>PXYN01000219.1:0-449139 GCA_003056585.1 Lecanicillium sp. MT-2017a
GGGGGTGGAGTTGGCGGTGTGGAGGGGGTGAGGGGGTGGGGGGGGGGGGGGGGGGGTGTTGGGGTCCGGGTGGTGGAGGGGTTTGGCTTTTGCATGTCCCCCCGCCCGGTGGGATCCATTTTTTTTTTTATTTCCACAAAAAAGGGAAGGGTTGGGGATGGGGAGGGGTAGATAGGGGGAAAAAAGGAAAAAAAAAAAAAAAAAAAAAAAAAAAAAAAAAAACACCCCTGGCTGCACCATGTCCTTCTCCACCCCGGAGGCGGCGTTCGGTGCTCGGCGTGGAGCGCGAAAAGTTTATATGACATACGGGCGCCACCAACAAGGTCGGGCAACCGTTCTGGCCCTTTTTTTTCTTCTTTACTCTTCTTTCAATTACACGCTACTTGGATCGATTATCGTACATCATCAGATCTGATCCCGTCATTACCCGCATTTCTTTAATTACATTCTTTCTTATACACACAACGCTCGCAAACGTTTGCGTCACCCTCGTCAACGTGGAAGGACTTCACCCCCAAAGCGGAAGAACGTCTGTCGTGGGGTTAGGTTGCGTGGTGACTTTGTGAGACATACATTGTTTTAGCTGTATCGGGAGTTGATAATACCACATCGCGGCTATTCTTTATATATACGCACACAATGGATATTCAGCAGGTCAACTCGCGCATCATCCACGAGGAGCCGGACACGCAGTTCGCCCAAGAGAATGGCCAAGACAACCTCGAAACGGGCCACCACCCAAGCGGCGGCGACGCTCCCAACAATGGCGACGGCGAAAACAACCTCGAAAAGCACCAGACGACCCTCTCGCACGCCTCGTTTGAGGAGACGTACCCGGAAGGCGGCACGCGAGCCTGGCTCGTGGTGCTGGGCGCCTTCTTTGCCCTCTTCTCGTCCATGGGGCTGATGAACTCGATTGCCATGTTCCAGGCCTACACGCTCAGCCACCAGCTCAAGGGCCACAGCGAGGGCACCGTCGGCTGGATCTTTTCCATCTACACGTTTCTCGCCTTTTTCGGCGGCGTCTACTTTGGGCCCGTCTTTGACAAGTACGGCCCGCGCTGGCTCATCATCAGCGGCGCCACCTGCGTTGTCCTTGCCATGGTGGCCATGAGTTTCTGCACCGGTACGTTGACTCGGGCATATCCCATATATTTTAATAGCTAACACATCTCCAGAACTCTGGCACTTTATCCTCTCCTTTGGCATCCTCGCCGGCGTCGGCACCTCCCTCCTCTTCACGCCCTGCATCGCGGCGGTAGGCCACTGGTTCAAGCGCCGCCGCGGCTTCGCAACGGGCCTGGCCACCTGCGCCGGCGGCCTGGGCGGCATCATCTTCCCGCTGATGCTGACGGACCTCTTTGAGCGCATCGGCTACGGCTGGGCCACGCGCGTCGTCGCCCTCATCTGCCTCGTCTGCAGCGCCGTCGGCATCCTCCTCGTCCGCTCCCGCCTGCCGCCCGCCACCAACGCCACCGCGCACCCGGACCCGCGCATCTTTCGCCAGATTCCCTTTACGCTGGCGACGACGGGCATCTTCTTGCTCGAGTTTTCCCTCTTTATCCCGCTGACGTACATTTCCACCTATGCCATGTACCGCGGCTTCGACGAGGCGTTTGCCTACCACCTCATCCCCATCATGAACGCCGGCTCCGTCGTGGGGCGAAGCCTGCCGGCGTACTACTCGGACTTTGTCGGCGCCTTCAACACCTGCCTCATGTCCGTCGTGCTGTCCATTGTCGCCTGCCTGTGCATCTGGCTGCCGCTGGGCCACACCACGGGCGGCATCATTGTGTTTTCCATCCTGTTTGGCCTCGCCAGCGGCACCAGCATCGCCATTGCCCCCGTGTGCATCGGCCGCATGTGCAAGACGCAGGAGTACGGCCGCTACTACGCCACCACCTACACCGTCGTCTCGTTTGCCTGCCTCATCGGCATCCCCATTGCGGGAAGCGTCGTCCAGGCCAGCGGCGGCTCGTATACGGGTCTCATCATCTTTGTCAGCGCCGTGTACGTTGCCTCGGCCGCGTTTCTTATCTGGGCCAAGGCTGCCACGCTGGGCTGGAGGCGATGGATGGCAGCCTACTAAGCAAGTTTTCTTCCTCCTTTTTTACAAAAAGCATCGTTTCTTTTTTCTGTCCTCTGCCGCATAACGAATCACGATTCTCACTAGCATGCACAGAGTCGATTTCCCCCTCTCAGTTACGACTTGATACCTAAAAGCAACGATCATCAAACGGCCAGGACGAAAGCATATCGCTGGCGTTTTTTCGATGTATACTTGATTTCGAATATGTTCCCCGCATTTCCAGGAGTTTTCTTACACGGTTTTTATTTTTGCCATACATGATTTGGTATAGTTGTTATTCCCCCGTCGAGTCCATCCCTTTATAAATTGAGATATCCCGGATACCAGGACCATGATGACGACGACGACAAAGCAAAAAAACGAATGTATAATGCAAAACAAATAGCAAATAACAAGAAACAGAAAAAAAATGGCTAAAAAGAAGAAAAAATGAAATAAAAACAAATAAAATTTACAAAAAACACACAAAACAAAAGTCCCATACATTCAAAGTGATACATGTATAATATATTGTAATAATGCTCATCTATCCTCTAAATGCACTCACTCTACTACTGCCCACCACCCGCACTCGTAATATGCTCCCCATGCAGCTCCGCAACAGCCGGTATAATCAACGACTCAATCTCGGCCTCGGGCTCCTCATGCGGCAGCTCGTCCGCGCGCAAGGGTCTCCCCTCGGCCTCGCCCCAGCCTCCCCTTCTCGCGACGCGCAGCCAGCGGTCGTCGCGGCCGGGGCTCACAAACACCACTTCCCACTTGCGCGTCGTCAGCAGGTTGCCAATGACGAGGTGGTGGCCGTAGCGCTCCAGGCTGCCGCGGGCCTTGGCCACGAGAATGGCCGGGTCCGTCTCGAGCTTGAACGAGACAATGAGGCTGCCGCTCGGCGCCCACCCTTCCACCAGGCTCTCGAGGAACTTGGGGACCGGGTCGAGGTCGACAATTAGGCGCTTGGACCGGGGCACGCGCGGGTTGGCGTCAAAGTTGTCAAACTCTTCCTCCGCCTCTGCGTCGTCATCTTCTGTCGGCGCCAATTGGCCGCCTAGCATCTTGCTCACGTCCGTCGACTGAATCTTGTGCTCCGCCATCCTCTCCGGCGGCACGAAGAAATCCGACACCGCCGCCGCGAGGTACAGCATCGCCCGGGGCCCCAGCGGCCTCATCAGCCTCGAAATCGCCCGCAGCTCGTGCAAGTAGTCGCCAATCGTCACAAAGGGCAGCATGAGGAGCATATCCGCCCGCCTGGCCTTTTTATACTCGCGGAGCACATCGCGGATGCGCGCCTGGTCTTGTGCGCGCACGCTCACCCTCCCATCCGTCTCGTCCTCGTCCAGGAAATCGAGGAAACAGTCCTTGGCGTGCGTGTAGTGCCGCGAAAACGGCTGCAGGCTAAACTCGCGGTGCAAAAAGATGACGGCATACCCGGCAGCGAGAAAGTACTCGGCCGAGGTGGCGCCGCGGGTGCCCGCACTGAAATTGTCGATGAAGCGCACCGTCTGCTTCTCCAGCGGCACCGTCGTGCCGCCCGAGGTGATGAGGACGACTCGGTGGTTGGCGGCCGCGTGGGCGTCGATGAACTTTTGCGCTTGCGCGGTGTGTGCGGGGAGGTGCTTGGGCGGCGGATTGCTGGAGAAGTAGGCGTCTTCCGCCTGGACGGATTGTGGTGATGGCATGATTGGGGTTGTGGTTGTGGTTGTGGTTGAGGTGAGGTGTGGTGATGCGGGTTGTGTATGAGATATGGCCCCGATGAGCCGGGAGTGGTGCGGGTGAGGGGTTTAGCCGGTAACTTGGTGCTCAATGTCAGGACGATGTGGGAAAAAAAAGGTAGCAATTGAATGAAATGCCGTCTGCCAAACGAATGAGAGAGGTGTATACCGTCGGCGACTGCAAAAAAGGGGTAAAATCAGAGAAGTGTATGGCGGAGGAGCGTCGGCCGGTTTTTATCAGCCGGTGATGAGGGTGTGCTGATATTTACGAAGCAGCTCCCATCCCGGAGGGGCGGGTTGTCTACGTGCAGTATGACGGCGAGTCACTGCCGGGAGCTGCGACCGGAGGGATAAGCGAGGTGATACAGGTGTGTTGTAAACAAATACCGTATATTGAAACCCCATGCGTCAAGTTTTCATTTACGCATTTTCTCTAATGCTTAGCAAATAGCATGGACGTCAACGTCATGGCTGCCGGCTTGTCGTCGTCGGCTCTCACCCCCGAGGACCTCCGGCCGAACGGATCCACTTTCGGCCTCGGATGATAGCTTGGCACCTGGACCGTGGCGAAAGAGGTGCTTGTTCAATCTATGAATAATTCTTCATTATCTTTTTTTTTTTTTGGCTATTTTGCAGAGGTATTTCTACATGGTTTGTTCCAATGCATCGCCTTCCCATGCTCTAATTAAAAAAAAAAACAATATACATCTACTTTTTAACTGTTCAACTCTTCCCCTTTACTTGCCCGGTGACAACCTCCACGCGCGCAGGGGCAAGCTCTGGAGGTGCCGCACCTTGGGCTGAATGTACCACACAAACGTCGCCGCACCAAACAGCACACACAGGATATTCACCGTGTAGTACCCGTCGCGCGTCATCTCGCAGGTGCCACCGCCGTTGGTGCACCGCTCCTTTTCGGCCTGAATCGCGCATGAAAACGCCTGCGTCACCAGGTCGCCCTTGAGGTTGGCGGTGCTGCCCGTCTTGCTCGGGTGGCACGTGGCCACGGTAAAGTAGTCGACCAGGCGCAGCACAAAGTAACGGGGGAACGTTCCGCCCAAGTTGGACATACTATACTCTGGGTTAGATGGGATGCAGAGGAAAAGAGGAGGAGGGGGGAGACGAAAAAAAATACTTACGTGGCGAGTAGCGTCATGTAGGTGCCGCCAATGACGGGGTCCGACACGCGGGCGTGGAACGCAGAGACGGAGACAAACATGACAGTGTTGGTAAAGGTAGAAATAATGTGCTCGAGAATCACCACCACCAGGTACCAGAACGTGACGCCCTCCTTGGGGAAGATGGCCACGGTAATCTGGGCCAGGATGGCGGCGCCCAGGCGGCCGACGAAGCCCCAGCCCCAGAGACGCATGGCGCCGTACTTTTGCGACCACATGCCGGCGTAGTAGCCCAGGCCAATCTCAAAGGGAAAGTCAATCAGCACCGTCAGGGCCATGTTGTCCTTGCCGAAGCCCTTGTCGAGCAGCTTCAGGTTGGTGACGCTGTCGTTGGCCTGGAAGCCAATCTTGGCAATCAGGTGCACAATGATGATGGTCTGCACGCTCTTGAGCTTGAGGATGCCCCACATGATGCGGTACACCTCCCAGACGCCGTCCTCGTTTTGCGACTTTTCCTCGCGCTTCATGAAGCCGAGGCCAATGGTGACGATGATGTAGATCCAGCCCCAAAACGTCAGGTAGCCACCCAGCGACACCAGGCCGTCCTCGGAGGGGACGGAGCGGAACCACTTGTTGGCAAAATCGGAGGCGTTGAGGGCGAGGAAGACGGTGTAGGACATGAAGTGGCCGGCGGTCAGGCCGACGGTCTGGGCGGTCGAGGCGTACGAGACGTTGCCGGGGGACAGGAGGGTAAGAGCCCAGCCGTCGACGGCAATGTCCTGGGTGGCGCACATGAGGACGAGGAAGAACCACCACAGCATGAAGCCCCAGACCGAGGGGCCGCCGGCCTTGCCCGTGGTGGCCATCATGCCCTCGACGTGGCTGCCGAGCCAGAGCATGCCAAAGCCGGAGAGGAACTGGATGGGGACGATCCAGGTCTTGCGGCGGCCGAAGCTGGGGCTCCAGACGGCGTCGACAAAGGGACTCCACAGCAGCTTGAGGGAGTACGGGTACGAGGCGAGGCTGAAGATGCCAATCTCGCCGTAGGACATGTGGTTCTTGAGCAGAAAGGGGACGGAGCCCATGGCGAGGCCCATGGGGATGCCCTGGAGGAAGTAGAGCAGGACGAGGAGCAAGAAGTTGCGCTGGTCCTGCTGGGGCAGCTCGAAGAAGCCGAGGTTGTTTTGGGTCGGGGTCTTGGGGACGGGGTCGTCGAGGGAGAAGGACTCGCTGGCAATGTAGCCCGAGGTGCCCTCCTGGTTGTTGGCGCCCTTGCGGCGCATCTCGACGCCGCCGTTCATGGTGCCGTCGGTGCTGCCGTTGCTGGTGCCGGTGGTGTGTCCGTTGGCGACGCCGTTGCCGGTCTTGAGCGACAGGGGCGGAGGGCGTTTCGATTTAGGCGACTGCGGACGTCGCGCGCGAGCACCCATGTGGAACAGGTTATCGCGCGGCTCAGAGGCCTTTTTGGGGGGGAGGCGCGGCGTTTTGCGGTTTTGCAGTAGGGAGCGTGATTGTGGTTTTTCGTGGCTGGGGGAATGTCGCACACTAGTCGAGTAGCACGGTGGAGCGGCAGTATGTTTGCTCGGAGCCCAAGGCGATGAAGACGCTGTGTTTGCTGTAAGACACGTTCAAAGGAATAGAAACGTAGGTTTTGAGAAAGAACCGAGAGATGGGTCCTGGGTGGTAGTATGACGTTTTGCGCGTGCGAGTTGGACTTGGGGGGAGGGATCGACAGGGCAGAGAGTATGTGTGCCCAACAGGACCTATCGCTGGAGCAGATGCGATGGCAAGAAAAAAAGAGCTTTGTCACAGCCTTTTGCGAAACTGGGAGCCAAAAAAGGTGTTAATAAACGAAGGAAGAGAAGGAAGAAGACACCGATGCCCCAACACTACCGCTTGTGTGAGCTTCGGAAAACCGAAAGGGCCGTGGAGCGCAAAAAGGGAAGAGGCAACCGTATCTCGTGGGGAAAAAGAGGAGCGGCTCGTCGCGGAGTGGGCGGCGTGGGTAGTGCGTACTTAGGTGGCCGCAGAAAAAAAAAAGGTCAAACCGTGGCCTCAAGCAGTGGCGGCGGCGGCGGCGGCAGGCGGGAAGGTGGGCTTTAGGCACAAGCGCAGGCACAGACAGGCTTACCAATCGTGAAGCAAGTGTGGCGAGTTCGTCACCAGTGATGGAGCCAGACAAACTGCCAGCTGTTCAATAGAACGTGTCCAATCAAGAAGAGGACAGAGTGGTAAAAAATAAAAATAAAGTAAAAATCAATCTTGTACTGATCGACACAGTATCATGCATAGAGACGCCCAGATGGACAAAATGGTCACACCTCACCGTTTGCCCCCGAGGTGAAGGTCAAGATCGAGTCGAGCCAAGCCGGCGGACGGCGTCTTCGGGTGCGGGTTGGGGTTCGGGGTTTGCGGGACAAAAAAGCCCATCAGACGCAACTGCAGCCCAGAACGAGTCCCCTTCTCCCCCAAAACACCTCCTGTACCAGGTACCTGTCCTCGTAAGGCTCGCTGGCGTCCGCCTGAATTGGGCCCCTGAAGCCATGTGGGGGACTGCAGCCTCCAGGGGGCGGCGCGGGGGGAAAGCAGCGGGAAGCAAGCACGAGAGCATGTACACAGGTACCTAGCCCATTTGGGCAGTTTGTTATCTTATCAGCCCTTTTTCGTGTCAACACCCCCAGTGACACCACGCGTGCGTTGCCAAAAGCTATTGACTACATATCGCGACGTCAACCACAACTCTCCCACGTTACGCATTTCTCTGACGCAGGCCATCGTTGACCATGGACGACGACGCGCCTACGGAGCAGCCTGATCCCCTCGATCGGGAAATTGCCCTGCTCAAGAAACGAGGTAAACACCGCTTCTCCATCCAATGCGCATCCCGCGCGTGTGTCATCTTCCCAATAGCAAAGCAACTCCCAATAGCTAACAACCACGTCACAACTTCCCCAGTCGCGACAATGCGCAAACGTCTCCAGATCGAATGCTCCACCATCCTCTCCTCGACACCCATCCAAAGCATCATCCAATCCGCCACCAACACCGACTCCTCCGCCGCCGACAAAACCGGCAAGCTCCAATCCCACTCGGCCAAGCAGCAGGCCTACATCCAGCAATGCACCTACCGCATCTCAACCCCCATCACCGCCTTCAAGATCCACGACCCGGACCCGCACGCCGTCGACGGCGGCCACGTCCTCGGCATCCGCTTCGAGGTCATGTCCCAGGGCCAGTTCCTGCGCCCTTACTACGTCATGCTCAACCGGCCCTTTGACGACGCGCCAACCCATCTGCGCGTCCACCGACACACCGTCCCGCCCGCCATTCCACTCTCCGGCCTCGCCGCCAGACACCTGCCGCCGCCTCGAGCCGCCGCCGCCACCGACGACCAGCAACAGCCCTCGCACCAGCAGAACCTCGACCGCTTCGTCCGCGCCCTCCGTCGCGAAATCATGCGCTTCCACAACCGCCTAGGCGTCACCGCCGACTTGCGTAGGACCGTCGGCCTGCAGAGGCGGGATGCCGCTCGACTCCCCCGCACGGCCAACCACATTGTCGAGGCCGGCATCGCCGATGTCGAGGCGCGGCACGTCAAGATTACCTGGGCGGACGGCCGCAGCGGGCGCGTCGTCATGGACAATGACGGCAAGGTGCAAAAGTTTGTCGTGTTTGGGCCCCAGGGCCGCAGGGACTGGGAGGTTGCGCAGCAGGTGTTTGCGCCGGGGGATAGCGTGGATGGTGTGGCTCGGCAGCTGAGGATGTATGCGGCACAATGAAGAAATTTTGGAAACTGGGGGGTTACAGGGCGTTTGGAAATATCTTTTTTTTAGGCGTTTGATGGGTAGTCTTTTTTTTTTTTAACGACTTTATGATGTACAAGATTAATTACGGATATTGGCCACTGCAGCCTAGAATAATGCAACATAACTGCAACTACACTGTGCCGCGTAACCCACTGGCAGCATGTATCCGTATGAGTAAAGAGATGACGGCCACTTATGCCTCTTTCAACTTAAGGAGAACAGCTTATAGAAGAAAAGAAAAAGAGTTTTACTACTACTAAATGCAAAGTTTACAATCACATTCAAGCAAGCAATTTCCAAGATAAAAACACTTAGCATTATATCTAAGTCGAATACAAAAAGTACAATAGAAGTCAAGGCTCCCCGACATCATGCCCTTAAGCAACACTCCCCTAAAAACTTGCTCCAAACCGCGCCAGTTCTCCGTTCCGACTAGCAGCAGGCAGACTGCCGCTCAAAGGCACAACCCCAAAACAAACCCTTTTTATTAAACATTTCGGTTGGATAACTGTGTGACCAAATGTCTCCGTGGTCTCTCTCTCTCTCTCTGTGCAACTTTGTATATCCCATAAACTCATTTCAAGATTGTATATGTGCGCCAAGCCCGTGAGTGAGTCTTCACTGCCCATTATATAAAAGACAAGATGGGAGGAAGCTCGGGCCTATAGACAAAAAGACAAGCATGTCATGGAGTCCAAAAGGTATTTACAGGAAGAGAGCGGCGACGGCACCAAAGGCAGCGACGATGCCAGCCTCGACGCGGGCACCAGCACCGGTGACCGGGGGCATGGTCATGGTGCCGTTGTTGCCGGGAGGAGGCTGGACAACGACAACACTGGTGGGCGCAGGGGGAGCGGGAGGAGCCTGGGTGGTCTCGTCGCAGTAGGAGGTGACCATGGTCTGGGGAGGCATCATGGTCGAGGTGGGAGCGACGGTGACGGTGGGGACCATGGTGTGGGTGACCTCAACGGGGCAGATGGTGGTGGTGGCAGTGACAACAACGCTGGTGCGGAGAGGGCAGTCAGTGACAGTCTCGGGGCAGTCAGTGATGGTCTTGGTGATGGTGGCATGCTCGGTCTTGGTGGTCCAGGTGTGGTGCTTGTCAGTGTCGCAGACATCGCAAGGGTGGACGTAGTGCCAATCGTTGTCATCGTGGTTGTCGCAGCCATCCATGTCAACACCGTGGTGAGGAGGGTGCCAGATGTTGATGCAGTTGGCAGGAGGAGGGTACTTGGGGCCAAGAGAGGCGTCGATGGAGATGCCCGCGGGCAGCTCGACACCAAGGTCAAGGCCGGTCTTGTCGCCAATCAGGTTGCCGAGGAGGCCACCGTTCTTGCCGTCACCGGTGATGTCACCGACGAGGCCACCACCGTTGGAGGAGTCGCCGCCGGAGAGGCTGTCGGTGACGCCGCCGAGGAGGCCGTCAGCGGCAACGGCGGAGATGAGAGCAGCAACGGTAAAGGACTTCATTGTGACTGATGAGTGTTCTTGGAACAAAAAACTTGCTGAAGAGCGAATGGACGGGTTGGAGAAAAATCCCAAAAAGAGAACTGAAAAGAATGTATAGGTGAGTGTTCTGGAGAGTCCAAGTGAAGCTGTTGTTGCTGTAGGAAACAAAACGCAAGACAGGAAGGGAAGTGGTCGGTCTTAAATAACTCTCTTCGCTCTTTGGATCCCATGGCTTGCACATCGTTGATCGCTGGGCCGGCGCCCCATCGCCTCGGGCTCTAGACTCGTTCGCTCCCTCGTCCCAGCACACGATGGGTGGGAACTGATTCATGGGGAAATGAGGAGCCAGAGACCAAGACAATGCAATGCGCCGTGCTTCGCTGAGAGTTGGTGTGAAGCCCTGCATGAGCCATCTCCGCCCATCAGGATGAGACCCTCCCCAACTTGGACTCCCTCTTCCCTGTCAGCCAGTCGCCTGCTCCGCCGTTGTGCTTTCCAGGGCAGCAAAAAGAGGAGATGTGTCGCACCTCGCGCAGTAACATGTCTAACAAATGCTGCAGCCAGGCCCATTAAACAAGGAAGGCCAAGGCGCAACACAGCCAATCTTCCAAGCAAGACCAGGCTTGCTCGGCACATCGGATGGGGTAAGCTTTTGCTTCGGGACCTGCACTAGCGCCAGGGCCGCCAGCGATCGTCCCTTTTCTGATTTGGGGGGCTCCACCTGCCACTTGCTTCTTCGCTGCCAGTCTTGGCCTCGTGCGCCCAATCTTGGGGTCTCTTGGGGTCGTGTAAGTGCACCAACAAAGGCGCTGCAAGTTGCGCTCGCATCAGGCGTGTTTCTTCCACAAAATTTAGATCTTTGCGCTTGAATAAAGTCTTCCTAGCTGGCCGCGCATTGTAGTGCCCCCAAAGACGGCAAAAACAATGTGATTGTCCCTTGCACACTTCATGTTTTTGGTGCGCAACTAGGCAGTCGGAAAGGGGGGGTGTCTCAGCCAGAGTGCGGGTGCTGCACCAATTTCCCGCTTGAGACCACCAAGAAAGCTCGACCCGTCGTCATGCAGGGCAGCTCTCTCGGCTGGCTGGCGTAATTTTCTTCCCCTCGTAAACCAGAGCGAAGGGTGCGGTAATAGGCTGCTACTACAGGAAAAAGTAACAACTTGCCTCTTTTGGGCGTCGGCAAAAGCAACTACCGAACACAACCAGCCCACATCGGGTTTCTGGGTGTGCTTTCGCGTCGTGTTTTTCACTTCGTCGTCACAAAATAAAATCAATCTTGTTGATTTGCTTTTGGACGCTGGTTGCCATGTTACTTAGGTTGGCGGCGGGCGACTCATTTCACCGGCTGCCCTGCGCCATTCCGCCGTGTCGTGAACTTAGGCCTGCAGATGGAGAAAAAGGCAAATCTCACTCTGCAGCACTCGCTCCCGTTCCCTGTCCAACCAACCCTTGAAATGGGCCGCCCGGGCTGCCATCGGAAATTTCAATCTCGACTGCGCCAGATAGCTGCAAATGACGTCCCACCAGTCATCGGGCGGCGTGGAGCCCCCAACACGGCGACTGCAGTCTACGCATTGGCCGTGGCGTTCTGTCTCACCAGATACGACGCCTTTCAGGTGACAGGTTACGATTGTTGGTGCTGAGTGAGCCACCTGTGCCCTATTAGCAGGGTGCATACTCCATAATAGACCTTGCCCTGCGTAGGAGTAAGCCAGTACGGAATTACCAGTCGAGTCCTTTGTTGGCTGTGCGCTGAACTGAAGTAGATACGGTCGGTTCTTCGGACATGAGGTCCACTCGAGGGCTGTTGTCGTCCTCCAGAATTGCCTGCTGTATAGTCCACTGCTCAAGTTGTGTTTCGACAATGGCAGCCCATTTCCGAATCACGGGATGTGCCTTTGCCACGTCGGCAAACAAAATCTCCGTCTCATCATCCTGGGACGGAACCTGGTACGTCCATGTGCCGTCTGGCGCCCAGAATTCTGGGCTAAAGATAGTGTTTGTGCTGAGATCCTTGCGTGCATCTTCTAGCAGAGACTCGATGGTTGACGACTGCTCGTTGTCCTGGCCTTTGATAGCATCGTATATGCCTTCGACGATGCCCAGCAGCTGGCCAGCCTCTAGACCAATGGTAGCCCCAATGCTAAAGCCTTCGTCGAATCCCGCCTGGATGCTCGCCTCCTTTGCCACGGCAACTCCCTCTCTGTAACCTGAAGTAGAATGCTCCGTCTGTAGGCGACTCATGTCGGACGGATGGGTGGATTCTGGCACCGCGCCGTCTTCACGATCCCGAACGCCGTCTGATCCAAACACATCATCCAGCGGATCCGGGACTGCAGGAGTTTGGAGCGCCGGCTCATTTCCCCCCTGGGCAAAGAGAGACTCCTCAGTGGAGAGATCTATCGGCCTAAGATGCATGTTTTTGGGTTGTGGCAGCTACCGATCTGTATGCTTTCAAGGGAGGGAAATAAGGCAGCAAATTTTGGAGATGCGCAAAGAGATGAGGGTGGGCGGTGGGATAGATGTGGGCATACTGTACGAGATGGTCGCTGCGAAAATTTCGCACTGTATAAACAAGCGGTGGTGCGCCCACTCTTCACCGTGCGTATTCCCACTTATCACCGACGTCGCCCTGCTAGCCCTCCCTTGTTAGCAGCTTGTTGTTTCTTTTCTGAGCCGTTTCATGGCAAAGGCTCCTTTTTTACGCTTTTTTACAAAGGTCTGCTTTGATTAGTGAGACATGCGTCCCCTTTTAATCTCGCCCAGGGAGCTGAATTGCCCCTAAACAAAGCCCTTCTCCCTACGTTGCCACCGACCTGGCTCCAGCCCCGGCTTGCGAAGGCCCCTCTACCCTCGTGTGGCCTCCGCCACTATTCTGGGACGTCGACACCTTGTTGGACATGCCTTGTGGCATATATTCGCGCCATTCGTCTGCAAAGTCACGTAGTTAATGTAGTACCGTGTGTGTCTGACTATAACTGTACGACCGCGACGAAAGAGAGATCAGCATCGACAGCGATGGGAGAGATACATTTCGCGCAAGCAGGGTAAACTTAGCATCATCCCTGAGCTCTAAGAATAGGACAGCGCCGGACACATCTCACCCGCCCTGTTGTCGCATGGAAGGGTTTTATGGAGAATTGCGATTGCATCCAGACCGGCCTTCTGATTGTTTCGTGGAAGCTTCGTACAAGGGAGATGGCACTACTTCGTCGTTCGGCATCACATGAAGGTTGAAAGGAGGCTATCTAGGCTGCTCCTTGGTCTCGAGATCACCGATATCAAAATATGAGTACCCGAATACCTGTGTCACAAACACGGATAGGAGGGGAGGAACAACGTGTGAATATATTTGGCGATGTACAAACAATCGATGACGATAAGGATGAGCCCATTGGCAGCTTCGCAAAAAGGAGACTTAACAAGCACAGAACTAGCCTAAGCGATGAACGAAGAGCCGCGATACGAGCGCTCACTGTGGCGATAACCAGATCCCAAACTAACCCATCCGCCCGATTGCAACATCAATGGCACGATGACCACCATTCGCTCTGCTTGATGCAAGTATATGGCGGGGCACATTCCGTTGAGCCCTTGTAGCCGTTACCTCCGCACTGCATATTCATTAGTTTGCTAACCGTACGATGATGATACCCAAGGTTCGAAACTTACCTGTCCCCATTGCGCCACCTTTGTTTGTGTGGAAGCTGGCGTGGACGTCGTCGCGCTGGGTGGTAAAGCGGTGGTGGTTGTTCCGGATGAAGGAGGTGGTCCTGAAGATCCGCACGGTGATCCAGTCAAGAGAATGCTCTTAGCTTCCTGCGCATATGTGCATCCGTCGTTGACGTTGGCATCAGAGAAGCCGGCACTCCACATCATGATGCCTCCGAAATGAGCATCGCTCTTGTAGTCGTTGATGATCCCCGCCAGCTGTTCGGGGGTAGCATAGTATGTGGCGCCACCAGGAGAACCATTGGCGGCAAGAGGCGAGGCCGGCACGCCAATAAAGATCTTGGCGTCCGCTGATGGGGTGTCGGAGATAAATGCTGTCCAGTTGTTGTAGTTAAACGGCGCGTTGCCGTTGATGGGCAGCGCACAGGGCACAGTATAATTATTGTTGTTGTAAAACTGGACAAAGATGTAGTCAAACTTGGACGTGCTGATAATCTCGCCCATGTTTGGCTCCGGGATGGGACACTGCGGCGCGCCGGTAATGTAGTAAGAGTTTTGAGGATCAGTCGCAAAGTTGTCGCGCAGCTTAGCAATCATATACCGGTAGTACTCGCTACCGCGATTGACTTCAATATCAAAGTCGAAGCCATCAACGAAATTGCTTCCAAATGGCCTCTGGACTGTGGTGTTTCCAGAGTTGCCGTATGAATCCCACAGATACTGACTAATCTGCTCAGCCTGAGCCTGCGACTGAAGTGAGTAAGAGCTTGTTGCTCCTCCGAGAGACAAGATAATTTTGACGCCAGCGTCCTTGCATGTCTTAATGGCCGAGGTCAAAGCCTCACAGTTTTGGCCCTGGCCGGCCGTGCTGATGTAGCACGACTGACCAATCGTGCCAGAGGGGATATTGCCGCCGTTCCCGTACTGGTAGAGGAACGCCAGGACGAGAACATCAATGCCCGCGGATGAGGTGCAGTAAGCTGCCAGGTCGTTGTTCTCAATAGTCCCGCCGCCGTTTTGGCCCCAGTACACGACGTTTTGCCCACTGGCTTGTCGTGGTGCGATTGACACTGCTCCAGCGGCGGCCACGGAACCAGCGAGGCCGACGCTCAGAAGATGAAGGAATGAGAACATGGTAAAGGTGCATATATACAGGGTATGTGATGGAGGGGACAAATGAGTGAATGAATATAGGAGCCACCTGTCCGGAGATGTGCCTCGATCTTTCGCGCCGCGACAGAACAACCTACAATTCCTGGCGCGCAGAAGCAAGTGGTTATATAGGAAATCCAAGTTCATACTTTTACAGATTTTCTACGGAATATATTCCCGTTGGGATCAACTCAGCCCCTCTTACACCATTCTTTGCAACCTTCCCTTACGAGCAGGTTTTTGTGGTGTCGGCAGCACAGCCGTGAATACATTCCAGCGAGCGGCTGCAGAGAGGAGACGTTACATGAAAGCCACCAGTCAGCGCTATACGCACCGTAAATTTTCAGCGGCCATTACCTAGCTACAAACAGTCAGCTTCCTCCGTGGCCAGTGGTAATTTGAGCTTCTGTAGCGGTGCCGAATTGCCGGTTAGGGGTGATATCGCGAGGAAGCTTATGGGGGCTGCAATATAGCGATTGTGTCCGTAGTGGCGGGGAGATGCGACGTTCCTGCGTTAGTTCTCACCCACACCCCACATTGGCCATGGGTGAGCAGTTGCCTTTCTGGGGAAAAGCTCCCAATATAGGATGAACGTGGCGTAAATTTTGACGCCGCCGGCAAACACAGGGCAACAGGTGTGGTTGCGTTTCGGCGTTTTGGTAGTGCCGCCACGCGCGTTAATAAGTGTGGGAGCGCGATCTGTGAGAATTGCGCCGTGTACCATCTTGACTACCCTGCAGCACCAGATAAGTAGACGTTTCCAGCCGGAAAAGCCAGGTATACGTTGCATGGGAGGCGCGAAAGTTATTTACGCGTAAAAGTATTTTTGCAAGCTACTATGAAGATCTACCGACTGCCTTTACATGCTTCTCTTTGACCGGGCAGATGACGACGTATCTCGTCCGTATAAGTGTCAGCCCTTCACATGGAATGCAACTATCAGGAGACCACGTACAGGCGACACATCAATGAATGGAAAACTCGGGGAATTTCTACACAATGGCAGATAGTAACACAAAGTCTCATATGAAAGTAAAAATGCAT
This sequence comes from Lecanicillium sp. MT-2017a, assembly GCA_003056585.1. Taxonomy (NCBI): domain Eukaryota; kingdom Fungi; phylum Ascomycota; class Sordariomycetes; order Hypocreales; family Cordycipitaceae; genus Lecanicillium; species Lecanicillium sp. MT-2017a. Next base: position 16,037 of record PXYN01000219.1, read on the forward strand.
CAAAGCGTTATTGCCGCGTGCTACCGGGAATGACGAAGCGACGTAGCTTCCGAGGTCCGATGGTGCTGTCAAGGTTGCTCTCGTGTGCGGCAGTCAGACGCGCCGTGCCGCGAAAAACATGTGCGCAAATTCTGCTTATCTACAGTCCGCCAACATGCCGAAAAACGCAGGATACGATGGAAACATGCATATAATTTGGGAGGAGAAAAGCCAGAGCCTCCGGAGCGGTCCGTGCCATAGGTAACAGCATCGACCACTACGGGACGGAAGGCGATTGTAAACAACGCCGCCCGTCTGCATGTGCGGTGTGCAGCCACCCGATCACCGGCGTTTTGCGAAAATATACCGTGTACAAACTTATCATTTGCCCCGACCGATTCGGGTGTTGAGCAGGACAACAACATATGATTTGGTGTCTTGGTCGAAATTTGGCTCGGCGCCGGGTTGAAAAGCAAAGGCCATGTCAATTACCATGCCGAGTCGCGCACGGAGCGAGGCACTGACTTCATATATGCCGCCAACCGCATTGCATTACTCGTGACGCGTAGATGATCATTGCTCCGAAACAATGCTAACGATTCGTGGCTGCTGAGCGGCAAATCGTCAAAGAGAATGTCATTTTGTTGCCATGTTTATTCAAGGCTACGACAATGTCATCTCGCCCTTCAACAGGGTGCTGGGTCTACAGTACCCGGAAAGCCGGACACGTTGCGTCATGGCTGTCTTAATTGGAAACGAAACTGCCCGGAACACGCGCGCCAGTACATGGAACGCCGGGGGAGGCAAGCAAAAAAAGGGGTCAGGTGTGCGTTTCTTCCTTGTTCCAGCCGCAGCTTCGGCTTCCAGCTTCCAGCTGGACATCTACTAACGGGGGATGATTCCACGCTCGTCTCCCCGATCCTAGCAGGTGGTTCTTCACGCTCGGCTCCTTAGCACAGAGAGTCTCGGAAGTGTGGTTAATCTTATTGTGTCAGCGCGTTATTGTTAGCCGGGACTGGCTGGTACAAGGCTCTTGGGCTTGCTCTTATGTGGCAGTGTAATCAGGAAACACGCGTCAAGGCAAATGAACTGTAATCCGAAGTCAAAGCCGTATTACTGATTCATACTGGCTCTGCATGGCCATCTGGCGCGCCACTGGTGAGACGCGACGCCAAATACGCCAAGTAGGGCTCGGCGACCGGGCGGATTCTGTGACTTTGCTCCCTACCCCAGGTTCCCGGCGGGTGGTTCACCACATGGTGCGACAAGTAGGCCCAGGAGTCCGGCAGGGATTGTCGGCGAAGCTGCAGTGGAAGGCCCGGCAGGAGGGAACTGCTGGTAATACAACCCTAGGTCGCAGCCTTGTTGCGTCTCCTTGCAAATGACGTGTTGGTGCGCTTTTTTGAATCCGGCGGTGTAATGCTCGGCCGCATTTGTGTACGAGTACCTGCCCGGCTGTCGGATTAATCGACACACAGTAAGACTGTAGATGACTATCCCAACGACCACACACAGCTTACACTCGCATGGTCCACGACCCCAACAGAGAAGCGGCCCGTGGTTTGACGGGACCACCCTTTTGATGTTTTCTCTCCTCCCCATCCCGGCTGTCACCCTCCTCTGCCGTCGCCGCTATCCGGCGCTGGCGGGGATGGCTTTCCGCCGAGCCGGCATTGGACCACTACAGAGGTGGGAGCGGGCGCAGAGCTGTCACTTCTCTCAATGGGCCGTCCCGGGCGCTCATTTCAGCAGCAAGCGTGCCGTAGTTTTATTTTTTAGGGCGTAGCGTACGGAGTAGTTCCTTTTGGTGTCGAGCTAGTGAGAATGATAGCGTGCTTTTCCCTTTCCCCTAACCCATTCTCCTAGACAGCCTGGAACTACGAGCACACAGTATTACGAGTACGACACACGCCATCCCACACCCCTGTCGATCCTGAGGTGTCCTCGTCTCGCACCCCCGAAACAAAAAAGAAAAGCAAATTTCATTGACAGCAAGGTTTCCTTTCCTATTCTCTCATGGCAGGGGTCACTGTTAGCTGGCTACCCTGCCCGGCTCTGTCCAGAATTCACCGCCATTGGAGACCATGGCGGCGGAACCGAGCCACGACGGTTATTGGGTCCGGCGTGGATGGCCTTGACCACTTGCCATAGTACCATTGACCAGGACCTTGACCTTGATCCATGATCCCATGCATCCGTTTGAGCCTTAAGTGTAATTAAGCACGGCACGGTACTGTACCTACGGGAGCGCAGGGCCATAATAAGACGTAGTGGAAAGCGTGCCTCTGCACGGGGAACCCACGCCCACGCGAGCCCTTTAACAAGGGTCTCAGCCATGATTTTAAATTTTCGTTTCTGCCAGCGTGCCAGGTTGTTGGCCATCCATTCCTTGACTATTATATTATACGGGCCTTGTCTCTCAAATTTCTTCCTCCCCTTCCAATTCCCTTCTCCAACGTTCTTGGTTTCATGCTTTTGGCTCCGTAAAGTTTGCCACCACCCATCTTGACTTCCTCGCCCTCCTCTTCCCCTGCGCTATCTCTCCGTCGTCTTCGCGATCGCACGTCGGTACATTTTACCTCTCGAAACCTTCTTCGACATATCAAGCCCAAGACGAAGCAATGCCACGCGGACCGTACGATACCACAGGCGTAAACAAGCCTGCCCAACCACAGCCGAAGCCAAAATGAAACCCAGTCAGGTGGACGGGACATTATCATAGATACACCAGTCGATAAAACCAGGCATGTCCAAGCGAGCGCCTGCCAAACTCACTCCGCCATTGGTGCTAACCGTGAGCCGCCACAACAGCACCGCATCACTTTCGCGTCTCGATGCACGTGGTCACTTTTTCTTATTTCCTTGGTTACGATAGACGGCACGGCGTACTTCTCTTTCGCTATTTACATGGCAACACGGTATTACAATTGGGAACTTAATTGGGCAAAATTGCCAACGGGACAGCATTCATCCGCTGGTTAACAACAGCATGATGTCGGCATAATATGGCCACATCGGCTTTTCTATTCTCGGCCGCCAAGAGCAGGAGGTACTGGACGGCGTCAACATATGGCGAAAACATATTAGAAGGCCTCACCGCCGAGGGAAACAAAATCCATTCCTCGCGGGATGGTACAAAAAGGAGGACGGTCCGAAGCGAAGAAGTCCCGGAGCGAATATATGGGCAGTCAGCCCCGCGCCCCGAACTCGGAAGTTATAACAGCCGTGACACAAAGTGTCACTGAAATTTGAATAAACGGGATGGGAAGAATGTACAGATTAGGAAACCCCATACGGGCTTTGCTTGATGCCGCTAATAGCGGGTGTTCCCGCTCCTTAGGTGGGCTTTAGCGGCTCTCGCGAGGAGGGTAAAGGCTACAACACGGAAGCTTCATTATTCGTGTTGACCAGGACTTATAATCACGGAATATTAGTTGCGCACGTTTAGATTTCACACTAGAGTACATCTGCACAGTACGTAAAAATATTAGAAAATGGGAATGATGAGGAATTCATGCGTCGGAGCCTAGTTGAGGATGGTATATGCCGAGTCTTTAGTGGCGTGTGTGTGGGTGCGCCGATCGACGACACGCAGAATCCGTCCGCTCGGTGGGACGAGTTCGCTGCGATGCGACCCTACACCGAGAACTGCTTCTGACGCATATGCCTGGACGATGACGATTTCTGGACGTCTACTCGTATTAGTAGTCTTACACACGAGGAATGGCGCCGGCAGTTGGTGAAGATGCAACGCTGGTGCCCAGTCCCCGTATCATCGTTAGCTAAACGCGATGTCGCCCGGCGCTGTGAAACCCGTCCAGCTCGAAGCGGTGACACCCCCTCAATGTGCGTAGCGTGCAGCCACCCAACGCTGGTGCTCACCGAGTCCGTCTGTTTCTCTTCAATGTGCGCTATTTTGACGTGGCACAACCACCAGAGGCTCTACCAATGCAAGGGGGTCTTGAACAAAACCAGCCTTTTCAGCTCGCGGACTGGCCCGACTGGAAAGTGACCAGGAAGACGTCAGAGTTTCCGAATAGACCCATGTACGACAACTTGGGGATTCAAAAAGCCTCTTCTTGTTACGCCCTAGACGCTTGCTGTTGCGTTCGAATATATGGAGATCAGGTATCATGCATGATGTCTGGCCGTGGCAACGTCCATCTACTCTTACCTAATGTGAAATGAATACTAATCCGTTATATAGGCCAAATCCGGCAGGTAATCGGAGTATTCAGAGTACATATGCTCGCACGTTCCCACTATATCTAATGCGGAGCGTACCAAGCGTCAAGAGTTGAATTCGGAACCCTTTTTGCGGACAGAAAGGTATTGTATCACCCGCCCCGCTGGATCTGACGTGGCCATATGCACATGCGGCCGTGCAGCTGCGAGATGGAGCTCTCGATGACAACCCCGGCGATGTTGTGTGATCCGTCGTCCGGTTGGTTAGGACCCATGCCCTTCAGTCTCGCACACTTCTATCCGCCGGCACCGGCGGCAATTCTTTTCATGGTGGTGTAGGCCGACTTGCATGGTGATGTGCGCTCTGTGATAGCCGTCGCATCGCATCAACCAATGCATGCGCACCTCACCGTCTGCGTGGAAGGTATCTGCATGGCTTCTCCAAGCTTTGGGATTTAATGCCCAGCCCCGGAAGGGTAAAATGTTGCCAAATGAGCTCAAATTTCAAGAAAGATAATATTCTCCTTTTAATATATACGCAGAATCTTGCCATCTACACCATTTGTATGGGGCATCACATCGTCGCGTGCAAAAAGGCTGACATGGATTAAACAGCCAAGTCAACCGCGGGTAGTGAAGTCTGCTGGTCTATCAATAACTGTCAATTATGACGGAAATGGACTATTGTGGTGCTTGATTCGTTGCTTCCGCACAGTCTGGTAACACAACATGCCGAAAAGTCATTGTGGCGGCGCGGAGGTATGTCGTACGGAGCAATTCGACCACGCACCCCGACCGAATTTGGTCACACTAATCCATTGAAAAGAGAACATACCGAGGGAACGCTGTACTAAGCTGAGTATAATCACAGGGTTAATTGGATGATGTCTTCCCAGCATCTTCCTAGAGTGATATGCATGTTCCAACTGCGGCTGCATGCCACGGGACCCATCTCGGCCCGGTTTGTTCTTCCCATCCAACTGCTCAGAACCCAAACGTGGGTAGATACTTCCTACAGGTGGAAACAGCCTACAAATTTAGAGGCGTAAGATGACGTACCAACGTCGAAATGCTCCGTGCTAGTCCCGTGTCGGTACTTCACGTCGCAGTGAGGGCCCACGAAACTGACAGCGTCTACAAGGCGGGCGCGCCACGACGGGGAGGCGTGTGGCACTGGGTAGAGTGTGATGAAGGGCATGCATTTACGGGACTCTGGTCTGCAAGACTCAGCTGCAGCATCGCCCAGGTTATAATTGCGCTTGAAATCACGCACGTCTTAGGTGGGTTTGAGACTGGAGGAAGCTGCCAGCTGGCAGCCCGTTTGAGCGCTACAGTGCGCATATTTAATAGACTGACGTTTCCTCTTCATTCGAACACTGCTATACTGTAAACATTTTCCGAGATGCAATCGAAAGCCTACCTACCTTAGGTAAAATGGAACTCCTAAAGCTCGTTGCATCTGTTACATGGACGAAGGGTTTGTATGCAGCCGCAACTCTTTGGCTTATTTACATCTTGTCTCTGGCTGTGTACAGACTATGGTTTAGTCCGATCGCACATCTGCCCGGGCCAAAGCTAGCTGCCCTGACCCAGTACTACGAATTCTACTATGACATCGTCCTTGGAGGACAATACACCTTCAAGATTCTCGAAATGCACGAGAAATATGGTACCGTCGTCCGCATCAGCCCGTGGGAAGTCCATGTCCGCGAACACGACTTCCACTCTGAGCTCTACACTGGCTCAACCCGACCACGAAACAAGTGGACTTTTTGGGCAAAGCAGGTAGATAATTTCGCATGGTCGCCTCACAGACTCGAAACAAGCTAACTTGGCTCAAAGTTTGGTGCTCCTCGTGGGTAGCACGCATCTCCAGCCTTGTGAATAACTTCTGACTTTGACAAACAGACAGCGCGTTGGCTACTATTGATCACAATCACCATAGGCTACGACGTTCCGCTTTGAACCCATTCTTCTCTACGCAGAGTGTTAGACGTCTGCAGCCCGTTATTGAAGAACGCGTTGACGCTTTACTCGACAGGCTACTATATCATGCAGACCATAAGACAGGCCAGCCGCTCGATGCGATGTACCCGTTTTCTGCATTCACCAATGGTGGGATATTTCCTTTGCAAGAGCATGCATGAAGCTAACATGTACACTAGACGTGATAAACGAATATGCATTTGCTCGATGCGACCACCTCAGTAAGATTTTCCCTTTCGCACACGCGCAGAATTCTCACAAAGTATAGTCGAAGAACCCGACTTTGGCGCATACACGACGGATAGCCTCTTAAAAGGGACTCACATGGGACCGGTAATTAAGCACACCAACTGGGCACTTACCGTGGTCAATGCATTACCGGAGGCTATCTCCGGCCGATGGGTGCCAGGTAAGGATATTCCCAGCTAGCCAGGCAGCACCGTTAACAAAAGTTGGGTAGGCTGGGGTGCGTTCCTTACGATGAAGAATGATATACTCAACCAAATTCGAAGCATCAAAGATTCCCAATTCACCGATAAATGGGCGTCGGATATCAGCCATCCTACCATTTTTCATGAAATGCTCTCTTCAAAGGTGCTCCCCGCCGACGAAAAGGCTCCGGAGAGACTGGCTCAAGAAGGACAGATTCTCGTGCAAGGGGGAACCTTGACCACGTCTTGGACTCTTACACTTGCCGTCTTTCATCTCCTGAACCGGCCACAAGCTCTCAGAAGACTTCGCGATGAACTCTTCCATGCCAACGCAGACCCGGAAGCTGCGTTGCCATTGTCGCAGTTGGAGAACCTGCCCTATCTGCGAGCTGTTGTTAAAGAGGCGCTACGACACGGCATCGGCACGAGTGGCAGGCTGTCCCGCATCGCACCAGGAGAACATTTTGACATAACCGACAGCTGCACTGGCAAAGTACACCATGTCCCCGCAGGCAGCGTCATTAGTATGAGTCCGTATATGACGGTCATGGACGGCGATATCTTTGAAGACCCCACTGAGTTTGTCCCAGAAAGGTGGCTTGCTGGAAGCGAAAGGCTTGACAAGTATTTGACCGTGTTTGGCGGCGGCACGCGTATATGTCTGGGAATGGCTCTCGCCCAAGCCGAATTGTTTCTAATGCTGTCGACACTCTTCCGACGCTGGGGCAGCGGGGGTACTGTAAATGGCAGCGAAGAGGGAGATGTGCGCGAAGGAGATGTTGGTGTTTGGCGCATCTTTGAGACTACGGCTCGTGATTGCCAGATGGCGTCGGATTACTTTATTCCTATTCCATGGAAGGTGAGCTACTTGCCGGAAGAAGGCATCTAAAACTCATGCTGATGTACCGATGATCTTATACAGGGCACAGAAGGTGTTCGGTTCTTGCTCGAGAGGAGATAAACAACCATCCAAGTCGAATCTAACATACAAAGTGCCAACTGTCTTTGCATATCGCAAGGAACAGAATTTAGGAGTAAGAGCAGGAACCGGAGTTTCCCCCTGGAAGAGGAGATTGATTCAAAATTGTTTGCCTGCGTGGTGGGATGCTAAGGCCAGGAGACCAGGTTTTACCCCAGAATAGTCAAGGCCCAATTGGTAATTAAATCGTGTTTATTGGCACCGGATCTTGCGAACGCCGGGCGCCCTAGCAAGGGGCATAGCGGATCTTCCATGCGCAGTGACTTCTTAGTACATAAATCGCTCTAGGGACCATTGTGCCCTCTACAGGATACTTTTACCTATGATAGCGCTTATTACAACATACATCCCTACTACAACACTTACCACAACATCTACTACAGCGCCCACCATAGCGGCCACATCAACACCTAACTACAACACCTAACTACAACAACTACTACAATATCTACTTTAATACTAATATTAATATATACTATAATAGAGCGTTGTAGTAGGAATTGTAGTAGGTGTTGTAGTATTAGCATAAGTGCCCAAAAGTCACTTAAATCTGGTGGTGTTGTGCTATACCAATGAGCTTTTTGTGAATTTATGATTGCACATTTCTTAACAAGATTGAAATACTCCGTCCAGGGTACTCCTAGCAAAGTGGCATTTGACCGTATACTTCACGCAGCTGTTCCCACGTGATGGTGTCGCCATACATGAGCTTTGCCACCATCCGGCCGGCAAACAGGCTCGATCTTGGACCAGCCATGTAATATCGATGTGTAATCTCGGTGCTCCTGGATGCCATGTAGGTGGAAAGCAGTGTAATGGTCGACCCGGATGTCAATTCACCGGAACTCACCTCCAACACCCGCAGTGCATCCACGACAAGCTTCTTGAAGTCGACAATTGGCCGGTTCTCGTCATCAGACCGGCCTGGAAAGGTGACGAATTCAGGACATACGGACAGCTGCTCAAGAGGCGCAGCCTGAGCATGGCTCCAGTCAGTGATGCCCGTCAAGTTGAAGTCGCTGTCAAACAGCATGTTGCCGAAGTGCAGGCCAAGGTGGCTCGTAAAGTACGGCATTTTACGATCGCCATGAACGTCTTGACAGTCAACACGCAAATGCCCAAGATGAGATGAGGCACTCATAGCAGCTTTGATACTGCGCTTGTACCCAGCAGAGCATGCCTTCACAGCCCAGTTTTCTCTCTCCATAACATGCTCTCCAAGGTCCACCGTATGTCCACTATAGAATGACGTTTCCCGCCGTTGATAGACATGGCGTGCTCAGAAAAGTCGTTTGGCTACTGTCGTGAAAAGATTGGCTTAGAACACCGTTCACGGATCGTGTTCGGCGTTCGCAGCGAGAGGATTAGCTCGGCCTGGACAACGTGGAGGATTGGCCTGATTACCATCACGCTGATACTTGTCGGAATTTTCTACCAAAATTTCTTTGTTTCTCTATTAATATCTCGATACATTATCTTCTGTTATAGACATCCCAAGTTCACAAGACTCCTCCTTTGGCCATGGCCACCAACCAGATAAGGGTTTGTCGCCAAAAATAGCATTGAAATTGCTGCTGCTGCATTGCCGATCAAACTGATATACATGATCGTTGTTTCCGTTTTTGGCCACAGTAAAGATAATATTATCCAGTGTTAGCTCTTGAGGCTTAAAGCGCTGAAGCTCTGGATATCCATGGGCATATATAACTAAAGAAGCCTGCCATTGTGGAATATCATGTGCCTTGTCTATAAGGCGGAATATACGGGCATGAGTATAGCCGAAACTTTTCGGATAGAGACTGAAACGGTGTGTGTCTGTTGAGCAATGGCTGTCTTCGTGGTTGATGTTTAGTTGTGACCAAAATAGACCCTCTTCCATTAAAGTCGGCATATGGCGTACTTGTACTGCCATCTCCGCGTGCCATGGAATAGTATGTGGCATTTTCACATTCAGCAGCCTATTAATCGGTCGAAGGGAGTATTCTTTGGCCATAGGGTCCTTAAGCATCGTAATTCGGATATAACCGCCTAAGAACAGGTGTGAAGTAAGAGCGTAAGGTGGTGGACTGCAAGCAACTATAGATGTAGTATGCTCTTCGCTTCCTACCCCTTCATCGCTATGGCTTCGTCCCATTTTCGAGGTTCTGTTTCGACTTTGCAGGAGCGCTGGTGGGTTCTTGTGTTGATGCGGGGTGTGCATTGCTGCAGAATTTGCCACATCAAAATGGAGGAGCGAAAACACGCAAATAAATTAATAGAATTATAGAATTTGCTTTGTTAGAAGTAGGTTTAAATGGTTTAAGGTGGCGTACTTATGGTTTTGGTCTAAAAGTTTGCTATGCGGCAGGAGCACTTGCCTAGATTCAAGTTTGGTTTTCTGCTGTGATTACACTCTTTTGAACAAGGCGGAGCCGAAAACGGCCAACATTGACCTTCTCTCTTATGTGAATGAGCAGTGTGGCCGCTCTTGCCGTATTTTCCTTCTCATCTGCTTCTGCTTCCCTCTTTGTCGATATTTGCGGATGCCTTATCCACTAGATAGCTACTTTCTTAGAGCTACTAATTCTTATCGTCATTGCTATTGTATTAGCAATACCTACATCAATATGTTAGTAGTCTCATGTATTATCTACATATAATCTAATATTTTATTAAACAGGCATACACTCTTTCGCTTTCGGTCTGACAATCAGCCAGACCCAAGTCATCAAGGTTCCGCGGCGTCTCCCACTGCGCAATCATCTCAGGCCGCGAACCTTGCAGCCAATGAACTCCAACCCCAGCCGAGCCCCTCAACTTCTCGCTACCCGTAAGTTCTATAGCATTGTCGTCATAACATCACATACTCACAAGTGGCAGGTTGGACGGTTTAGCTTTGGATCCTGCGGATGCTGAGAATGGAAGGGTGGACGCGGGGCTTGAAGTTTCTCAAGCGCCAAAGACATGGCTCGAGATGTTTGTGTGGTGGCACAGTACCGGCTGCGGATACTATTTTGAGTGTAGCGGCTAGTTACTGCTTGGGCTTTTTGTTTTGGCTGCCATTTATCTTTTTGGCGTTTACTATGTGCATTAAGCCTAGCGCGTATATTCTTTTTCCCCATTCTAGCGGCGCATAAGCAAATGAGAGCGTTTTCTTGGTCGTGCCATATTTCGCAACCGGCACAGGAGCAGCGCGTCTTCGCCCAGTGGCAGGCAAGCTAATAACAACCAAGACAAAAAAGCAAACGCACTGCCCCAGGTTAGGCTGCCCTCGTCCCGCGTTTTAGCGTTGGGGGCGTCGGCTCCAGCACGTCCCGTCCCCTGAAACACGCTTTTTAGGTGGGCGTACGTCCGGGAGCGCGCCGGCGGCGTATTCCCACTGATTCCAAAGGCTGGTCCTGTCACGGTGTCATCTTAACCTTGTGCTACTGTCTTTGTTCTTCTATTCCAGACACGGCGATTCATTCCTTTTATATCCCTTTGACACCATCGTTTTCGAAGCTGCGCTGGTGCACGCATTGTGCCTTCTCTTAACGCAGCCTCTCCCTGTAGGGCGACGCCACATCAAAGCCTCGAAGCTCTGCCCGGGCCGCCTCGAGCCGTCCCAATCTAGACAGCTAAGCTACCGCGACAATGGCAGTCGTCGACCCGGCCACGAGGAAAAGAGTCCTCAAGGTCATTGCCTTTTCACTATTACTGGACTTGGTACGTTTGATTTGATGCAGAGCAGCTTGACCTGCTCACAAAGTATACGTCCGCATCCCATGCCGGGCCAACGCGCACGCGCAAACCACTAACTGCTCCTCTTCGCGTTCTAGATCTCCTTCACATTCATCCTCCCTCTCTTCCCGAAGCTCCTCGAATTCTACCGCGACAGCGAAGCTCCCGCTCTCCTCAGCGGCGGACCGCCGACATTGCTGCAGCGCATTATCAGCGTTCTCAACAGCTACAAGGCGGCGTTTGCGCGCCCAATCGACTCCCGATATGACATTGTCCTCCTCGGAGGAGCTCTGGGCTCCATGTTCTCGTAGGCAGCCCTCCCACCCAATTGCGCCCTTGAAAGCCAACCGCTAACCATTGTCGCCTCAGCCTGCTGCAAGCGATCGCCTCGCCCTTGATCGGCCGCTTCTCCGACCGCTTCGGCCGCCGCAAGGCGCTGCTCGCCTCCATGTGCGGCAACATTGTGTCCGTCTTGCTCTGGGTCGCCGCCGTCGACTTCCGCACCTTTGTCGCCAGCCGTGTCGTCGGTGGCCTGTCCGAGGGCAACGTCCAGCTCGCCACCGCCATGGCTAGCGACATTTCCGACGAGGCCACCCGTGGCTCTACAATGGCGATTATCGGCGCCTGCTTCTCCATCGCCTTCACCTTTGGCCCGGCGCTGGGCGCTTGGCTAAGCACCAGCTCCATTGTCGCGGCCAATCCGTTTGCCACCGCCGCTGGATTCAGCCTGCTGCTCATTGTCGTCGAGACCGTCTACCTTTACGTTGCGCTGCCCGAGACGCTGCCAGCTATTACCGGCAAGGGCCTCGACAAGGACAAGAAGTCCAAGGCGAAGACTACGTCCGCGAAGCCCGTGGAGAGGACAAACTCGCACGCCCTGCTCAACGCCGTCCACTTCCTCTTCCTGCTCTTCTTCTCGGGCATGGAGAGCTCGCTGTCCTTTATGACCTACGAGCTGTTCGCCTTCACCTCGAGCAAGAACGGCCGCTTGCTGGGCTTCATCGGCCTCGTCGCCTCCCTCCTGCAGGGCGGCGTGACCCGTCGTCTGCCGCCGCTCCTATCGGTGCGCATCGGTTCCATTGCCTGCCTCGTTGCCTTTGTCCTGCTCGCGCGCTTGAACACTGTCGGCGCCCTCTACGGAGCCGCGACCGGCCTGGCCGTTACCTCTGCCACGGTCGTCACTGGGCTCAACGCCCTCAGCAGCTTCGAGGCGAATGACGAGGAGCGTGGCGCCAAGCTCGGCGTCTTGCGAAGCTGGGGACAGCTGGGTCGTGGGCTGGGCCCGATTCTGTTCACCAGCGTGTACTGGTGGGCTGGGCGCGAGGCTGCTTATACCATGGGCGCCACGGGAACGGCGCTGGTTGTCACGGCTGCTCTGTTTGGCCTCAAGACGCCCAAGGCTTCTATCAAAGCCAAGGATGCTGCCAAGAGCCAATAATGTATGAGTACACGATACAACTGTACATCTTTAAGTTAATTTACGGAGAATGTAACACATTATAATGGTTATTTCTTGTTTAAACTGTGCCAATCCACTAAGACGCCTAGGGGCCGACTTCAATTAAATACACGCAAAACGGCCGGCTGTTTTGGCCTCACCTCGCTCGTTCCTTTCTTTTCAGGAATTGTAACATTATTGTTCCCGCAGTCGCGGGACTGCGAGGTGATGCATGCGATGGCTACGGTTTACAGACAGGTGTAGTGCTTTTGGCGTGTTTTGTGTTTTGGGGCGAACGAGGACGGAAAGAATGGCTGACTATGTCGTCTCGCTAGAAAGCTGTACAGAAGCACGCAAAAGGGCTTCATGGCTGTATTACTGTCACATCCGTGTGCAATTATGGCGATGTCGGCAACACAGTCACTTTCGCTGACAGCTGAGTCACAGCAGGCTAGCCAGCCTCAGACTCAGCTGGCGCTTAAAGCTGTAACGGCCAGCCTTTGTGGTTTTAAGCTAGACTTGAATCTTATCACGAAACGCAAAAGCACTCTACTATTAACGGAATAAGAGAAAAAGCAGCCATGTCAAAACCCGGATACGTAGTGTGGATGAACGGCTTCCCCGGGGTGGGCAAGTACACCATCGCCAAGGAGCTTCGTCGCCTGCTGCCCGCCTCGGTGTTGGTGGACAACCACTCGCTCATAGACCGGGTGACGCTCGCCCGCGACCATCCAGACTATAATGGCGAGCGAGAGAAGGTGCGCGACGCGGCATACACGAGGTTGCTGCATCCGGCTACCGATGAGGAGAGCGAGTGTGGCGACAGAGAGGAGCAGCTACGACAGATCGTGATCTTTACAGGTACACAGCCCAGCGGCAATATTCATTGTACAAGCGTCAATAAGCTGTGTACTGCATTTTGCTAGGCCATGCTAATGTGAAGGTGCCAAGATTGTTTCACGGACGGCACATTAGGTACGAAGTGGTCGACGGCACCAAGGACGGCGGCCGAAAAGGCAGGCAGGCCGTTTCTGCCAGTGTACGTGAGCTGCACAAAGGAAGAGAACCTCAATAGAGTCGCCTCGCCTGGAAGACAGACTGGCGAGAGGAAAAAGCTGACTGATGTCAAGATGGTGGAGGACTTTGTGGACAAGCTGAAGACGTTTCGGTTTGCCGACTTGGGCCTCGATCTTGACGTGACTGCGCTGACAGCGGAGGAGGCTGCCAAGAGAATTGTTGAAGCTATGAAATGATGGGGGGCTTGCTTTGTCACGGGTTTGCTTGTTGTATTTACGAATACTATGAGATATGACGGTATGAAGGCTGCTGGGCTTCGAGCAAGGCGGCTTTTGATATTTCTCAACGATTACGAATACATTTGACTGTGCCGAGCTGAGTTGATGGTGACGATCGTGCTCAACAACAGCTGCCTGCTGTCAATAGCTCGCCTGCAGCAAGGCTGGAGCTCTCACACAGCGGAGCTTGGGAAGCAGTGCGCCTTAAGTGAATCCACAATCCACAGTGACGCTCCACCAGACAGAAACTGGCGGTGGCGGGCGTTTGTTGGTGGAACCTGTGTGACGCAAGATGAAGCTTTCTGCGGTACGGCTTATTGACTGCCTCGGATGAATTTCTTCAATGGGATCACGTCTGCAAAATGCAGTCGGGTACCTACAAAGCTGCCCTTTGTCGGTCGTAGTACTGTATTCGTATCAGGCAGTCCTTGCGGAGAGTAATTGCCGCAGGCCCCCCCCGGGAAGAAGCTTTCCCCAACGCAGAAACCTTGATAACCAGCCTGGACCCTCAGCATGCCTCAAACCGACTCACTTTTTTGGTTGACTCGACTCGGCGTGCCAGGCAAGAAGAGCCCGAGTAAGCTCGACGCTACAGATTGACGACGCATGTGCAAGCTGATTGGACACGAGGAGCCACACAGGACCGCCACCTTTGGTCGACTTGGGAGGTGGCTCGCGGCTCTGGACTCGTTCTCGGCGGACAGAATTTTCTTTTACTCGCCGCTAGCAGGCTACCTAGCAAGGTGCTTCGGCCGCCACGTAAGGGACCTAGTCGTAGCTCGTTCTCACTCATACCTAGGTACAAATGTGCACTAGCAGATGCCATGTACCTCCCCACGGTGCGGGCCTGAGTGGCCTCTTGTGCATGGTTGCATCGGCAACCCTGGTTTGTAGCGGCTCTGTGGCGGCCTCTGCAGTTGCTTGTGGAGGTACTCCCAGTGGCAAGGGAGGCGGTGTTTTTGCACGCAAGAGGGTTCTTTGCAATCCCATGCGACACTGTGCTTCAGTACATTCTGTCTCACGATCTCCGCGGCTGCGTAGGAGCAGGTACGGCTCAGAATCCAAGACACTGGCGAAGACGAGGAGGAGGAGGGGCAATGGAGGGGTTGACAATTTTTTTGCACAGCCGACCGGTTACGTGAGAGGGCCAGCGCACACAAGAAAAAAAAAAAAACCGGCGCGAGTGCCGGACTGTCAAACCACTGTGACATTGCCTGGCTCTACGACTGGACTCGCGCCGAATCTACAGTGTCACGTACGGTAGGCTTTTGGTGTTTTTCTTATTCTGTCTGCTCGTAATGTGCCGCTCGGGACTCAGTACAATGGAGCCGCCTCTGGGCCGGCTGGATCTGAACAACTGGGTACAGACGGGATCGGTGACGCCGTGGTAAGGTTGTGCCCAGGTGCAAAGCCGCCGCCCTGTTGCTGGCGGGCGGTCACTGTGAGAAGCGCTCCCGGTACTTCATCGTAAAGAGCGCAATGGACGTAAAGAGGCCAAATGCACGTAGCTCATTGGCTGTATGCCCTCGAAAGTGTGGGAACCCCAAGTCTCTTTTCCACCCTCGCAGGAAAAAAAAATCTTTTTTGTGCACACCCAGAAAAAAAAACAACCTATCGTCTGTTAGGGCTAGTGGAAACACAGAGGGTCCCCCTCGCTGGTTGCCCCGCGCCAGGTTAGCACCGCAGCAGTCACTCCACCCCTCCTCCCTCTTCCTCCACCCGGGCCTTTTTAAAACTACTCCTCCCACCTCTTCTTTTGTAAAATTTCTCTCTTCTGCTCTTTGTCTCGCATACCCGGTTTCAAGCATCCGATCTGCGAATTAACGTATGTTGCCTTCCATCTCTACCTCTCTTCAAGGCTTTGGAACTTTCAACTAACCTGACATCCCGCCTTCAGACGTTCCGACACGAACACACAAATTCTTACGAATTCACATCACAAAACACCGTCAAAATGGGGTATGTTTACACCTGCTCTCTCGCCTCTCGCTCGCTGGTCGGAGTGATCCATCATCCCGCCGCAGCGACGAGGCAAGCAAAGACGCTTCAATACTGACTACCGCTGCAGCAAGGACGAGAAGACTCATCTTAACGTCGTCGTTATCGTATGTTTCTCACCCCGCTTTACCCCTCGTTCACCCTTACCAGCTTTGCTAACCATAACTGCAGGGGTATGTTATTGCTTCGATTCATTCGACGTAAAAAAACGTTGTAACTAACTCAAATACAGCCACGTCGATTCCGGCAAGTCTACCACCGTGAGTTTTTCCCCTCCAATGTCGTCAACCCCGCCTGTTTACCAGCGGGGACCGCCTTGGACACATCCAACTAACAATTTTCACAGACTGGTCACTTGATCTACCAGTGCGGTGGTATTGACAAGCGTACCATCGAGAAGTTCGAGAAGGTAAGATTCTACATTTTCATCCCCCGTCATCGCTTAGCTGGAGCATTTTTTTCTGGCTCGAGCGAACGCGACCACCACCCGCTACCCCTCCTTTTGCCTCTGGCAAAATTTTCTCGGTGCCTTATCTTTTTGGTGGGGCACCGACAAAACCCCGCCACCACACTGACGGCAAACGCTCACCGCGCCCGTTTGCTGTGCCTGGCTCCAAATCCCACGACGTCGTCAAGACACCACAAAACTTCTTCAGTTACTGACTGTCATAACAGGAAGCCGCCGAACTCGGCAAGGGTTCCTTCAAGTATGCCTGGGTCCTTGACAAGCTCAAGGCTGAGCGTGAGCGTGGTATCACCATCGATATCGCCCTCTGGAAGTTCGAGACCCCCAAGTACCACGTCACCGTCATTGACGCCCCCGGTCACCGTGATTTCATCAAGAACATGATTACTGGTACTTCCCAGGCTGACTGCGCTATTCTCATCATCGCTGCCGGTACTGGTGAGTTCGAGGCTGGTATCTCCAAGGATGGCCAGACCCGTGAGCACGCTCTCCTCGCCTACACCCTCGGTGTCAAGCAGATCATTGTCGCCATCAACAAGATGGACACCACCAAGTGGTCTGAGGAGCGTTACCAGGAAATCATCAAGGAGACCTCCAACTTCATCAAGAAGGTCGGCTACAACCCCAAGAACGTTGCCTTCGTCCCCATCTCTGGCTTCAACGGTGACAACATGCTGTCTCCCTCCACCAACTGCCCCTGGTACAAGGGTTGGGAGCGTGAGGGCAAGAACGGCAAGGTCACTGGCAAGACTCTCCTTGAGGCCATTGACTCCATCGAGCCCCCCAAGCGTCCCTCCGACAAGCCCCTCCGTCTTCCCCTCCAGGATGTCTACAAGATCGGTGGTATCGGAACGGTCCCTGTCGGCCGTGTCGAGACTGGTGTGATCAAGCCCGGCATGGTTGTCACCTTCGCCCCCGCTGGTGTCACCACTGAAGTCAAGTCCGTCGAGATGCACCACGAGCAGCTCCCCGAGGGTGTCCCCGGTGACAACGTTGGTTTCAACGTCAAGAACGTCTCCGTCAAGGAAATCCGCCGTGGTAACGTTGCCGGTGATTCCAAGAACGACCCCCCCATGGGTGCCGCTTCTTTCACCGCCCAGGTCATTGTCATCAACCACCCTGGCCAGATTGGCAACGGCTACGCCCCCGTTCTCGACTGCCACACTGCCCACATTGCCTGCAAGTTCGCCGAGATCCAGGAGAAGATCGACCGCCGTACCGGTAAGGCCGTCGAGACTGCCCCCAAGTTCATCAAGGCTGGTGACGCTGCCATCGTCAAGATGGTTCCCTCCAAGCCCATGTGCGTTGAGCCCTTCACCGACTACCCCCCTCTGGGCCGTTTCGCCGTCCGTGACATGCGTCAGACCGTCGCTGTCGGTGTCATCAAGGCCGTCGAGAAGACTGCTGCTGGTGCCGGTAAGGTCACCAAGTCTGCTGCCAAGGCTGGCAAGAAATAAGCGACTCTTTACCCGTAAAGATGTTGCCTCTTTCTTGACTAAAAAGAGGCCATGGCCAGTCGAGACTTGTACGGATCGCTGGTATGATGGAAAGGCGTCACTTCTATGACTGCGATGATTTTTGCTACACACGCAATAATGAGAGGCTGGGATATGGGAATAATGTTCTTTAGTTCATGGTTTTCTCATGCTGTGCTTACGAAGAAAAAAGATAGAAAGTCTAGAAGTGATTTTAAAAAATTTCTTTTGTGCCTTAAAACTCCTCACTCCAATTGTTTCGTGACTCGTTTGTGATGTCCTGCTCCGTGTTTGTCATGTTGAAGTGTTGGTGTTTACTCGGAGGCTGTGTCCGTGTCCACAATCCTACCACCCGAACAACAACGTATGCTCTAACCATGCTGTATCTCACATTTAATATAAAATACAATTAATTATATCTTCTATTATACAAGAGCCCAAACCATTGGCTTATTTTATCTATGCTTTCGTAGTTGAATCGACATTCTCACCATCACTGCCCTGCGTACCGCCGTTCTGCCCGTGCGGTTTCTCCCGGCCATTCTCCTCAACTTTTGCCTCTTCTACCGCCACATTTTCTGGGGCAGCAGTCGTTTTCGGCACAGCAGATGGCAGCTCATCCACCAAGTCCTCCTCACGGTACGTCACCCCAGCACCCTCCATCAAGTCAGCGCTGTACTCGCCGCCCACGTAGTCGGCATCCTCGTCGGCCGTGTGCATGAGTGTGTGCCCATCGTTCCACGAGACAAGCTTACCAGTCGCCACGTCTTCGATAACCTGCAGAAACGCCTTTTCGTCAAAGGACGACGACGACGTCGGGTGTAGCGAGAGCTCCTGTCGCTGGCCGCCGTGTTGGCCGGCTTCGATACTGGTGTAGCGGAGGGTGTGGTTGTGCCAGGCTGCTTCTACCGTTTGATGGATCTCCAGACCCGTGAAGATGTAGGGGATGTCTTGCGTGCCGGCGCTGCTTTCCATGGAGAGCGAGTGCGAGGGTAGTGTAAAGACTGTATGGCTTGGGGTGCGTAGGCGTCCCTCGAGAAGGTTAAACTCGGATGCGGCGAGAAACTCCTGTATGGAGGGCTGGTTGACGTCGAGAGCGAGCAGCAGCTGTTGCGTTACTCGCGCGTCGACGCTTTCCTTGGGGAAGAGGAGGTCGGTCGTGGGAGCCCGGATGATGCCGTGCAGCGTCGAGTTGGGTGGGAAGCGGAAGCTGCTGAGGTCCGTGTCTGGGTCGATGGGGAGGCGGAGGCGGACCTGAGGTAGCGGCGCTGACGATTTTGCGTCGTGTTGGCTTGGTGAAGCAGGGGAGAAGTTGAGGATGATGGCGGCTTCTTGCTGAACGGGCTGGTCTTGCGCCGCTACGTCTGTGAGAGCTGCTGGGTGCGGCACCACCGGGGAGAGGATGCGTCGACCTTTGCCCAGAGCAGGCTTGTCTGAGTGTAGAATGTGGCCAAAGGTGGCGTATGTGCTGGGTGAGAGGCCCCGATCGTCACTGCTGCTGCTGAGAGATGTTAGCGAAACTCGGCCTGCGAGCTTCAGTGGCTTTGCTTTAGCGTCTGTGGGCTTTTCGACGGCGGCGATGTAGCGGAACCATGGAAGGAGCTTGTCTCGCCATGACATGCTCCGATTCTCGCGGTGGTGCTCCATGAACTGTGCGGAGTTTGTTTTGGACTTAGGAGCTGATGTGATGACATGCACGGCGTCATCGCTTGCGTTGTTCTCTTGGTTGACCATCAGCAGTCGGTGAACGGTGTCTGCTGGACCCTCCAGTGTATTTGGCGAGACTTGGTCGACGCTAGGAGGTGCTGACCGGTCTGCACTTGCGATCCAGGACGCGGTGACTATCTGTAGTAACTGGTTAGGATTGTGTAAGCCGGAGCTTGGGAGAATGTTGACTTGCCTTCTTAGATGGAGTATATGTGAGCGCCGTTTGTGTGATTCTACCCAGTTCGTCCAGAACAACTTGGTTTAAGTTGCCACGATGTATGTCGTCTGTTGGAATCTTTTGAGAAACAATCGACTGCGCAAACTCATCTAGGCGCGCAAGAATAAGGGAAACGGTCGACTTGCGGCTGTGGATTGTCAGGCGTGCTTCGTTTGACTGGGCGATTATCTTTTCGTTGTTTGTTGGATCGAGCAGGTCGGTTCGCAAACCCTCCAATATGTGACGTGAAGTGACTTTTGTTCATTAGAATTCGCAGCATGAAAGTGTACGATAATTGGGACTTACTCGCTAACAAGTGGTATGTGTTTGGCTGTATCCATACCTCGGCTCGCCCCAATCCTTCTACATGCTCACGGACACTTATATGCCACACCTTTTGTAGAATCGAGTTTGCAAGCTTGCTCTTGGGAGAAATGTTTGCCGGGGCGTCAACTTCCATGGGTTCCCAGGGGACTAAATTGCTCGCCCACGAGTACTCCTGTGCAGCATCAAACTCCGCAGGAGGCGCAGCGTAGTTAGCAGTAATGTAGTCTGCCAGCTGTCCTTGCGTGAAGCCTTCGACCAGGTCAGAAGACAGGGCATCGAATTCTCTTTGCGACAAGACTTTGGTATTGTGCGGCCGCATTTCTTCAATGTTCTCCATCGCTTCGGCCGCCGGATCCTTGCTCGGCTCGCTCTCGCGTAGCAGGCTCTGCCAGGTGAGGTTGGCTGCAGAGCCCCCGGACATTTGTTCCTCCTCCATTACTGGGACCTGCTTCTTTGGCCGCCGCATTCGATTAGGGTTCTTGATTATGATGGCCTCGACCGGCTTCCCGAGAGCGTCGACAGACAGGTTTTGATGGTGTAGCAACTCGTGTCGAAACGGTCGGGGTTGTCGCCGCTGAGCTTTGCCAGGAGCTGTTTCTAATGAATCGGCCATTGTGGAGGAACTGTGGTCTGCATTGAGTGTGTCAGTACCCTCAGATACAGCTGTTTCGCTGATTTTGCTGGCATGACTATCTTCGGCGGCTTGGTGACTTTCACCCGCTTCGTTCTCGCCCGTTGCTGGCTGTATAGGCGCTTTCGAATCGGCAGACGACTGCGTAGATGGGGCCTTCTTCGTTTTTGCCGGTTGGCCCAAGATCAGCGACTCAAACTCCTCCTTGGTGTACCTATGACCGTCTGATGAATAGGTCCGCCGGCTCGGGATAGACATTCTGGGCAATCGCTTCGCAGCGAAATGCCCGCCGGCCTGCCGCTTAACGGCCAGTCTGCATGCTAGGCATACACGCGACGCGCGCGCTGAGCTAGACAGCATTTATTCAACGTTGCCAGCTTCAGTGGTGCGGAAATGGACTTGAAATGTGCTGTGTTGAGGGCGGAAATGGGAGCATCTAAAAATGTTGCCGTAATCGATAAGCGACAATTTAGCGACGCGTCTGGGGCCGCGCGCTCTGTGACTTCATACCCCTCCGCCTTTACATGCGCCGGGCCGGCAAGCTGCATAGCGCCGACAGAGACATTGCAGTCGAAAGTTTCAGCACCTTTTTCTTATAATTATATGCGAATAGCCGGTTGACTGAAGTATGCCACCATCACAAAGGCGTCGCCGCCCGGTAAGTATTGAGATGAAGCGCAGAAGCGTTGCGCAGCCGACAAGCTAACGGAGCATTAGGTCGAGGATCACGATTCCGAAGAGGAGGCTAGACCGCGGCAGCGACCTAACCGTGCCAGCTCCGACGAAGAGAATCTGCCCGAATCTGGCGACGAGGCGAGCGAGGATGGAGGGCGCAGCAGCAACGCGGATGATTTGCTGGCGAAGAAGCTGGTGCGCTATGCCATCTCCTGTGAATACTCGCGAACCCCTATACGGAGAGAGGGAATAAAGGAAAGAGGTCAGTTCAGAAAAATTGTTGCCGGGAGCTTGGCTGACTGGTGCTGTCATGTAGTACTGGTAAACCAAGGAAGGGCGTTCCGGCGCGTTTTCGCTTTGGCGCAAAAGCAGCTGCGGCAAGTTTGGGGAATGGAGCTTAGAGAGCTTCCAGTCCGCGACAAGATGTCACTGCAAGAGAAGCGACAAGGTATGAAACAAGGTTGATTTCTACTGCAACCATAGCTAATGACGCCGCGCTTCAGCAATGAAGTCCAACTCGCAACCCAAGACAGGCTCGGGCGCATACATCCTCACATCCGTTTTGCCAGACGCATACCGCACAGCCGCCATCCTCGCACCGTCAAGGATACCGGGCGCAGAATCCGAAGCCACATATGTCGCATTCTATACTTTGGTCGTGGCCTTGATCTGGCTAAACGCCGGCGAGCTGAGCGACCAAAAGCTCATGAGGTACCTGCTCCGGCTGAATGCAGACCGGAACATGGGCAGCGAAAAGACGGAGCTGACGTTGAAGAGGATGGAAAGGCACGGCTACATTGTGAGAAAGGTTGATCGGCCTCCAGTTGGCCAGGACGGCGACCATCTCGTGTCATGGCTCGTGGGGCCGCGAGCCAAGGAGGAAATTGGGCTGGATGGTGTAATGGGGGTGGTAAGAGAGGTGTACGGTGGCACAAGTGAGGCTTTGGAAAAGAAGCTGCGAGCCAGTCTAGGTATAAAGCAAACGCAGCTCGGTACAGCCAACGGGACGCAAGCACAAGCTGAGGTAGAAGTGGAAGCGGAAGGTGAGGACGAGCCTGACGCTTGATATACCTATACGAAAGCCATGTACACCAGTGTTCAATTAATAGCAACGAAATAACGACTAAAATTTTGTATCATGTCCCAGTTTCCCTTGCAGGGGTATCATCCATAAAAACGCCACTCCAAATGCTCACGACTAGTGCCTTTTTGCGCAAAGACTCGCGATTCGTTTAATCTTCTCTCGGGGGCGGTGGTCCGGCTGGTTGTATCATTTTCTGGTGGAAGCAGTTAGTATTATGCATGCGACGAGCCTATCCGCACCCTTGAACGTACTCGGATCAGCTTTGCGCGTGCCTTTGTCAGAGGTTCGTTCTCCGCGAGCGCAACAAATGACAGCAACGGGCGGTGGCCGGCGATGGAGGAGTAGGTATCGCGGTGGATGTTTGTTCGCCACTCCCAGCTTGTTGTATCAGGGTGCCCGGTTCCGATAAATTTTGCTTGCAAGCGTTCGAGCTCTTGTTGTGTTCGCAGTTTGTCCGCCTGGTAGTCACGGTTAGCATGTGTGCGTGAATTGAAGTGCGCTTTGTCGCAGGGCGTACCATGGTCAGATATGTGATGCTATATGTGTAACGGATGGGATATGGCCTAGAATTGTCGGGCGCAGCGAGCTTCCGTGAAGCAATGCGAACTTCTTTGTTGTTATCCGAGTTAGAAGTTCCTTGCGGCTTTCCATGCGCTGGAGGCAGTGACCTAGCCCATTGGCGGTGGGTCACACCGGCAGATTTTCGGCACTGGCGTCGCTTGAACCTCTACCTTCCATGACCAGTCTTTGGATAGTGTGAAGAAGGGCGAGGAAGGCGAAATTTCGTTTGTACCTCTAGGATTCGAGTTCTTTGATCATTTATATCCTGATTCAGTCCAAAATCCACTGTCTTGGGCCCGAACCGGTGCAGACGCCCACGGTAGAGACGCGACGCGACCCTCTACCGCCAACTGTGCTCACCCATATAAGATGGCAACCTCAACACAAACCTTGCCAGAGCACTGGACCGAACTGAGTGCCTCCAAAACTCAAAGAGCGCGATGCTCTGAAGATGTGGAAGAGTTGAAGAGAGCATGCGAGAAGGACTGTGGCAAGCGCCATGTGGTGGAATGTGAGAGCTGCTACGGCAAAGTCCTTGATAGAATGAAGCAGCGCTACGTTGAGAGCCAGGAACGAGAGTGGTTCTCGCAAAGGAGAGCGTTTCTACAGGAACTGGAGGATTTATTTGCAGACGCCAAGAATGACCAGCGGTCGCTCAAGACCATCGAAGCCCGGATAGAATCCGAGAAAGAGGCTTGGTATCGCTGGGTATTACGAAAGTATCCCGAATTCCTTGAGGTTGCAGACCACGGTATGCTGCAGGATGATCTGAGAGGTATGCTAGATGATCCCGATCAAAGCAGGGATCAGCTGGTGTCTATGATGTGGCAGGGCGTCGGAAAACCGCAAGATTGGTCGCCAAAGGTGGATGCCTTTGCAGACAAGGTTGCTGCAGCAAAGGGAGATGCCACAGAGCTAAAGAAGCTCTATATATCAGAATTTTTCACAAACGGAGCAGAGGGTGGCGTTTTGACGCATGCGCAGAAGTATCTCGACGAGTACCGGTCAAACGACGACACGACGCTGGAGGAGATTATGGGAAAGATTGCGCAAGACAACCATCGCAGCAGGAGCTCGCAACCCCAACGAGACCATCATATGAAGCGCCTGGACGAGTTGCGCAGAGCTAAAACGGCCTTTGAACAGAATAAGTTGCGGTCTAAGGGGCTGCTACACCAGGTTCAGGCCAAAGACGAGCTCTACGACTTGCCAGCCTGCACAACATGTAAAGGACCTGTGTCGCCAAGCGATGTTTTATCATGCTCCTTGTGCCAGGCGATTATGCAGATGGGAGGCGTTGGAAAGCTGACGGTGTACTGTTCTGAAAAGTGCTTCCGTGATGGCCATGTGAGTACATCGTGAGGATTGGACGTGAGAAGTAAAGCTAACTACATTGACAGGAGGAGCACGTCTCCAAAGACCACGACTGCGATGCAGGTGACAAGTGTGTTCAGTTGACGGATGAAGATGTGGAAATGGGAAATGGTACGACAGCTGCCGTAGCTTGTAAGGACTGTCTAGAACGCAAAAGGGCGCTCTTGTACTGTTCGCAGAGGTGTGCTTTGCAGAGAATAGGAGAGCATAGGAAACTAGCACACGATGGTGCTGCTGGATCTGATGACGCGAGCATTATATCACTGGGCCAAGCGGTTCACGAGACTTTAGAAAAGGAGAACCCGAACCTCAAGATGGCGCAAATGTCTTGAGAAAACTGTAATTTAGCGAATCTTGTCTTAATAAATATCCAATAACGTTACACCGATGAAATCTGCTATTCATTTCTTCACAGGGAAACAATCTGGGGCTCAGCGATGGAAGAAGATTGCGTATCAGGCGTTGACTAGAGTAAATATGGAAACAGTGTACCGCGAGGCTGAATTTGTTTCGAGAGTGTGTCTATTCTTTCACAATGAATACAGAACTGTTGATCAAACCGGCTTGTCCTTCAAAAGTTCGTTCAACGCATTGAACCCTCTAATCAAAGGATAGAGATCTTCTTGATCATCGCAGATAGACAAGACAAGTTTCGAGAAAGTGTCGAGAAGCTGTAAATCATCCTGTTGCGATTGCGACTGACTGCCTCGCTCTTGGATCGCCTCGAGATAGACGCGAGATACGGCGGCGTAGACTTGGTACGCGCCAAACATAGACGACATCATATCTGGATTAGGGTATGACTCCAACAGAGTGATGGAGACGCTGATAATGTGGCGGCAAGCGGTCAGAACCAATGGGTGCGAAGGCAGCTGCGCATCATTTGTTATGATGTGTGACTGCCCGCTGAAGATGGCCTCGACCTTGCGCAGCATGAATATGATGGCGGTGTAACCAGTAATAAGGCAGTCGACGAGGACCCAAATATCTTGAATACTCTTGCTTGCCTCTGCGAATATCTCAATCTACATTTCGTTAGCGGTTATCAGCGCTTGATAACAAAGAAGATAATGCTTACCGCTTTCCAATCTGTGAATATGTGTTCAATTTCATGGCAAAGCTCCTCCGTCTCAGAAACCATCTTGCTCTTAGAGCTTCGCGACGGGTTGTCGCACAGCGTGAAAAAGCGTATCAGAACCATGGTTATTCGTGAGGAGATGAGGAAGCCAATGGCCGCAATGCCCTCGGGAAGCTGGCTCTGAGACTTGGCGTCGAGCCATGGTAAATTGACGTGCCATTCTTCTGCGGTGATGGTTGGAGGCTTGTCCATTAGAAGACGGATATAGAGGTCAATTTGAATCAGATACCAAAAGCCCCTGCGGTGGTCATTATATTCCTCATTATTTTCTCGCCGTGTTTCAATACCACCGTCAATGTTTTGTAGGTTTCGAGCACGCGCAAGGTCGTTGGTGAGCTTGTGCATGTCCCAAGCCACGTCGTAGTCAAACATTGCTGTGGCAATGCGAGTCTGGAGATGGATTAGGACGTGCGCCTTTGCACCATATCACTATTGCCCATTACTTACTAGAAGGAAAGCTGCGGCAAAGTCAGTTGTTGACCCTGTTGCTTGTCTCTTCCACTGAGGTATGGCCCTCAAACAGCCTACGTAGCAAGAGCTTGCATATTCTCTCTCTTGTCGACTGACGCTTGGTGAGAGCATGTACCCGTGAAAACAGACGACATAGTAGAGAATCTGCATAGACATGTCAATCTGAACATGCCGCTCAGATATAAGGTCAGGTATCATTCGTAGTAGCTTTTGGTTGATTAGGCTGGGGAATATATCCGTCTCCATTGCCTTGAGGTAGTCTGTCAAAAGGGTGTTAGTGTGGCGATGCGGTTGGATTCATGCTAAAGGGTTCTTACACTCTATCCACGTCTTGGCAAGCTCTGGGGGAACATATGCGGCTCCGGAAATCATGTCTCGGGAATTCTTGGCGTGTTTGTGACGCTGTACCTGGTTGATCGCCTCGGCTAGTAATGCAGTCACATCCACTCTCGATGACTGAGAGCTCGTAGATAACGAGGCCGTTCCATCACTGAAAGCGGGGGTTGCAACAGGAGGAGATGGAAGCGTTGAATACGGCGAAGCGATAGGCGGAAAGTTTGATGATCGAGTGTTATGCTGTTCTTGGGCCTGCTGCTCAAGGCGTTGAAGCCTCCGTAGCATGCCGCCGAGAGCGGCATCATCTGTTGCTGCTGGTGCAGATGCTGAGGCGGTTGCAAGCACACTGAAAACACATGAGAATAGGCTATTGATATTGAAAGAGGATATACAGCGGAAAGGTGAATATGTTTACCTGGTTATTGATGAGGAGGCTGGCCGCTGTTGTGGTAAACGTTTCGCCCGTTCCGGGTAAACGCATTCAGCATTGTGTGCAGTACAGTGATTGCAACGGGGTACAACGCGGCTGCATCGGACCTAAGTAGACGCCACACCTTATTAATTGAGAGAAGTTGAAAACCGGGACCAGGACCTCTTACCTTGCGTTCCTTGCATCTTGTACACTAGATGGGGATTGGCGCAAGTCAGTCTGAGCTGCCTATCCGTTGGCTACTGCTCCAGAAGTGCTTGAACTCACAGAAAGACGATGCATCACAGCCCAGCTCTTTCATGTATGGCCGATAGCCGGAAAAAAAAGCGCCCTACGGCTTGATTCGCAGGGTATCCCCCAGAGCGTGAAGCGGGATATTCGGCAAGATATGGGGTCGATGGCACCGCGCTAAAGAGGGTCCAAGATCCGTGAGCCATGGGAAGATACACAAAACGGGTGCGCTTCTTCCTCTATGCTTTACTTACCACAAAAAACTTACTTTGTAAACACTTCAAAGACTTGCTCCATCCGCATTACGCGAGTGCGACTGTCTGTGAATTGCGTATGTTAGCTGCCAAGACTTGAGCTAAGGCTATGGTCCGAAAGACCGGGTGCCCGAAAACCCGAAGTACCGAAAGTCCGACACTCAGCCGCTGCTGCTTAAACTGCATCCGGTGCCCACTGGCGGACGTCAGCCTAACCAGGCAGCCAGCAGCTTCCACACCTACTTCTAGAAGACTTCAGCGCATTTTTGTTCGGCAGGCTAACAAAATATCAGGGATCTTGAGTATTGGGATACGTAGTCAAGCGACGCCGGCGTAGTAAAAAATTCAGCTGCCACTGCAGCCTGGCTCTTTACTGAATCAATCGATGAGTGGAGTTTATTATACTATTTACGTAGAGTTAAATACTTGGAGCTTCGACTGTGCTTAGAAGGCAAACTGCCTTGTCCAATGCCGGTCCCTTTGCTAATGCATCTAACACGGTCCAAACCACACAACACTATTGTAAGCGTTGGTTGCCATGTATTCAGCGTCGCGATTCTGAACCCATGGAGCTCATTGCCAGTTCCCTTTAACTTTTTAACACGGGACGCAGCTAAGCTTTTTTGCCGAGAGATCGCACTCGACGTCGGCCACACAGCCAGAGGCTCTCGTAAGACCAGCCTGGTCTATGCGATGGGTGACACTCTTCTAGAGGTAGGCCGCCAGCAAATTTTGGAGAACGATCGAATACTGCTCCATATTCACCATGCAGGACCCAGTAATGACGTTGATCGGTACTGCCGGCGCGCCATTGCGCGTCTGGCAGTAATAAGCCCGATCGGCCGGATGTGTTGAGATGGTTCTGGCGCTAACGGCTTATTCCCCAGTAGCGCGGCGGAATTTCCACCAATGGCTCGAACCATCGCCAGGGCGGAAAGTTCAATCTTACCAAAAATTCCGTGTCGGGAAGTCCGGTGAGCGGCCTTTTGCACCAACGGAGCGCTAAGGGAGCATCCTCAGTGGGTTCGCTGACATGTTAGTCTGTTCAACGAATCTCTATTGAAGTGAAGCAAGCTGCTGCTGCGGAATTTTCTGGGTTCGGACAAAATTAATCTTTTCCGTAGCAAGGTTACACCCGATACCACATGGTGTGTTAAGAATGTTCTAAAGTTTATATAAGTGATGAACAGCCGGCGTTGTCGATGGAACCGTGACTACCATAGACACCAACAAGCAGATTGAACAACAAACAATGCATATCTCAACACGACTCGTTTCCTTCTTGTCCCTTGCCACCGGCATTGTGTCTGCCGCGCCAGTGCAAATTTCAAAAGACGACTTTGATCCCTCGTCCTACCAAAAGACATTTGCGAAATGCCGCGCCGTAGATCGCGGTGGCTTGACTCCCCTCAATATCGAGCTCAAGATCGCGTACCTTGACATCAACCCCACTGCCGACAAGGTGATTGTCATGTCTCATGGCTGGCCATCGCTATGGACAACCTATCGCAACCAGATTCAATCTCTTGGAAAAGACTACCGTCTGATCGTTCCTGAATACAGAGGGTACGGTGACTCCCCTCACCCGCATGACTTGTACGAGTCAAACACGATGCCTGATGTAAGTTAAGAAACACTAGTTCGAATTCACTTTAGTACAGAAGTGCGGACAGTGATGCTGACAGACCTTGAAAGTTTGTTGACGACATCATGTGCGTCATGGACCATGCTGGGGTGCAAGCAGGCGTGTGCATGGGCAACGACTTTGGTGCCCAAGTCTGTTGGGAAGCTGGAAGAATGCGCCCGGATAGATTTGTCGGCATATTTAACGCTGTCGTTCCGGTAAGTCTTGAAAGGAGGAAACTAGATATCTGACCACCGCGATCTAACTCTGCGTAGTATGTATCCAGCGCCTTTGACTTTGTTCCCACAGAGAAGCTCGTGGAAATCGCCCCGGGTTTCGGATATCAGTTGTACCTTTCAAGCAATGCAACAGGAGGTGCAATGGAGCTAGATGCTGATCCCCGCAATGCCATCCGCTCCTGCGCTCAAATCGCCACCACCGACGTTCCAGAGAAGTTCCTCAAGGACCAAACCAGCTTCCTCGAAGCGTGGAGAGAGGACAACAAGGAGCATAACAGGACAGATATTCCTTTCTCTGGAATCATGTCAAAGAAGGTAGAGGACTACATGGTTGAGTCGTATGAGAAGCAAGGGTTCTACAATAGTAGGTGCATTTTCTAGTGTATCTCTCATGGACACGTTACTAATACGGAAGCAGCGTTCAACGGTTATCAACGCAGAAACCGCTATGACACCTGGCAATTCGAGAGAGCCCAAGGAAACTATACCATTGATCAGCCTACCTTTTCCTTGTGCCCTACTAAGGATCCCGTCGCTGACTGGGCAATGGTTGCGACGGCACTTAGTTCCTCAGCTTTTCTTACGAACCATTACAACACCGTAAGTGCCTGCATGAGATGTTATCTAAAATATGAAATTAGTGACTAATAAAGGCTTCACAGACTATTGATACTGCTCACTGGCCGCATGAAGAGCGCCCAGAAGAGTATGACGCTATCTTCCGTGAGTGGGTTGGCAATGTAACCTTCCCGTCGACACATTAAGCCACGGGTAAATGTAATAGGATGCGAGATGTATTTTGTAAATAGTAATCAGATAGGACTATGGAGAAAAATGGCATAAAAAGGCTCAGGAATTCACACGGCCAAGTTTTCGGTGCCATGTATACCGACACTCAGATAGTCAGGTATGTCTTCAAAGGCAGCTTTGTGCTGCTGCGCCCAATGTAAATTTCGTATTGTCCCTTCTGCAGATACCATTTCTGTGCAACAGGGTCCCACTGGCTGAGATCTCGTCTGGTAAGCTGATATGTCACCTCAACTGACTGTCTAGGCTGCACCGTTGGCTTCTCGAAGCCACGAAGCTGCTTGGCCCGCAATCCGGGAATGCGTACATACAGCTGGGCAGCTTCACCGCCCGCATACTTGCCGGAGTTTCTAAGAGTGAAACTGACCGTGGCAATCACGTCCCAGAGGTCAGCCTGGCCGCCACTTACAATCTTGCCGGTCGGCCATTCCGCGGTGTTTCCGAGAGGGCCCTCGATCTGGATGTTGGAGTAGTCCCAGCGGTTATAACTCAATCCAAACCCAAATTCATACATGGGCCGAATGTGGCTCTTCTCGAAGTATTTGTAGTCCAAGTAGATGCCTTCAGAAAAGTAGGCTTGGGGAGAAACTGGGTCGCTTGCGGGAACGGGATTTAGAAGCACTCCGTAATCGCTTTCCTGCTTGGCAACAGAGTAGGGCAGTTTCCCTGAGAAAGTCGTATCTCCCCATAGTAGTGAGATAATTGCGTTGCCACTATCCTGGCCAGGCAGATGGGCAAAAACTACCGCAGTAACATTGGGGTGGTTGACGAAGCCGTCCACCAGCCTGACGCCGGCATTGTGAATAACAACAACCGTTTTGGCACACTGATCAGCGACGGTATTGACCAAGTCATCGGTGTATTCGTCTTGAAGTGCAGGACGATCGTTGCCTTCTTTAGCCCATGCGTTGCCGAAAATGATGCATACATCTGAGGTAGGGTCAACAATTGGTTTGCTGTTGTTCAAGTCCTGCAAAAGGTTGAAGCCATCTTTTGTAGCTCTTTGAACTAGAGCATCTTGGGGAGAGGTGTAGGTCTCTGGTGTGACGGCTCCAGAGCCACCAGCTCCATACATAGTCCCTTGAAGGCCGATTGGTGCCGTTGCAGAATCTTGCCCGTAAACTGGAGCCAAACCGAGTCTGTAGGCCTGACCAGCTTCGGTCTCAGGCGTCATATGGGCAGGGCTGGTGGCAGAATAACCAAAAATGGACACTGTTTTGGGACTTTGGAGAGGCAGTGTGTCCTTCTCGTTCTTCACGAGGACATGACCCTCTATTGCGCTCTGGAGGATGGTCGGTGCATCCGCAGGATCCCGCCCCTCGACAACCTCGTGCGGCTCGGGAAGATCTTCTTCGCTGGGCATTCCGATTCCTGGTTTGGGGATGGCCTGGTCTTGGTTAAGCTGGTACCAGGAGGCAACAATACTTGAGAGAGTCAATTACTGCCTGTGCGAGAACGAGTTGCCTGTCATGATACATACCGCATTGCCATATCAGTAACACGAGATTCGGGGTACGTTCCATTCTTGACAGCCTCCACGAGAAGCTCATTCCAGAGCCCGTCAGCAGCGGGCATTGTCATATCAAGGCCAGCCAGGAGGTAGTTGCCTTCATGCAACGCTCCCCAGTCCGTGACAACAAAACCCTGCCATGTATTAGCCACTGAATCTCCAGCTTTTAAGTTGCATTTATACCTGGAAGCCAAGCTCTGTTTTGAGCAATCCATTCAAAGTCTTGGAATTTCCACATCCATAAGTGTTATTCACGCGTTGGTAAGAACACATTATATTGGCGCTTCCGGCTTTGACGGCGTCCTGGAACGGCCTTGAGAGATCAATCAGTTGAGTCGTTTGACAAGTAGTTACGGGCAATACTTACCAAAGGTACACCTCGTGCATGGTCTTGTCATCAATATTGGACGATATAGCTTCGCTACCATCCCCAGGGACGCGGTTCAATTCCTGCTCATTGGCGATATAATGCTGTTTTTTATTGTTGTTAGAAAAGATATACTCGGTTGGGTACCCAGCCT
Source organism: Lecanicillium sp. MT-2017a (assembly GCA_003056585.1). Classification (NCBI taxonomy): domain Eukaryota; kingdom Fungi; phylum Ascomycota; class Sordariomycetes; order Hypocreales; family Cordycipitaceae; genus Lecanicillium; species Lecanicillium sp. MT-2017a. Next base: position 48,105 of record PXYN01000219.1, read on the forward strand.
ACCTTTGTGCTTGTGATGACATGTTCTTGCTGAATTCCTCTAACTGCTTCTGCACTCAGCGCGCCGGAAAGGTAGGGGTCAGCAGAGGAGCCTTCCCAGTTTCGCCCGCCTTTCACAACGGTCCAGGCCGGGCCGACGACAGGACCAAGAAGAACGTTCACACCCTTGCGTCGGGCTTCGCCTCCCATGGCAGCGCCTCGCTTGAAAGATAGTTCTTTGTTCCAGCTATTCTTGTTAGCATCAGCCACATCACGTTCTACCCTGATAAACATACCTCGCTCCGACGCTGATGCCGCTTGTAAACCCGCTTACTGCATCCGTAGCACGAACGGAGTTCCCAGCATCGGTGAGGCACATGCCGTGGAACTTGAGCCTAGGAATGGCAGCAATGTTGCCGGAGCATCCATTGTCAACTTGGACGCCACCTGTAAGTATGACCTTATACGATAAAGTATCAGCAATATGTTGCAAAACAAAGCCGAAGTGACTCTTTTCTTTTACCTTTTCTTCTAGCGTCATCTGGTCAACCATGGCCTTTGCTCGCTGGAATGACCCTGCCCACTCATCACTTCCAGTCATTTCAGCTAATGCGATCACATGTTAGCCTTGGTGAAGTGCTTTGGACGTGGACTTTGTGTTGACGTACGGGAAGGGAAGACAGGCGGTGACTGATACGGATCAGAGTCGTCTCTCGCAAAGCGATGCTGAGTTAGAACATTCGCGTGCGCAGAGGACACCAGAAGGGCAAACAGCCCCAGGTGGCCTGGAGAAATTGAAGTTGTAAATTTCATAACGGTTTGAAGATTTAGATTTCTTGCCTGATAACCCAAGACATCTATTCAGTTTTTCCTTTCCGGTACGGGAGGGACTAGCTCTTATAGAAACGAAGCGAGCACTTCAAAATGGAACGTGCGGGATAATATCGGCCGAATTAAGCGATCTGCATCAATATAGTGGCACTTATGTGCCCACGGGGCCATTAAATCGAGGCCAGGAGGCAGGGTTGCATGGTTCGCTATGGTTACATACGTGTGAAGTTTTGTACTACGCTAAAAGAGCAGAGGACAGTGTACGCCGAAGATACAACGAAGTCAAACTCAAACAAGAGCACATGAAGACTTTGAAACGTGTTATTTAGCTTTCTACATAAGAATCTATGGCAGTTTACGGCTTTCTGCTTGGGTACATTGCTCTTTCCAAGGCTTGGACCTTGACGGATCACTAAGGTTGTTCACCTTCATAAAAACACCCCCGCCACGCGAGAGTGGTCGCCAAGGTTGCATCCGACGGCCCCTGTCCCACTATCGGCAAATTTCCCCGCACTTTGCGTGGCCGATCCCGCCCGGCGCGATGCCCGGACGAGGCCAAACTACAATGCTCTTGGGTTCTTGGTAGACACTAGGCAAGATGCTATAGCTCCAGATTGTAAGTGTACCCGAAGATTTGCCAGAGTTCCATATCTAGCTAAGCGAAATGGCCATTACGAACGATCCCGTACGGCGTTTCTCCGGCCGCCGGGTTTCAAAGAGAAACTCTCACCGCTCTGTAGTCTGTAAAGTAGTCAAACACACGCTTCCTAGTTGGCCAAGTAGGAGAGGAATTTCTTCCTAAGAGTGGGCAAAGAAGACGTTGTACTTCGCCCTTATTGAGCCGCTGTGAACAGCCAGAGGTATCAAACAGATCAGACATTACTCTGGAAGCGCTGCCTCAATCCATGAAACACTTCAAATTGCTTCTTCCTAAAGGGCCTCGAATTAAATGAGCGTCCCACTGAGGAGTATTTGCAATCGGCCTTATAGTCGGTATTACTTGCGCTTTCCTGATGAAGTAATCATGTTGTAGAAGGCGTTCTTTGGAGTACCCCCGCGCGACTTATAACGGTACCTAGGAAACACATCGGAGCGGAGTCGGAATCGGAGTGTGGAGGCGTGTAAGTGCGCCTGGGGTAGCGTTTTCGCGCCGCCGGAGGGGCCCTCGGCTACCTGCCTCGGGACCCTTTGAGGCGGAGTAGCGGGCAAATGGCCGCACTTCTGTCACAAAAGTCCGGAGCTACCGTCCTTATGCTCCTTCACTCGCTAGATATACAACCAGCTTGATAATATCGCAGTAATCGTCATGTCGTCGCCCATAACCGTCGCGCAGTATCTTCTGAAGCGTCTCCGCCAGCTCGGCGTTGACTCTATGCATGGGGTGCCAGGCGACTATAACCTCGAGCTGCTGGACTATATTGAGCCGGCCGGTCTGAATTGGGTTGGCAACGCCAACGAGTTGAACGCTGCGTACGCTGCTGATGGATACTCCCGGATCAAGGGGCTGGGCGCCATTATCACAACTTTTGGCGTTGGCGAACTTTCTGCAATCAATGCCATTGCCGGCGCGTACGCTGAATTTGCACCGATTGTTCACATTGTTGGAGTACCGGCGAGACATGTACAGGACGCTCGACTCTCCATTCACCACACTTTTAACGATGGCGAATATAGGCGGTTTGCAGATATGCATGCACGAGTCACCGTCGCACAGGCATGGCTCACGGACCCTGTCACATGTGCCCAGCAAATTGACGATGCCATTAGCCAATGCCTGCTGAGGAGTCGACCGGTGTATATTCAGGTTCCTGTTGATATGGTATCGGCGATTGTACCATTGGCGGCTAGCAGGCTCGCAACAGAGATCCAGGTACCGCAGCCCGCGCCTCATTCCGCAGAGAAGGAGGTCCTAGATATCATTGTCGACAAGATAAAGAAGAGCAAACAGCCAATAATCATGGTCGACGGCGAGAGCCGACCACTTGGCTTGTTGGACTCACTTCAGACTCTTGTTACCAAGAGCAGATGGCCGACATGGGTCACTGTCTTTGGAAAGGGCCTTGTGAACGAGACTTCTCCAAATTTTCGGGGTGTATACTGCGGAGCCTATGATGAGCCGGCCGTGCATGAGTTCTTCCAAGGTGCGGACTTGGCGTTCGAGTTTGGCCCGCACCACAGCTTGACCAACTCTTACGCATATACCAGCATTCCAAAGACCGAGGTGACGATCGCGTTCACCCTGAAGGGTGTCAAGATTGGAGACAAGCTTTATAGAGATGTGTCTTCCAGCCGCATTCTCTCACAAATTATTGAAGCTGTGGACTTTGAAAGCATCGGCACCAAAGCCAGCATTGATACGCCACCGCGGTACCACCTTAAACCTGTCAGTCAATCACCGGCTGATGGCATACTTACACAGGATAGAGTATGGAACGTTCTTGGAAACGTACTTCAAGAAGGCGATATAGTCATGGGGGAGACGGGAACATCTGGATACGGCATTCGAGAGATGCCTCTTCCAAACCATGTTCGTGCGTTTGGACCTGTGACGTGGCTATCAATTGGCTATATGCTGCCGGCCGCACAAGGAGCTGCCCTTGCGCAAAGGGAGCTCGCAAAGGCAGGCAAATATTATGGGGTAAAGGAACCGCGAACAGTACTCTTTATCGGCGATGGTAGCTTCCAAATGACGGCGCAAGAGCTTGCAACCATCATCCACCACGATTTGGACGTCACAGTATTCCTCATCAACAATGATGGATACACCATCGAGAGATGCCTCCACGGCAAGAAGCAGCACTACAACGGCGTGTCTCGATGGAAGTACTTACAAGCCCCGGCGTTGTTTGGGGCAAGCGACAGCACTTTTACAGCTCCAGCTAAAACCTGGGGTGACTTGGAAACCATCCTGAACAACCCCGAATTCCAAGGCCGTCATGGGCTGAAGATGGTCGAGATTTTCCTTGACCGCGAGGACACACCGCCAGGTATTCTTACTTTGAAGATGGAAGAAAGGACAGATGACGAAATACCGAAAGTGGAAAGGATCTAGAACTACCTTGGAAATTGTATTTTATATAGCCTATATGATTATAAGAAGTAGGAATTCCCATCGTCCAGTTCGAAGAGGAATCCGTCCAGCAGAGGAATGCTGGTAAAGAGAGGGTCGTCCAACATGTTACCATAGTCCAAACCATTTTGACTTTCCAATCCAAAGGCTTCTATGGCAGAATCACTGGTGTCATTCGACTGTGTATTTATAGGCGCCTGATCAGTTGGCGGTGCTGTAGCATAATTGCTGTGCTGCTGCGTAAGTGGCGTTACCTGAGGCGCCTTGTGTGCTTCTGTCCTGCTGCGAGTCGATCTCCCGTTTTGACCGGCTCTCAGAGATGCTGCTGGTGTGGCTTTGACACTAGAACTGTTGCGATTATTATTATTGCTGCTGTTGCTATTGAGTTTTGTAGCCTCAGAGTTGTCGTCTGGTTGGGCTCGGTTGTCCACCGGCTCTAGACGGCCTTCAATTCCTTTTGTCCAGCGGGATAGATCCTTGGCGAAGTTCCAAGATGATGTAGCTAGTACTGCTCTGAACGACTTGAACGAACGTGCAGCCTTGGCTACAACAAGTGGATTGCTGGAACAAAGCTGGCTCTTAATAAAGATGAGCGCGGTAAACACCGTATGGACTCCGAAGAAGCAAAGGCTACGGAGGCCGCCATGTGCGCGTAGGCTATCCAATAATGTAGCAAGGAGAGCACTGGAGTCGGCACAAATATCAGTGTTTGAGCATGACTGTGAGACGGCGTCCGAAAGATCTGGCCGAGGAGGCGGTCGGTGGAGGAGAAGGAGGAAGCTATTATACGTGAGGTGGAGAGAGGCTTGCCAGATGTTCGGATATCCGAGTGACGGCTGGAGTGCGGGGGGCAGCTGCTGGATAAATCTGGCGAGTGTCTCATCGGCTTGTTCGGTTGCTTCGATTCGCTCCTGCACTGTGGCCCGTAGCGCCCAGCGCTTTCTCATCGTTTGCGAGATGATGATACAGAGTTGCGTATGTTGTATCACAAAGTCCGCATCTATTTGATCGAGTTCCTTGAAGTGCTCGTACTGGATCATTGGGACATCGCAGTCGTCGAGATTTCTGAAGAGTTAGCTTGTTCTTCGAGCAGGCAAGCAATGCATTCGCATTTGACAATTAATCACTTACAGGCATTGCGGCCGTCCATAGGACAGAGAGATAAGTGTGTCAAACTGCAGCAGAACCCACCAGACGCAGACCCATGTGCGCTTCAAAGAATCCAACGTCCGTGCATTCCTGCTGTCTCTATTCATGCCCAGACCCATTGCAGTGCGCGCAGCCGAGCCAATCCAGTACCAGGCATTTGCCACCACTTCTTCCAGGCCGTCAGAGTACCATGTCAGCAGAAGCGCAACTTGGACATAGACGAGTCTGTTTTGCTCCACACGGCTCTCTACCAGCACTTTTGTTCTTCTGAAGAATACGTCTTGGTATGGGCGTAATTCTGGCCGTTGTGCTGAGAGGACGTGGGCGCCGACGAGCAGAACTGCATTGAAGAGTGGCAGAGACAGTGGATTCTGTGGGTTCGTCCCGTTAAGCTGATCCATAAAGTCCGACTGATTAACAATCGGCCAGCCCTTATTTACATTGTTGAAGTATGCTTCGACCAAGCTATCCACAATATCCTTTGGGGGCCTGGTAAATGCATCTGGTGGGACGCGATCAATCTCATATGCAGTGTCTCGCAGGCTATACTGTCGGTTGGCGAAGTGGAATATATGGTCATGCTTTGCGTGGCCGGGAATTTGGCGAATGAGGTAATTAAAGTTAGACGGCTGGTTTCCGATATAACACATGCGGCTTTGCTGCTTAATCTCGGCGGTGCGAATGGCCTCTACGTCGAAGAACTCGGCAAGATTGCCTTCGCCGAAGCCATCGTCATTAGGTTGAGAATCTTTGGCCACGGTAACTGGCGATGTTGTTTCGATATAGACACTCGAAGACGAGCTTGTATTTTCAGCGGCGCCCACAGACCTCGCAGGTTCGATTCGCGGCCGAAGGCTGGGGAGAGGACGCAAGATGCTGGGCCTCTGTGAAGATGATGTCTTCCTATCATGCGCGCGACAACCTGCTATACCCTTGGACTGGCAATTTGTGCACGGAGAGCCCTTGGTGATTATATCACAGCGGATCTTTTTGTAGTGGCATGCACCACAAGCCCGTTTATCTGTTCCCATGATAAGTGAATGATTGAGACGTCGGCCGGGGTGGCTCTACTTACTCGGAAGGGCTGTTGCACGTCGGCGACGGTCCCGCTGATCGGCAGCTCTTGCCGTCCCATCGGAGGCACTCGGCGGTAGTCGCATATTTTCGTTATGATGAGAGTTTAAGAATATTTTATTTTATTTTCTCTACGCCAACCTGTGCTTGAGGAGGTGACGATGGCGGTGGATGACACCGGCGATTTTAACCAATCACGGCGCAGCGCGCGCTGGGACCGGCGATTCATGCCAATGACAGCCACAGTACGGAGCAGCTGTGCACGCAGTACCAGTACCCTACACTACACTTCGGCGTTTAGGACCCAACATATTGCTCTAATCACCTTTAAGCAGGGGAAAAACAGTCAGAATGTGAATTATGAAGCTCAGTAACTCTATTCTCTGAAGAAAGAATTTACATGCAGGTCGATTACATTTTCTGAACGTTGTGTGTTGCCCTTTGCCGGTCTGTATCGGCGTTTGTGGCTTCCCAGCGGTGAGAATTCAGTTGCCACACACCGTGCTCCGATACTGGAAGGTAAATATTAAAAATTAAATTTCCTATCACGAGTTCTAGATCGATCTATGATATCGCTAGCCCAAGATTTCACTGCAAATGACTTCTTGTGCCGGAGCCGAAGTCCCTGCACCGGCGATTCCAGCCAATGTCTCTACTGAGGCGTCCGGTGTAAGTCCACCACAGGTTCCATGCGGTCGCCATAACGAGATATCGCGGACACCGTCATCGGAGCAAATTAGTGGTTAAATAATTGAACAAGTAGAGTCAGAGTAGTGTAGCAGATTTGGAGTCCGTATTGTCAAGTACTGAACTCTTTTCAGCAGGTTCAAGACACGCCCTTCACCAAAAATGGATCTGACGCGAGAAAACCAGACTCAACAAATCGAAGCGCAAACGACCCATAGTACCGAAACTACTATATCAAAATATCGAGTTTGCGAACCTACAAAATTTTCCTGGGTGCGTCTCTTCATGCCATTCTACGTTGTATGATCTCCAACTTATAGTGCACAGATCCGAAAAGTACACATCACCATCGGCGGCTTCACCTGCACATTCAACAGCAATCTTGGATCATCCATGCCCTCTGGCGCGCTCGTGGCAATAGCGGAAAAGTTTAATGTCACGAATCGCACGCACCTGGTTCTTTTGAACTCGCTGTACATGGCTGGCTTTGTCCTTGGGCCCTTGTTCTTCGGCCCGCTCAGTGAATACGTCGGCAGGCGTCCCGTCCTCATTAGCACATTTCTCGGTTACATGCTTTTCATGGCGGCATGTTCTGTAGCACCTTCCTATGGAGCACTGCTGGCTTTCCGACTCCTTGGTGGCATATGCGCATCGGCCCCGACCACTGTTATTAGTGGCCTGTACGCGGACATTTACGACAATCCATCTCATCGCGGGACGGCAGTTGCTCTATACATGGCTATCACAACCGTTGGACCTCTTGTCGGACCGCTGATATCTGGGTTTGCTTCAGAGATATCTTGGCGTTGGCCCTTTTGGATCGCTCTATTTATTGCCGTCCCTGGATTACCTCTGGTACTGACTTTACCAGAAACGTACATGCCGGTCCTGTTGAGCAAAGCCTCCCGACAGCATGAGAAAGTTGGTAGCGTCCCTGAAGTTGCCGACGAGAGACATGCATTAGATGCCCGAAAAATATTTGTACGCCCTGCTGTCCTTATGGCAACCATACCGATGTTGCCGTTGGCATCACTCTATGTGGCGTTCGCGTACGCCATAATGTTCCTGACATTTCAAGCGTATCCTATCATTTTCCAAGGTGAGATGAGCGTTTCAAATAACGTGATGATGATTTTGGAAAATATGTTTTTGACACATTTGATGGTACTGACTTCTTCATGTTAGAACATTTTGGTCTTGCTCCCGGTCCAGCAGGACTGGCTTATGTCCCAAGTACGTCATCCTAACCAAATATGAATAGACATGGAACTAACGTCGGCCATTCTAAGTAATTGTCGGAACTCTATTGACACTTCCTATTATTTTTACATATACGCGCTGGTATGACGCATCTCGAGCCGTGGGAAAATCCTGGGCCCAACAAGAAGTCTATCGCCGGCTTCCCATTGCTTGTTTTGCCGCCCCCTGGTGAGTGCCCAGATCTACATTTTCTATGATGCTCTGCTAAGAAACTGGCTTAAACTTTAAGCATGGTGATATCGCTATTTTGGTTGGGTTGGACAAGTTGGCCAGGCTCTGTCCCGCCAATTGTGCCGATGCTCAGTGGCGCGCTGTTCGGACTTGGGAGCCAGCTGCTCTACATCAGCGTTCTCAACTACGTCACCGACGTCTTTTGCAACTTATCCGCGTCTGCACACGCAGGTGCCAGTGTATTGCGGTCTATTACCGCGGTACTACTCCCGCTATCTACACAGACTATGTACATGCAACTAGATATTCACTGGGCACCATCTGTGCTTGGCTTCTTGGCTGTCTTGATGGGAGTTATACCATTTCTATTCATCAAGTATGGAGATGCTTTATCACGGCCGCGTAATAAGTTAGAAATACGTTAAGCGTGGGAATGGTTGCAGGATTCGCTGGGAGTTAGGGGAAGAGAGTGTTCGGGTAACGTTGGGCTTGTTTTTCGGCAGTTACAAAGGAGTCGCATTGCGAGATACCGTCAATTTTGAGGCATATAGCTGTAATTATGGATTAATAACAATGAACGCTACAATTATGAATCAAAATCTATACGTCCTGTCGCCATGCAAAGCCCTAGTCCTGTCTAGTCCTGTCGAGCAGGGTCCAGTGAGACGCGGTTCTTCGTAATGGCGTCGATCTCGTCCAGGATCTCCGGCGTCAACTTGTCGACAATCTTCAATGCCTCGACGCTATTATCTAGCTGCTCTGGACGGCTCGCTCCCGTAATGACGCTGCTGACGATTTTGTTCTTCAAGCACCAAGCGATGGCAAGCTGGCTTTGGGTCACGCCGAGCTTGTCTGCGACCGACTTCAGCTGTCGCACGAGCTCAACCTCATCCTTCCAACTGTCGGTGCCAATGCGGTCACGCATGAAGTTTGCAAATTTATCTTTGCTAGCACCGAATCTCGAGTCTGCTGGCGGGTTGCCATCAATCACGTCATTGTATTTGCCCGACAGCAGGCCCATCTTGATCGGGCTGTAGGTGGTCAGACCGAGACCATAGCGGTCGTACAATCGCTGGAACTCGCCCTCAACCTTGGTACGGGTAAGCAGGTTGTATTGTGGTTGCTCCACGATGGGCCCAATCATGCGTAGATCGCGAGCAATGCCAACCTATACGTCATTCGTCAGTGAAATCTGCATCACGTAGCTACTGGATTTTCACTTACTGCTTCAGCAATCTCATCTGCGCTCCATTCTGACGTTCCCCAATACATGGCCATCCCTTGGTCAATTACATAGTTGAAGGCTCTGACAGTCTCCTCCATGGGCGTCAAACGGTCGGGTCGGTGAGCATAGACGACGTCGACATACTTCAGACCGAGGCGTCCCAATGATGCCTCCAGCCCTTCAATGATGTGCTTCCGGGACAGCCCATGGTTGTTGACGAGAATCTCACCATTGACAGCACCCCAGTTAATTTCTAGAGGAGTAATCAGCCAAAGTTTTAGCTAGCAAGAGTTGGTGACTGAACTCACTGGTAGTAATGACAATGTCGCTTCGTTTCCAGCCAAAATGTTTGATAGCCTTGCCCATGACAATCTCGGACTCTCCATTCGTATAATTCTCCGCCGTATCAAAGAAATTGATACCCAAGTCGTACGCCTTCTTCATACACGAGAATGCTTGCTCATCCTCTGCGTAGCCTCCGTAAGTGAGCCACCCACCAAGGCCGATGGCGGATACATGAAGCCCCGACTTGCCGAGGCGGCGATACACCATGCCGGTGTTGCGAGGTTCAGGCCAAGCCATTTTCGTATCTTCTAGAACGGAGAACTGGGAAAGGGTAGAGAGAAATATGTCTGGTTGCTAATGGAAAGACATCAGCAAACGGTTGCACTGTCAAATATTATATTTATTACGACGCTACTTGTCAGCCATATGAGCGACACACCGCGATGGCGGCCTGGAGAAATTATCGGAGTTTCTCAGAGAGGTGAATCCGGGGCTTGGAGGATCAACGGAGGGGGTACCCCGTCCTCAGTGGCTTACACGACGCTGGCCACCCAATCAAGAACCCCATCCCATTTCCCCGTAGCTAGGTTGGCGCCCCCATCCAACGCTGCTCCCCCACCGTCTTGGCTATTTATGGTGGGTCGACTGCCTCTGTCGGCCCGGTATAATTAGTATCGCCCGCCATGAGCGGAGACATTGGGCGGACGAAGTTCAAGAAGTCGAGCGGCAGCCAAGGCTGCTGTGAGTCATTCACCGGGCTTCGAGGAGGCATCGCGGCGAGATGAAGCTGGGGAAAGAAGTCTTCAAACCGCCACGAGTCATCGGCGATAGCCAATATGTCGCCAAAGGGATCCACGTCCGTAGGCTGTCTCAAAAGCGGTATTTTGATGACCGTATCCATCTTTGCTTGTAGAAGAGACAAGAGTTTGTCGTTGCCGCCTCTGGATGATAGTAAGATATTAGAGAGCCCGTGGAGAACCTGCTGCGGGCGCGTTTCTGATGGGTCTACAGAGCTTCCCTCTGTAGTCAACGAGTCGATAAGCGCAGTGGCAATCTCAAAAGTTTTAAACTCCTGAGTCCTTGATTAGTCTCAAGAGCCGGCGTCTTGTTGACAAATTGGTCACTTACAAGGGTCTGTCCATGCGACTCAAGCGCCGTCGAAGGAATCTCTGACACGGCAGAAAGAAAGTCGTCGGCGACATCGAGCGGATCAAGCATTGGAATCGTGACGCCAAAACGAGATGCTGTGCGCCAAAGTACGGCGCGCATCCAGTGGCGGGTAACTACCACATCGGCTCTTTGCACGTCGTTGCCAACGCCCCAGGACATGTCCCTCGCTGATTGCTGCAGCTTCTGCTGTACTTGCTCTAGACAGCTCTTGGCAAATGACGAGTTCTTTGAAGGAGAAATGTCCAATTCTTTGAGAATATCAAAAATTCCAGACTGGTCGAGGACCAAAAAAAGGCTGATGAGCTTCAAAAAGTCTGGAAGGACAACAGCTATGTCATCCGAGACGCCATACCATGGCAGAAGAATATTCGGCTTGAGCACAGGCGGCAATTTATGCAAGAGAGTTACTCCTCTATACCCATCATCAGTCAAAATGACACATAACCTGAGATCCTAAGACGGTATTTACCTTTCACTGACAAATAACAGCCAGAACACCCTGCGATAGAGCATCTGATCTGGCTCCGACAGGGAGCTGTATGTCGATTCATGCTCGAGCCGGAGTATCTGCGCAATTGTGATTGCCTCGCGCAAGTACAAGAGTGACCTTGCACCACCGCCTTCAATATTCTCGTAGTATATGTGTAGGAAGAATGACACCCGCAAGCTATCCAGAGAGCCGTCTTTGAAGTACTCATCGCCAGGAGACAATGCTGAATTAGAATTCCATAATGTCAGAAGTTTGAGTTGAGCAACTGTTGCGAGAGCGACGGCATTCGATAAGCGCAACTGGTGCGGTGCGATCGGCTTGTGTTGCAACGACTCCTTCAACTCGGCCGCGTTGACAATCGGCCAGATCGGGTAGAGCCTCGTGTTGTAGATGTCTATGATGTCCAAGAGCTCCGTTAAATCCTCGCCATCTGAGAGCCCTTGCAATCCGTCCCTCGCTCCAGGTGCATCTGGCGGGGTTACTTGTTGCGTCTCTGGTTGCGTCTCTTGTCGCTGTGATTTGCTAATCTTGTCAATGGTCGCACCTCGCAGCTTCTTTGGTCCTCGAACGCCGTGGGAGGATTTGAAGGTACAATCGATGTTCGACGACGTACACCGAGCACAGGGACTCGAACCTGAACAGCGTATCTTTCGCACTTTGCAAGCGTCGCACGCCCGCGACACCATCTTCTCTCGTACATTCCGTTTCCCCGGCATCTCAAAAGGAGCCCCAAGGATGGGAAGTATAGACGTTGTAACAGGGGATGTGCTTAGAGAAAGCGATTAATAAAGTCGTAGCAATGCGGATGCAAGCCGCTTAGGTTTCACATGGGAAGAATACGTGCGGTCTTCCGCAGGCGCATCCCATCCTGTGACGACTCTACAATGGCGCCTTAGATGTGTAAGAGCAAGGTTGGTGGAGCGAGTGTCGCCAGCCGCCTATCTCGCCACAGCTCAAACATGCGCTAACAAGCACACCCCAAGGCGCAACCCCAGCATGTCCGGGGCGTTCTAGTCAATGGCAAATGCGCACACAGTGGCGTCTCCGCACTGCCCACAGTGGACCGAACATCGGCGTGGCAGGCTAAGCTTTTTGCCCATGCACAACAACTAGCTTGGAAAAGAGATGCCAGGTTACGATTTCTGCGTTTGAGTAAAATAACGAGGTCATTCGTACATATTGAAATACTACATGTTATGTCCACTGTGGTTCAAAGCCCGAGAGCTTCGCGGCGGCCAGTGCTGTTACGATCTAAATACGGCGCCTCTCCTAGACTGCAGACCCGGTCTCCTGCCCGAGCAGCATCGTAGTCATATGTTGCGCAATGGAAAGTTGACCTATTATCCCAAATGGCAACATCATTCTTGCTCCAGCGATATCGAACCTGAGCATCATGATTTTGCGTAACCAAGTTGAAGAGATAGGCCATCAGGACGTCACTCTCATCCTTAGAAACGCCATTGATGCGCTTTGTAAACCCTTTGTTGACATAGACTGACTTCCACCCCGTGACAGGGTTGGTGCGAATGAGAGGATGGACAGCAGTGAGGTCGCCGCCAACATTCAGCGGCGATCCGCGTTCACCTTCGCGTAGCGGGTTTCCGAGGCGTCGCGCTTCGTCATGGAAGAATGAAGCATCATGGGTGGCGGTCAGCCCTTCAAGGAATATTTGCATTGGGCGCGACAGCCGGTCATAAATTTCGTATCCCGATGCCCAAAGCTAAATTTGGGCTATTAGTACATACTTGGTCTAAGCATATAGTATGACTTACTGTATCACCGCCGCTAGCAGGCATCGTGTGTATCTTGAGCATGGCGTAGTCTGATGGCACCTTCTCAAAAGTTCTAAGACGTCATTAATACTGATTTATATGAAAGGCACATGCTAAGGACCAAGACTTACATATCACTATGCCAACCCGCGCTAGCAAATCTAGACACATCGCTGAGTTGGTGTGTCAGACCTCCGCCCTTCTTCTGCTTCTCACTGGAGATGACACTAATCTGGTCGCCAAGCTCGCTGCCCTCCTCGGTTAGAGGATGCACGTGAAGACTCGACGACGATGGACAACCGGCAATATCTGTAAGCCTAAGCATAAACTGCTTCATTTCTTCAGGGGTGACGTCTTGGTTCTTCAAAAAGACGACGCCTCGCTGCGAGATAAGAGCAGCCAGATCACGAATGTGGGCATCGCTGCTCTTGTTCAACTGCCGGATCTGCAGGCCAGTAATCTCACGGCCAATGACAGGAGTGACGTCTGCTTGGTGCTCAATTGCGCCATCCAGACTACCTGAATAAGTGATTGGCTTAGAGAGTCGTGGTTGGCTCACAGGGTTGCCACCGAAGATATTATCGGGCATTGAAGTGACTGCTGCAATAGATCCCATTGTGCAAATGAAGTAAGGTGACGGACAGGAAGAATTGGCAATTTCGAAAAAGTAATAATGGCAGCTAGTTGTAAATAAGAAGCGAACACCAGTATCATGTAATACAATGAGTATAAAGGTGTCATTCCGGCGAGTTAATATATCGCGGAATTGTGGCTTGGCCCGGAGAAAATCTCGGAGGCAAGTTGTCTGGACTAATCCAACGGAGGGGTGGCGTGACAGCGCCGTCTTGGCCAGCCTCCGACTCAAATTCCGGCTGAGCAGAATGCCGCTAGGCGGAACATAGGCACTAGACAGTGAATATATTATATGACCCGTCTTGACCCCAGATCCGACGCGGGGAAATGTACGAGGTACAGATTGCTCCATAATCGTCCGCCAGAGGAGCTGGTGATTTACGCTGCCATCTGATTCTCTCGCAGTCTCCAGCTGCACCTCCCAACGTTTGCGCAAGATGGGCCACGGCGAACAAGTGATACCTGTGGTGGATCATGTCTCCGAGCATGGCAAAGACATTGGAGTTGGCCGTGAACAGCTCCATAGCACCTTGCCTCCTCATGAGTCGTACGAAGGACGGCATCGCTTTGATCCACTGGCCGAATGGACTGTCGCGGAGGAGAGGAGTGTTGTGAGGAAAACCGACTTGCGTCTCCTTAGCTGGCTGTGTGTAATGGTAAGTCTTTTGTACGCGTCGTGTGCGAGCGGATTCAAACTGACCAAGTTGTGCTAGTTCTTTGGACTCCAACTCGACAGAGGCAATCTCAGCAACGCTTTGGCGGATGATCTCCTTGGTGACTTAGGGCTTACAACGGATGATTACAACAATGTACAATGTCCGCTAATAGCTATTTCTTGACTTTATTGCTTACTCAGGACGCAGGGTACCACTATTCAACTTGTCTGCTTTCTTGCAGCCGAATTCCCTGTCCAGTTTCTCACGAAGCGCTACGGTTTCAAGAATATCTTGCCTGCTGTATGAAACGCCCTGATGATGTCGCATATTATAGCCTATATCATGCTAATTTACTGCTATTAGATGATGTGCGGCTGGGGACTTGTGTGTAAGTGCGCCAAATTGATAGAGTGCACCATGTTGATACTGAACATTCGTCTTAGCCACGTTTCAATCATTCATGACTGGAAGGGCTTCTTTCTACGCAACCAGGGCTTTAATTGGTCTCTTTGAAGGCGGCTTCATCCCTGGTGTCATTCTTATGGCGACATATTTCTATACATCAAGGGAGCTTTCTGTACGACTCGCTGCATTCTGGTCCACGTTGAACGTCGCAAGTATGTTAGGAGTACAGTTTTCTGAAACACGGAATACACTAACTTACGATTAACCAGGAGTGATATCTGCGCTGCTAGCCGCAGGGTTTCTCGAAATGCGTGGCGTGGGAGGCCGCCCAGGCTGGTTCTGGCTCTTGTTGCTTGAAGGTATTCTGACGGTTCTGCTGGGTGTTATATCATTCCTCTACCTCCCAAAATCACCAACGCAAACGAAGTCCATTCTCTATCCCAAGCCTTGGTATACAGAGAGAGAGGAGGTCATCATGATCAATCGCATCTTGCGCGATGACCCAGCAAAAGGTCTTACCGCCCTGAACGAGCCCGCCACATTCGCAGACGTCAAAGCCGCTTGGAGCGACCGGTCACTTTGGGGCTTATACTTCATCGGACTAGTCGCCTATATCCCCGCAACTCCGGTACAGGCTTACCTGACTCTCACCTTGAAACGCGCCGGAAAGTTCAGTACATTGGCAAGCAACCTTCTCTCCGCGCCGTCCGCCGCAATCCAAATTGTCACGATGCTGGCGCTCGCCTATAGCTCCGAGTTTTTCAACGAGCGCGCATTTCATTGTCTCGTTGGAGAGCTATGGTGCATTCCGTTGTTCACTGCGCTGTTGGCCATTCCTGACGGCGGCCGAGAATGGGGCCGTTTCTCCATCATCACACTGATTTCGGGATACCCTTACTTTCACCCCATTGTCAGCTCATGGATCTCGGAGAATGCGTTCGACGTCAAGAAGAGAGCCATAGCTGCGGCCACGTACAATGTCATAGTTCAAATGTATGTTCTGGTATGGTAATGATAATACACCAACTGCTTTGCTGACAGATTCACCACCTAGGGGAAGCTTGATTGGTAGCCAGATATACCGCAAGTGGGATGCGCCGTACTACAAAGTCGGCAATACAGTGTGCATTTCTATTTTGTCACTTGCAGTAATCGCAATTTTTGTCCAGCGACAGTGGCTCATCAAGCTCAACAAAAAGAAGCGACAGCAATGGGATGAGCTTACTTCTGAGCAGCAGATGGCTTACCAGATGGACACCGAGGCGAGAGAAAAGGAGGGAAACAAACGCATTGACTTTAGGTTTGCATTATAAACACACTCTGCTCTCAAAGGTTCGACTGAACTGCGTCTCCAAAGACCGAACGACATCTTTCCCCAGTCTGCAAGACTTCCTAGATAGGACAGTGAGTGGCAATGACACAGACTCTTCAAAATTACTCATATCCAGTCCGATGAGAAGGCGCAATACACAATCTCGGTGGCCGTGGTGGCTAAGCCACTAAATACTTAATACCAAGTATCAGGGCCGAAATATCCCTTCGCAGGTAGCTCCCGATGCAATATCAATCCCGGGTCAGCCCCGCCGTCAAGGGTGTTGTCGCTGGCAGTAGTTCCCCACCAAACAATGTTCTTCGGATAGTACTGGACTGCGAAGAAGATGATGATTCCAGAGAAGGCCATTCCACCAGTAAATCCGGCAGACAAAACGTAATTGTACTTCTCCCACCAGGCAGTTTTGTACCTTCGAAGGTAGTACATAAACGCGAACGAGGTATAGAAACCGCCGGTCCAGAACGAGAGATTGTATGGCGCCCACGTGATAAATCCGTTCATAAAAAGAGAGGGATGGAAGTGTTTGAGCCATGAGATGGGTTTGAAGATGGCGATATTCAGCGGAGAGAAAATGCCGGACGGAAGAGCTTTCTGAAGAGCCGCGCGGATATTCGAACCAAACCGCTTGACACCCCACCATACAATAGCCAGGAGGAAGCCGAGGAGAAAACTGTATTTCATCGTTGGATAAATCTGACTGAAGACTCTTTCGGGACCGATTGCACCCTAAAGGTGCTGTTAGCAATGGAATAAACTGGCGAATTGGAATTCGAATTTCTTACCCAGACAACAGAGGAAGAGAAGTAAACAACCGAGCCACTTGCACACGTAAACTTTTGCGGTTGGTCAGGTGTGCAAATGCCCTCTATGCTCGTGTCCACAAAGTTGACCACGGCATAACAGACCAGAGCTGTAATAATTGCGCTGAATACCTGGCCACGATACATAGCGCGGGGTGGAATCTTAGCGTAAAAGCCCATCTTCTGGTCCGAGATGTAGTTGTCTGCCTGGCCATTGATGTTGTAACCAAATGCTTTGACAAACATGAGCGCTTCAGGATGGCCAGGGAGCGCATAACCAATGACAAGCTCTGTAACAACATTCAGGCCTTCAGTTGTGCCAGAAATAGCGTAAAGGTAGCTCATTGGAATAAGGAACACAAGGTTTATAGCAATAACAAAGAAAATCGTCCAAACTGGAGTGTCAAGCTGAGGCCAGTTGGTGAGGATGATAATCGAAAAGATAAAGGAAATGAAGGCAATAATAAGGAACCACCAATCTGGAACCTCAGGATAGGCGCGTAGAAGTTGTGTCAGCGGGTTATCAAATCCATCGTAGATGGAGCCACTGGCCTTCTCCATGTTGCGATAGTCTTGCTTTGCCTGGTGAAGGTTACACTTCAGACAGGAGACAATAATATTCTTCACACCGATGACCAGATTTGAAACGTATCTCTGGCCGCAGTAAACATCATTTTGGCCGACCGCAACAGTGGCTTCCATGAATCCAGGATAATGAAGACCATTGTGAGAGGATAAAAGGCAAAGAAGCTCGAATACAAAAGCAGGTTACCGGCGCCGTAAAATGGAGGAGAGTAGTTTTTGTAGGCCTCTTCATCGAGAACTCCAGTCCCGGACGCAGGACTTTAGTGATGTTGTAGCGTTGGCCAGTATTGTCGTAGATGCTTGATGTGTTTGGTGGTAAGTAGCCAACATAGCTGGTATTGTTGTAGTATACGGCGGCAATAATCAGACCACCCAGAATAGCACCGCAGTACTGTTGAGTAAAGGCAAAGAATGGAACGGCCAGGGGATTCATGATGCCGGTAATATAGTTCCAATCAAAAGTCGGAATTGGGTTGAATCCCAAGCCTAAGATGGAGCCGGTGATAAAGTTTACGTTGAAATGCTTCGGGGCAATCCATGTCATCCAAGCAAACTGACCAATGGCAGGGAACAAATAACCAGGGATCCAGAAATAGAGGAACATACCAGCAAAGGTATAGAAGAAGAACCAGTATCGAGAAATGTTCCATCCGTTCAAAGTCTCTTTTTTCTCGGGCAACAGCCGCGCCTTGTTCAACGCCACTGTAGGTAAGATATTAGGCCAGATAGTCTCCACTGGATAGATAACAAAGCGGCGGAGCAGACCAGAAAAACCAATACCCATAAGTTGGGTGGAAAGAAGCAGCAAAATACCGTAGCCAGGGGTGAGCCATTTGTCATGGTAAAAGAGCGTCTGCGTCTGAATATTGGAAAAGCAGTACGCAGTACCGATGCCAACGTTGACAATGATGGTGGATAACATCTGTTCCTTGTAGGTCCAGGGGCCGGGGTTGAGACTGACCCTCTTTCCACGCCAGTTAAAGCCCCAGTCGGGTAGAACGAGAGCAAGTCCCATGCCGCAAGGGTACAACAAGATCTGAACGACGCTGGAGGATAGGCTGATGCCGGGGAAGCGAGACGCAAACAGGGAATTGGTGAACTGGCCAATAACTGCCCACGCATATCCCAGGAAGTGGGCTCGGATCGTTTCACAGGCCATCTCCGTATCATCGTCGGGGGTTGTCACGGCTCGAACTTCGGGATATGGGGAGTAGAATTTGGTAACTGCAGCCTCGATTTTAAGCTGCATTTCCCAATCATCAGCCGATTGGCCCTCGCTTGGCCCGTCGAGCAATCTCTCCATCTTCTCACGCAGCTGAGTCGCAAAGTTGTAATCATACTCATGGTACTCGAGAGTTTCTCGGAGAATCGCCTTTGCATCCTCGATATCTAAAGTGCCGACTTTGCCCAAAATGTGCTCGATATCATCTGCCGGGGGTGCGGCAGCATCTGCTGCAGCAAAGCGCTCCGCGGCTGCGAGGATGTCTTCATTACTATCGTACGCAACGTCGCTTTTCTCATTTGTAACGCGTTTCACAGTATCGTCCTCCACATGGACAGTCTCATCGTGGGTAAGGTCTTCTTTTGCCATGGTGGACAGCCTCGTCAAAGTGAAGCTGAGTAGCGAAATATGATTCAAGTAACAATAGACGGGCTTTAGCCCAGTTCCCAATGTCCTATACACGGGCGGAACAGACGCCTTATAAAGCCCTCTCAGGAGAACAACAGTTGCCAATCTCTGAACACCGGGGAATTAGCGGCAAGTACAGTTCAGCACTTTCGGCCAAAACTAGGCGGCCGCTCCAAAAAAGCCACGCGACAATATCCGTCGGTTTACTGGTGGCTTAGAGATGCTACCGTCGTCATTCTATAACTTCAAGCATGGCGCTGGCGCTAGCAAAAGATCTTGGTGTGGTGTGAAGCAGTGCCCGGCAACATCAAGTGAAGCAAATGACCTGGGCAGTGAAGCTGGGGCTCTATGGTGTAGATGCCGCCTGTGGTGCATAGTGCATAGTGTTGGGGCGACGCTTGCTCAGAATGGAAGGTGGTACGATGCGCCGTGCGAGGTTATTCTGGGATATCAGGTAGTAAGAGCATTCAAGACGGGTAAGACGGCACGTCGGTAACATCTGGCGCTGCTATGGTTGCAGACCAGGATGTGGCTTGTACAATCGCCAATCATCTGCGATCTCGCCGGCTTGTTGCTCTCTTCTTCGGCTCCCTATCGGCAAAAGTGGCCTGAACTGTAGTACACCTATGTATTAGTTCGCACTACAAGCTGTAGCAGGATGCTGCAGCTGGCGGCGACGGAATAATTACGCCGCGCTTACTCCGTAGGACAGGCGATACATTTTCGTGTTCTGCCAATCGGGTACAATGCAAGCCTCCAATGGAAGTGCCACAACTGATCTCGCTAAACCGAGTATGAGCGTAGACGACTTGCGGAAGGGCGTAACACCGAAATGAGATGAGTTGAATAAGGATGAAATCCGCACTGTTACGAGAAAGCTATTGGTAAATCATTGAGCACGCCGATGTTACCGCAGTAAGAACATCATGTCACTTCGGCTCACAAACTCTAGCAGAACGTTTATGAATTCTGCCGGAGAAGCTTGACTGAGCAGAGCTAGAAAGGGTGCGGGAAACCTCGTTGGTGGCTGATAGCCAATGCTGCAAAATTGCGAGGTAGCACACGCACAGAGCGTGTAACATGGCGCAGCCTGAAAGCGGGATGGCAAGCCGCAAGGTGCCTGCGGAACAGGGGGAGCTTCTCCACAGAGGTCAGGATGCGAAGCGCCGAATGTGTAGCGATAGCGGCGTATGGCAAGGAACTTTTGTTTTCTGGAAGAGAAGGATGTCACGACAGCTGTAAATTAGCGCAAACTACACACCTGGCTCTGGGCGCAGGCAGGATGTGACGGCACATACCCCGCGTTATTAGGGCCATTCTTGGCTCATCGGCAGTCTTGGCAAATCGGCTCATCGCACGGGACCCAATCATCGGCTTCGTTGGCCCTCATGGTTGCCCAATCTGGTGGCAGCTCTCCGAGGCGAAAACGTCCCCGGCATGCCACCCCCACACCCTTCGCTCGCGCGCCTAGAGGCGGGAATAGAAGAACTTTTGAAAGTGGCACCTGTGCCGTGCCGTATCTTCGTGCGGCCACTTATACGGAAGTAGTGCAACATGCGGGCATGCCCGCTCGCCTACAGATGCAACGGTTTCTTCGGTCGTGGACCTCGGGGGTGGTTGCCACCGGAGTTGGATCAGCTGAGGCGGATGGTGTCGGGTCCGCGAAGCGGCGACCTTCCATGTGGAATCCTTCGAGCTGTGGCACATATTGATCGGCAAGGTGTAATTGGACTGATTCGCATGTATGGGCTTTTGCTCTGCTCCGAAAGGGGCAGGTGCCTCAGCCAGAGTGACAGACGAGGCGGTGCAGTTCAGTCGCAACAACTGCACGCGAGCCGGCATGCCGATGGTCGAAGAGTTGGTAAAGACGCTTCGTTACGGTAAAGGGTAAACAAGGAAATCGGCGGTATTGCAGCAGGCTGCAATGCATTCGGACGACTGCGGCTCAGTGCAAGTAATGCCATGTGAGCCTTGCTGGTGTCTAGGCTTGATGCGTGAGTGGTGTGCCCATTAGAATGGACAGCAAAGCTGTTTTGTACATAACAATGGTAGAAATACAGTAGACATGGGGTTATGTGATATCGAACCATTTATTCGAATTACAAAAATGGTTCGAACTAGGTGCGAAGGAACGGACATCAACCCTTTACGCATCAAGTTTTGAAGCTTGCATGGCCTGTAAGCAGCTTGCGCCAACTCCAGAACTGCATTAGCTGTGCAGATCTAAAATGTAGTTATGCGCCAGTATGGGTTTACTTATGTCGACCCCTGAATTAACGTGTCTCGGGATTTCTACTTACTTCCTACGCATGTGCCTGTTCTCCCTAGAATACAATGGCGTCGGAGATGCTGATCTCAGTACAGTCCCCATAGTCTGCGCAATAATCTCCCACAAAGAACAATTTGACTAGAATTTTCATGTACTACTAGAGTTGTAGGCCTTTTTTTTTTTTTTATTAAAAACAGTAGTCCTTCGCAATAGTCGCAGTCGCAAACCTGATATCCGACCGCAATAGCATACACCGAACAACCCACAACAAAAAGAAACACCACGGAGTATTATTACCCGAGAACAAACTGAGCAGAGAACTGCACAATGAATCAACGATACATCGCCGGCGAAAACCTCTCACCCTAGCACAACACACCCGCCGACTTCCACGCCGCAATCGCATCTCTATGCGGCACAATCTTGGCGCCAAGCCCTTCCAGCAGATCTTCCACCTCCTTCTCAATCTCTAGCGCCGTGGCATCGCCAGCATTGTAAGTAGAGTGGGCGCCTTTCAGCAGGGATACCTGAAAGCCAGCCGCCAGCGCCCCTTTGGAAGACGCCTGGACGCAGCACTCGCTCTGGACGCCAAATGTAACGATGTGCGTGACGCCTTGGTCCTTGAGTTGCTGTGCGAGGTCCGGGTTGGACTCAAAAACACACCCTACGAAATACCAATGAGCACTCCAAAATTGTCTTTTGTATCACGATGTTGCCGCTCCGCTGTGACTGTACCTGTCGTCTTGGACACGAGGCGCTCATTTGCCGCGCCGTCCGCTGGGTTGAAGACTAGCTTCCAGGGCTCGGTTCCTCGGGTGAGGCCCGGCTGCCCTGGTGGCTCTTCATGCTGAACAAACACAATGGTGCTGGGCGTCTGGTTTGCCTGTTCATTCACGGACCGCGCCGCGGACAAAATTTCCTCGGCGGCGGCGTTGAGCCTGTCGGCGTGGGGTATCCTCGTGGTCGGGTCGGCGGCGAGGAAGTTTTGGATGTCAATGACGAATAGAGTAGTGTTTGGTGCTGACATTTTTTCCTTCCTTCCTGATAATTTAGATTAATTGATCCCCATGAACCTTGTAGCAGGAATCAACTACTGAAGGACATTGTGATATGAGCGCCGTTTTTAAGTAGCGCAGCCCACATTATCCTCAGCCTCAGACTTTCACCGTGAATGCGCCGCCCATTGTTGGCGGGGCCGTAACCAGCGTCATTAACGGTAGACGGGCACGGCGTTACCTCGCCAGAACTAAAGAAAAATTCACGACCTTTTGTGATGCATTTTAGCGTCTCTGTAGAAAGCCACTTTTCTTAAGATAGTTCAAGCTATTAAGCAGCAGAAATGCTTCCTAGTGGCAATGGCATGTATTTCGTTCATCCTGCGCCGCATTGCGCATCACTATCAATTCGTCTGATTGGGCAAAGTTTGCCTTGCTAATAAGGCTCGACTATGGCTCCTATTCCTTAAAGGAAGTAGCTCTTGAAGTATAATCTGCATTTTCAGCTAGTTGTATGCCGTCTCAGGGACCATGTTGAGCCTGCCTCCAACTCATCCCGCACTTATATGACTCTAAAAGCGGATACAGGCTCATAGACCGCCACACCACCAAGCACTGTTTCACGACTGACATCATTGTAGCCAAAACGTCTAAATATGACAAAGACAATGCAATAGCCGCGACTAATACCCATGACCATTACCCGTTCCGCTCCTCCAAGCACGCCGGCAAGATTCCCCAACAGTACCCGCCCCCAGACCCAACAACCCACGGGGCCAGCAGCGGCTAGCTACGGCTACGACGCCTCTTGCGCGCACTCCTCCCCCACAGTAATGTACCTGAATTGTGCCAAGCGAGATTGTAAATCCCGCTCAAACTAACCCATTCCACGAGCGAGGGGGTAATCCGAGCGGGGACCGCTGACGTACTATAGTACTCGTGCCCACGGGGAAACGCAGCTCAGTGGGCACAGTCTGGAGCAGATTCTTACGGGGGAGGCTGTGTTACGGATTGAGATTGCTGAGCTGATGGGGCTTTTCAGGGGGCGAGTGAGAGGATGGGGAGTGTTGGATGGGGAGGAAGGAGGAGCTCCATACGAGTAGAGTGAGGTGTTTTCTAATGATGTGCGAGTTGCTTGAAGCAGCTCCAGGCGGACTGGACAATTCCTTTTGGTCAGTTTGACGAGTAGACTCATGTAAAATGTGACAAAATCAGAGTGCACTAATACGAACAAATGTTTACAAGGCATTCATTACGCTAGAAAAGTTGTATCCACTGCCTAGTCTCTACCGTGCTTCATCGTTTGTCGTTCTTCGTCCCCGTATAAACATACTAATAACACATGATTCTCCCATTAAAGCATTCGCGGTAAGAGTGGTCGACAGTAAAGAAACTATATGCAAGTAACCCAATCCAGTTCAAGCCAAGAAGTCCCGCTCCCCAGCACGTAAACAGCAAATCCGCTCTTGAATGAATACAAAACTCTTTTACTCGGCCGCATTGCTAGCGCAAGACCAAGGTTTCGTGCCCTGCTCGTTCGCGATCGCCTCCACAGATGCCCACAGGCCCAGGGAGCACAGCATGATGCCGGTAAGGACGAGGAAAGCATTGAGGCCAAACATGACGGTGCGCTTCCAGGTGCTGAACCACTCGCCATAGCGCATCCACAGCCAGAAGATACCGGGAAGACCATACGAGAACCAGCTGACAAACAGGGCGCTCAGGAGACCCAGCAGACTGTTGAAGACGGGAATGGACTCGGCAATGACCATGGCGAGCGCCCACATGGCAAAAGTCATGCCGAACCACGAAATGACGGAGATTTTGGTGCGGCGAATCAGGTGCTTGCTGTTGCGGAAGATGCGGCCAAAGATGTACTTGCCCGCGACGTGGCCGTAAATGACACCAGCAATGACAATCGTGGGGATGG
Source organism: Lecanicillium sp. MT-2017a (assembly GCA_003056585.1). NCBI lineage: Eukaryota > Fungi > Ascomycota > Sordariomycetes > Hypocreales > Cordycipitaceae > Lecanicillium > Lecanicillium sp. MT-2017a. Next base: position 72,503 of record PXYN01000219.1, read on the forward strand.
CAATGCCCCAGATGGCCTTGCGCATGGTGGCAGAGCCGGCAGCCAGGAGAGCGGGGGATGGGACGTCGGCACCGATGTAGACGTAGATGACGACGGCGGCGACAATGTAGAGCGCGGTGTCGGTGATTTGGAGCAGGGCGAGGGCCTTGGGGAAATCGTTGGGATTCTTAAACTCGCCAATGACGCCAAAGAAGCAAGAGTGGCTCGCTACATGTCGTTGGTTAGCGGGAGTAAGTCCATTTTGGCTGGCAAGTATACTTACAGAAGGAGACAGCAATGTTGGTGACGGCCAGGAAAGCGGACGTGAAGCCAATTTCGCGGGTGACGTCAATGGAGTTGCTGCCGACAGGACGGCCGGTAGCGACATCGCCAACAGTCATCAGGGTTGCCACCGTGATGGAGATGCAGGCTGTAGAGAGTCAGTATGGCGCGAAAAGCATCTCGGGGTTTATTAGGTCGGTTGAAGAACTTACAAGTCATGGACATCCAGCTAGTGTACCGGAGGGTACGGGGCAAGTTCAGGACCCAGAAGACGACGAGGCCCACGACAGCCCAGACGATGGTGCAAGTCGAGCTGCCAGAGAGGGTGTTCATGCAGATTGTCCAGGTGAGCAGATGCGCAGCCATGACAAAGATCTGGAAGAGGACCTGAGCCCAACCAAAGACTTCCTGGAAAAGAGGGCCCATTCCGATGGACTTTCCAATAACCTCGACGGCATCACCAAAGTTTTCGACAAAGGGGTAGTCTTTGCGGAAGTCGGCAAGCATGAGACCGGACAGCGTGGAGAGGAAGCTCATGACGAGGATGAGGACGATGCCGGGAACGAGGCCGAGGGTGGCGACGACGGAGGGGAGGGACAGGATACCGAGAGAGACGGTTTCGGCGATGAGGACGATGCCGCCTTGCCTGTCATGTGTGTCAGCCTAGAAAAACAACAGAAAGGTTTGGTGTTGCAATACGTACCACCAGGTGAGGGTCTTGAAGTCGATCAGAGCGGCTTCGCTGGACTGCCCGGCGACGCTGCTCCTGTTGCTGGTGCTGCCGTTGGCGCTGTGTCTGCGACCCGTCTCGACGTCATTCTTTTGAGCGATGGCCTTGTCTTCGATGCTGTGGTCCTGGATAGCCTCGTTGGGGGAGGCCGCCGTGGGCTCACCGTGGTTGGTGGTCATGATGGCGGGAGAGGCGGGGAGTGTCTTGTGGTTGCGTTTAGAAGTAAGGTATACAACAGAATGGTATACGTCGCGTGTGAGGAAGAGGGAGCGAGAGGCAAGAAAGAAGAGCAATAAACGCGAGGCGACGAGGGCACGGCAGAGACGCGAAGAAGAGAGAGAGAGAGAGAAGCAACGATGATGGAGAATCAAGAAGCGGACAATGACAGGCACCGGCTGGAGTAAAGTAACATTGGGCGATTCAAACTATGGGGTAATAAACGAGCGGCCGGCAGCGAGTAAGCTTGCAAAAGTACGAGTGCCTCAGACCGGCGAGCGCGGAGGGCCTCGTCGCCCCTGGAACCTCGCAAGTGGAGAGCGGCGGGATAAACTCTGCAAAGTTTTACCCACCCCCAAGTGTGGTGCAGCCTGTAGCATCGAGAGCCGCACCCGGTGACGCCTCCACACCGTGGAGATGCTACCGGCCAGTGCGTCCCAGTGCGTCCCAGTGCGTCCCAGACAAGTCCTGGAGCGCGCCGTGATCGGCCCCTGGGCAGCGGCCTGAGGGCTCCAGGAGGATGGATTCTGAGAGGAATATTTTTCATAAATAGTTCTGTTAATGCGGAAACCCCTTCATCGCCCAGACAGGACCAAATCAACTCGCCCATCGGCCATCCAAACTCTGTCTCGGTCAAGGTTTGCATCGGAACATTCTGCTTCGATTGCCGAGTGCGCCGGCTGAGCCTTGCCCTGAGCCTAATGCCTGATGCAGCAATGTGGGGCGCTCTCGTCCTGTAAAATGCGCTGGAAGCAAGCGTAGTTTTTTTCTCGAAGGCGCCGCCGCCGCCACCCGGCGCAGCCAAGTGCGGCGGGCGGCATTTGACAGCTTGCGGCGCGGGCAAACAGGCCGGGCCAATGAACGGGCGCGGTTCATGGCCACAACTTTGTGGCAGCTGGCAACCAGGTGGCGGCAAATGCCCGGCCAGACCGACAGGAAACAAACGCAGGTACCAACACTTTTCGTACAATATTTTCCCAATGTAATCATCTTCCTTGCCTCCTCTCACGACCAACGACTCCATACCGTACGAGTAATACGCGGCCGCAATACAACACTGCCACGCTTCTTCTCTATGCGGCCTGTCCTCATACGAGTCCCACTGCACGCAGCCCCCACTCTCCCGCCCGCGGCCTCCCATCGCCCACCGAGAGCGGCTGCATTCCGTTTCCGCCCCGCACCATCCCACGCTGCTGCAGCCAGCGACGGAATCGGCTTACCCCGTGGCGAGTCACCCCAACTTTCATCTCAATTGCCGGGGCCTCCGCCTGGAAAGCGCGGAATACTCGTACTCCAGAACAGCAAGTCCCCAATTCATGGCCCTGGCTATGACCGTTTTCCATCTCATGAAACGTGCTGTGGATTTGCTTCTCCGCCTCCACACAACGTTGTCCTTTTGCTAATCTACCAGTACTCATTTATCACTACCCCGTACCCGTCCAGAGTTCTCCGTATTCTCCTCCGCACTGGCAGGACTTGGTTACGTACGCAGATGTCACACTATTATTCGCTTCCGTCAGCAAACGATTCAAGCACACTACACCGATTAAACCTTGCCTAAGTTGTATAATGTAGTTTTGTCAGTACCGAGCATGACCTATCCCTTTGACTGCTGTAGTGCTATGGGTGGTCACGACGGGGATGGTTCACCAGTATAATTCATGGTACTTTACTTTCGCAGTCTCCGCCACCATTTATAAAGTACTAGTCAACTTGCATTGTATATTCTCAGCATATTAGATGTAAACAAATAAAAGGCTAATAATATCTCTTTATTAAAATTAAAATACAAAACTGCTCTCGGCATATTATAAGTTAGACTAATTTTTTCTTACCTTGTTGTTCAATTCTTCAGTGCATCCATTTCCCCAGAGCCTGGGAAGCCCTCCATACTCAAGAATGTAACGTTCTCTATTAGACGCACTTCCCTGGTTATGCTGTCAGCCACTATGGGTTGGGGGAAATCTACATTACTGAAAGCCATTATCGGTGAGACAGAAATCACAAGTGGTCGAATGTATGTACATGGCGATATCGCCTACTGCAGCCAACAGCCATGGCTGTGCAATGTCTCCATTCAGCGAAATATCGTAGGAGAGAATGTCCTAGACGAAGCGTGGTATGAGGCGGTCATAGCTGCATGTCTTCTTAGGGAAGATTTACGTCGCATACCTTTACGGGATCAGTTTGTCGTTGGGGTCGGCGGGAGTAAATTGAGTGGCGGACAGCGGCACAGAGTGGTAAGCTCTACGCGTATTCCTTAGGTGTATCTGCTAATGTTTGGTTAGGCGCTTGCAAGGGCCGTCTACTCACATGCAAAAGTGATTGTGCTGGACAATGTCTTATCCTCCATGGATCGCACTACTGCTGCGGCCATCTATTGTCAGCTTTTGGGAAGGAACGGACTACTGAAGAAGTCACAATCGACCGTTATCATGGCCACGCATGCAAGTAGGTCATCAAATCCAGCACATTCGAGGTTTGCTACATCCAAGTATCTAACTTTCGCAAAGCGGCCGAATACCTCTACCTTGCAGACCAGATGCTCGTGATTGACCATACTGGACAAGTTACGTCGCACGTGAATAAGGTGGCCAACGTTAGTGATGCTGCCCTGTTTAAACGTCTTGTCCAAGCCACAACTGTGCCTGGAAGCGGTTACGAGAAGGAGCAACATTTTGCGACGGCGACGTCAAGTAGCCAGCTTGACGGACGCTATCAAGCACAGAAAATGGCTACCATAGTATCTAGGAAGAGTGCCTTGTATGAGGTCTTCGTAAAACCGTTGGGATTTCGCAGGGTGGCTGTGATGCTCTTCCTTGTTTTGGCAGTAGCTTTAGCTGAGGAGACGAGGCGCAAGTGTTAAAAATGAGCCGTCATATTTACCCCGCTAACAAAGTTGCAGTTATCATTCTACCGTTTTGGATACACGTTGAAGCGGATGATACTCGTATTTTGTGGACGCATGTGTCTTCTACAACTACCACTGGTATCTCGATGTTGATTTGTGGCTGGTACGACCCGTGTTGCTGCCTCACGGGCTACTCTCAAAGCTGATATTTGCACCTAGGTACTACTGGCAGCATATTGTGCCGATTACCGCAGATGGCATACATGAAGCCTTGATAAGTTCAATTACGAGATAAGTTGCCTGAAGTCCTCTCGTTTTGGGCAGACTTTGACAGGCTTCAAGGGCAAAGTATTCCTCCTTCGATGTGTTCACAAGTGCAGCGATCAACAATTTGTAAGTGCCAAGGTGAGAATCTGACTCGCAGGTTCCTTCTAACAGAAATTAGATTTGATCAGGATTTGACAGACATTACTGCGAACTTTCCTTTAACTTTTTGGAAAGTATTGTATCGTACTGCACCTCTCTGAAATCCCTCTTCTATGGAGCGCCATGCTGACTATATGGTGCACAGACATGTTCCATGCTCTAACTATTGCCATAACCTTCTGGCTGATAGGCTTTCACGGCAATTTACCGTTGTATTCAGCCCTGGTCGCGTTTTGCATTATACGATTCTTTCACTGCCGCCTCGCACGGCACTTGCGATGCTTCGAAACAGAAGCTAAGACTGCTCTAAACACACACTTTTCTGACGTGTCGTCTGGCATAGCTCATATTCGATGCTTCAGATGGCAGGAAAAGGTGCTATCCACCGGTATGGATCTTTTGGATCGCTATCAAAAATTAGTTTACTTCACGTCGGCCAACCAACAGTGGCTCAAACTTAGTATACATGCCTTGGAGTGGAGCAGTACAGTGTATCTTATTGCGTCTGCTATATATACTACTCGGATGATCCAACCAGAAGGGGTCTCAGCGGCGTTCATTTACGCCATATATACATCGCCAGATGTTTCCGATACGATTGTGCGATATAATGAGCTTGAAACGCATGTTGACGCTTTTTCTCGCCTCCGTTCCTTTGCGACGGGCACTGCAGAGGAGATTGACGGGGATGGGTCTGAACTACCGAATAATTGGCCACGTCGGGGACGAATAAGGATTAAGAACATCACTGTGAAATATAAGTAAGTCCAAGGTTAAAAAGAGTAGCCTGGCTTTACTCGTTCTGCTTACACGAACAGCTCGTCTGATGAGCACCCGGCTCTCGAAACAATATATGCGGATTTCCGGCCTGCTCAAAAGGCCGGAATACTTGGAAGAAGTGGCAGCGGGAAAACAACACTTCTTCTCACCATTTTGGGCTTTCTTGATTACACTGGGTCCATCAAAATTGACGGCGTGGAGGTGTCCACCATTCCCAAAGACCGGCTGCGCTCTGCCATTACAACCGTTTCTCAAGACATGCTGGAGCTCGACGGCACAATACGTGACAACATTATTCCGCATGAGGGAGACATCCCCAAGGAAGACAGAACACCAGACAGTACGATTACCGAGGTCCTTGAGTTGGTTGGTATAGGCAACTATGTTGTTCAGCAAGGAGGAGTGGATAAAGAAATGTCGGAACTCAGACCGTCATTTGGCCAGAAGCAGAGGCTGGCGCTGGCACGGGCGATTTTACATCATCGGCGGAACAGAAGCAAGATTGTGCTCTTGGACGAGGCTACGAGCAGCATGGACTTCATCGACGACAAGGAGATGCAGGCGCTGCTGGCACGGACTTTTGCGCATTGTACAGTCCTCACAGTCACGCGCAGGGTCGAGTCGCTTAAAAAGGCGCAGGTTCTTCTTGAGCTTGATCAGGGCAGAGGCACATTTCATACGGATATGATGCGGTATGCGCACTTGCTCGGCATACCTTTGACAGGGTAGTGAGGAACGGCCCAGTAGTAGCAGTTCCCACAGCTGGTCAATATAGTACAGTTAACCAATTCAGTACTCTCTGCATTTCGTGAACTTTAGAGTGTCATGTCGTTCATGTGCTTGGGCGGTATGGAGTATATTGCAATATATTTGGTTCCCTCTGTAGCAGCATAAAAGTTTGGTCAATTGGGTCGGCCCTACCGCCGTCATGCTCGCATGGGCTAAGATTGTGGTGGTGCGGTTTGTCTCCATGGCTTCCAGGCTGCCACAGGCCCTGAAGGTGTTGGTGGCGCGTTGCATTGGGCTATGTAGCATTAGCGCCAACAAAGACAAATAGCGCGAAACTATAGAGGATCTCGGGGCGCTAAAAGACGAGATGGTGGTGTGGCCCATCCTATTCTTGTCAGGGTTGGCTCTCGCATAGAGCCTTCAGTGAAGAGCGGCGCTTGCTCAAAAACGCCAGGAATTCCTACCAGAGCAGAGTCCATAAGGCGAACTTTGGCGTAGGACGCTGACTGCGTAAGATTTTATTTCACGGGTTGCGCCCATATCAGATGGTGTGGTGGCCTTCACTGGGGGCATTGTGGCCCAGAAGTTAGGTGAACACATGCCGGCTGCTCCTCACCTCGTATGCACTGTGCCTCGCTGTAGTGTGTAAGCGGCCGAATAGTAGATTACCCTGCGCGGAAGTGGAGGACCAACGAACCTTAGTATTAGAGACGCAGCTACTCAAGTTGGATGCGGGTGCATGGGTGCCCCCTACAGAAGGTCCTTTGCTTCCCACAGTACTCGTACAGAGTAGTTTCGTACACACTTGCTACACATGTGCATGGGTACGCGTGGGGTTCGCTGGTTTCTGGCCCCACCAACTTATCACATATCTAGCTCGTAATAGATATGTTTGGCGCAATGGAGGCACGAGGCAGCCTTTCTTTGCGGTGCTAGTCCACGGAACGATGACCATCGACTATGCCACTAGACAGAGAGGCTCCTCAAAGACACACGTATAGCGTGATGTCATGGCACCGCAGCTCTCGTGCCTCTACAATTCAATCTCCTTTACCCAGCATGCATTTCGCAGATGGGGGAAAGGACCTCGCAAGGCTGGGCTGGTTCTCAATCTGGTGGTACGGACCCCGCTGCCCACCAGGAGCGGCCCAGGCAGCGCCTCGTAATACAGCTCCTTCCTAGCCAGGAAATAGTGCATCGTGGCGTGCATAATAGCGCCGTAACCCCCACCCCGCAACACTCCACGCGTCAGCTTCTCGGCCAATCTCACCCACCGCACCCTGGAGGGGAGCACCAACAGGTCGCAAATGCCATGGGCAAACGAACTAACACCGAGGGCACCATGTTGGTAGGCAGAGCCAGTCAACCAACCGGTATGCCTGGGCCGAACTGCCTTGTATGGGTACCCGTCCATATGTGCTTTTCTCGGCATGGTAGCAGCTTGATTAATATTAGGTGGCGCCTTATCTTTCCACTCTCCCTTCATGCCCTTCATCCGTTTGTCCTGCTCCCCGGAAGCTATCATTACCATCCGAATTGAACACTCTCTGAGCCTGAAGCATATACGAGCGCCTGGCTGGCATTGGTTGCCAGAGTCATTTTGTCCCCGGTCCTACCAGTGTGAGCGTATAGGTGGCAGCGGCAGGTCGAGCCGTTGACAACGACACAACATGGCACCGTCTGGCGACGAGGTGCTGGGACCGCAGTACAACGACCAGGATGACTTCACTCTCACGTTTGAGCATCTTGTGCTGACCATTATTCCCGCCTCATTGTTCATCCTATGTTGTCCATGGATAATTTTCCGTCGTCTCCGAAACAAGCGGGAGCCTGAGACCAGGGGCTCTGCGCTCTTACTCGTCTTGCGACTTGTAAGCACCAATCCCGCGAATGCAGCTGTTTTTTTTTTTTCTTTTCTTTGCGTGCCTTCTAACCATTCTCCCTGACTTTCACTCAGATCCCGGCCATCGTCCTATTCATCGTTGATACCATGTCAATTGGGTTCTGGACCGCTGTCCCCGCTGATAGATTTCGCCCCGGCCCTGCCCTGGGATCGGCGGCACTCTGCTGCGTCGCCGACCTGTTGGTTGCTGCCCTCGTGTTCGTTGAATATCGCCACTGCCTTCGCACTTCCGCAGCCCTTAGCCTCTACATCTCTATTGGGGTAATCTTGGACGGCGTGAAAACCAGGTCGTACTTTTTACGCCCGCATTTGCCTGGCATGGTGACAATTGGAGCGCTCTGCGCAGCATCAGCTGCTGCCAAACTGTCTCTGGCAATGCTTGAGGAAGTGCCCAAGAGATCGCACCTGGGCAAAAACCACCTCCGAAATGCAGTCGGCGGCGAGTCTCTCAGCGGTTTCTGGTCCCGGTCGCTCTTTATTTGGCTCAACTCGACGTTTCTCCTGGGCTTTCGCAGCCTGCTCGACGTTCGCGACCTGGAGAACCTGGGGCCCGACCTCGACGCGGATAGGCTGTATGCTCAGTTTCGTCAAGTGTGGGGTAAGAGTAAGTCAGCTTCCACTATGCACCATCGTCCCTCTATCCTCGTAGCAGTATCGTGGCATTCACATCTTTCCTAGCTGTGAGCTTCATCGCGTGCCCCGCACCCCTGTCGCTAACGAGTATCTTGCATAGCTGATAAAACCTCCCACTTCTGTCTTACAAAGAGTTGCCTAGCCGCATTTTGGGAGTCGTTTTTCCTTATTCCCATCCCACGGCTACTATTCATTGGTTTCAGCTTTGCCCAACCGTTTTTACTGCATCGCATTCTCGTCGCTATCCGAGAAGACCAAAACACGTCCAGTGCCGTGCAGAATGGCCTTATCGCGGCCACGATTCTAATTTTCTTTGGCTCCGCTGTCGGTTTCTACTCAATGACTTTCCCAAGCAGTTTCCTTACTAATTCGAGTTCAGGTCGCCAACGCATCCTTCACACATCTGAGCTACCGCTTCATCGCTCGACTTCGCAGCGTCCTTGTTCAACAAATTTACAACAAAACTCTTGTCATCCCACAGGCTGAGGCGGAAAGAAATGCCGCAGTCACGCTCATGAGCACAGAGATTGACAGCATGATACTCGGTCTGGCTCAGTTCCACGATGTCTGGGCTGCTTTTGTGGAGATTGCTGTCGGCATATGGCTCTTATCGACCATTGTAGGCAAAATTTGCTATTTAATCATTCCCATCGCAATAGGTAAGCTTACAGGCTCCTGTAGTTTGTTTAAAATACCGATTTACTAACTGTTGGGCCAAGTGTCGACGGCAGCAGCCTACGAGCTTGGACGACGAATGGGTCCTGCTCGGATGGCCTGGAGCGCCTATATTCAAGTTCGAGTGGCCAAAACAGCGAATGTATTGTCCCAAATCAAAGTATTTAAAATGCTAGGACTGTCTTCGACTCTGTCCAACTATATCCAGGAGTTCCGCGTTCAGGAACTCATCTTCACAAGAATGTTTCGCAAACTGACTGCTATAATGGTCGGTACAAGTAAGTGCTCTTTCGTCGACCCTTTGCGGCTGCTCATCTCGTAATCATTCTACGAACAATTTTCTCATACTACAATAGCCCTGTTTTTGGGTCCCCTTACGCCCATAATTATCATGGCTGGCGCTTTATTCTGGACTACGTTTGACAGGCATCTTGACGCCAATAAAGTCTTTCCGATGTTGGCTGTTCTCAATCTCGTGGAAGGACCACTGGGGAATATACTGATATATTACCCCAATGTCATGTCCACAATGGCTTGTGTCCGACGCATTCAAGACTACCTTATTCTTGAAGAAATTCCAGGAATACCGCCAGAGGAGCTAGCCAGGGCTTCTAAACACAGTGCCGCTGTCGAGAAGGCCCCAGGCGTCATTGAAATTGGTCAACGGCGGCTCAGGGCGCCACTTCCTACCACGGAACAGCATGTCGTACAGTTCTTCATGGCCTCCATTGCGCCAGAAAGAGGCAAGCCCGCAGTGTTGTTCGACGTGAATATCAACATCGAACAAGGTTCCCTGGCCATGGTTACCTCTTCCACCGGCGGTGGGAAATCAACGCTCCTACGCTCAGTGACAGGCGGCGCCGAAGTCTCACAAGGGTCAATGCACGTCGATCCTCGCATTGCTTACTGCGCGCAAGATCCATGGATTCCGAACGACACCATTTGCAAGATAATTATTGGGTGGTGTACGTTTGACCGAGTTTGGTATGATACAGTAGTGAAAGCCTGTCTTCTTGTGGAAGATATAGCCAGTTTCCCTGGCGGTGACCAGTTCCTAGCAGGGAGCCGTGGCGTGAAGCTCAGTGGCGGACAAAAGCAAAGACTGGTACGTTGTTGCATTTTGACACTTGGGAAAGGTTTTGCCGGCTTACTTTCGATGAACTCGTAAACAGGCAATGGCAAGAGCTGCGTATACCCAGTCGCCTGTTGTAGTATTCGACGACGTATTTGCACCGTTGGATTCTCGCACAGCAGCGAGCATCTTCTGTGCATTCTTCGGCGCCAATGGGCTACTGCGAAAGACCAACACCACTGTCATCATGGCGACGAGCAGAAGTAAGTGGTGTTCAGCGTTTTATTACTGTCCGTACTCGCTAACATAGGAAGCTGCCGAGTTCTTGGGTCTCGCAACGGACGTGATTTCTATTCATGAAGACGGCAAGGTGGTGGCGCAGACGAACTCCAACCGGCCCAACCTGTCCGACGCAGCTCTTTTCAGACTGCTTACGCAGGTTGACGAGGATGAAGACAAAAGCACTGCTGTTCATCAACCTGAATCACTCAAAGCTCTTGCAGACGAAAGCCGCAGTGAGGCTAACGAGGAGAAAGAGGCTCTTCGACAAAGTGTGGGCAAAGGACTCTACAGATTTTACTTAGACTCTGTTGGATGGGTTAGAGTCTTACTAAGTGTTGTCTTTACGGGGCTTGCGATTTTCACTGAAAACTTGCTTCGTACGTTTCTGAAGCTCTTTCACCCCGTTATATATACTAACCGGACACCGACAGCAATTTATATCCGCATTTGGATACACGTCAATCCAGATAACATGCGACTCTTCATTCCATTCGCTCTCATCGGCGTTATGAGCGGCACAATTGCAGGGTTCAATCTTTTGTGCGTTATTCCGAAGAAACTCGTTCTCATAAGCTCGTTCCTAACTTATTGCAGCTATTACTGGTTCTACTTTGTACCTAAATCCGCAGAGGGTCTGCATAAAATGCTAGCGGAGGTTGTGATGAGGTCCGTCGCTCAACAATACAACACTGAGCAGCATGATCTTTTCCCTTCACGATTTGGCTAACACTCAACAGGGCAAGACTCTCCTTTCTTACCAGTACAGAGAGTGGAAACATTTTGAACCGGTTAGTGCAAACAGAGACGAATCTTTCCAAATGATATGGCTGACCACTGCTCTCATTTTAGCTTCAGCCAGGACATGAATCTTCTGACTCAGGAGTTGCCCGTGACATTTTGGAAATGTGTTTACTGTACGTACCCTTCAGTCTTCTGATTTAATGCCCAAGCCTACATTATAAGTCTCTGACAGCCTCTAGCTTTGTTTCTCCTCATTATCAACGTTTGTGTTTTGATTGCAGGTGTCAGCTACGCAGCAGCAGCAATTCCCCTGCTCATCGCGGTGCTGTACACAGTTCAGATTTTTTACCTCCGTACGTCTCGTCAACTGCGGTACCTGGATCTGGAATCCAAAGCTCCATTGTACACTCACTTTACGGAGACCGCCGCTGGCCTGGAGCATATCCGCTGCTTTGGATGGGAAGCAAACGCCGCAGCGAGAAACGTCGAGCTGCTCGAGTATTCACAAAAGCCCTTTTACACCATGTATGCCATTCAGCGCTGGCTAACCCTGGTCATGGATATGACGTGCCTTGTGCTGGCTGTGGCAGTTGTTACTCTTGTGGTAAAGGTAACAAGCGTCACAACACCGGCAGGGTTTGGTTTGGCTTTCCTCAATATTCTCGGGCTGAGCACAGCCATGACGGCATTCATTGAGCGTTGGACTGAATTGGAGACCTCCTTGGGTGCAATTGCGAGGCTCAAGCTGTTCTTGAAAATGACTCCAGTTGAAAAGAGCGAAAGCGAGTGTGAGTCGGTCCCGAAAAATTGGCCACAACACGGGCACATTGTGATGAGCCATGTGTCAGCAAGTTATCTGTAAGTTGGCGCTTTCTTCCATACAAAAGACGTGGAATAATTTCTGATACAACCTACTAGAGAAACGGACGACAATCATGTGCTGCGTGATATATCGCTGGACTTTCAACCCGGGAAGAAGGCTGCCGTGGTCGGGCGGACGGGAAGGTAAGCTATGCTTGGCTTGATCGGCTTTTCTTCAGGGTCCTAACCGGTATTCTAGTGGAAAGAGTACATTGATTACTACCATCTTGAACTTTTTGGACTACACGGGTTCCATCCAAATTGATGGGATCGAGCTATCCAGCGTGGCACCCGACACACTCCGATCTCGAGTTACCACAATCATGCAGGATAGGATCAAGCTCGACAGCTCTGTGCGTGATAACATTATCCCAGAAGAGATCTGTTTATCCAAGGAGAAGCGAACGGCAGACTCTGTGGTTTTCGAGGCTCTCGCCCAGGTAGGCTTGTCGGACCGCTTCACAGGTCAACTAGACGCACCTATGACAGACATTGGTCTGTCGGCCGGGCAGCAACAACAATTTAACATTGCACGGGCCATTATTCACCACCAACGAATGAACAGCAAAGTTGTCCTGATGGATGAACCAACGAGCAGCTTGGGCTCCGACGAGGATGCGGCGATGCAAGCTGTGATGGCGAGGGTATTTTCTGACTGTACCGTGATCACGGTTACTCATCGGCAGGAGGCGGTGCAAAACAGGCAAATTGTCGTCGAGTTGGAGAATGGCCGTATAGTTGGCTATGAGGAGTAGATTGGATAGGCTTGTCTTTCCACTGGAGCTGTTTTCTTCGGGTTTTGCTTGAGAGGTAACTCTCATGGTTTAGGCATTTTTATGCGAAGCTGCTTTGGATTGAAGCGAGTTTATGGTAAAAAGTTGGTGAACGTAAATTGAATGACTAGTACTTTATGACTGGGGTATCTATTGCAAAACCATGATAATTCTTCGCCTGAAACCAGAATGCCTACTACGTCGTCTCCACGAATGGCATGTTACACAACACCAATTGGCTTGGGCTCCCATTCCCCCGGATACCGTGACCAGCCCGTAGCCGTGCTCGCCCCATGACTTGGTTCAGTTGTCGCCGTATCTGGTAGAGGTTGGCCAGCACCATGGCCAGCATTAGTCCCAGCTGGATCAGCAGCCGTGTTGTTCTTGGCCTGTTCCTCTCGCTCAGTCTGCCTCGTCTCCTCCCAGGCCAGCAATTCCCTCGACAATCTCAGACACTTGAGATATACCTGATTCCCAGGCAACGTCTCCTGCAGCCCCGCCAGGGTGCCGAGCAGCCGCTTCGCGTCCCAGCCACGAACAAGCTCTCTGAAGATCTTCGCCCTGCGCGCCTCGTCATCTTGGCGGAGGTGAGCGAGCAGCAGCGCCCGGCACGGGTCATTCTCGTCTGCTGCTGTTGACCCTTCGGCGGCATGACACTGGGAGTCAGAGTCGGAGAGGTGCCGCCAGTAGTAGTCCCGTATCCAGGAGAGGGCGCTGGCGGCGGCGGAGCGCAGCTTGGCGAGAGAAGGCAGCTGCTCGTGGGTGGACTGGTGGCGGAGCTCGACAAAGGTCGCGGGCAGGCCGATGACTTTGGCGATGGAGTACATGCTCTGCTTGCGGAGTTTGTCCTGGTGGCTGTCTAGGAGGCCGGTGACGAAGCTGCGAGTGTCGGTGTTAGTGGACATGGTTGTGGATGTCGTAGCGGCAGTGATGTAGATGCGAGGAAGGTATAAAGCAATTAAATTACAGGATGGCGGGTCAATAACATGCAGATTCCTGGCCATTCGGGGACAGCCATTGTTGGTTATGAATGCCTCGTAAGTAGTCTTCATAACTTGATATGAAGCTTATAAGTCCAACACAGCCCCTTAAAGAAATCGCAACCAAACAAAGCCAGTCTTCAAATAAATACAGAACAAATAGCATAAAACAAAACTGACAAACAAGACTCAAAAACTCACCGACTAAAAGCAGCCGAATACGCAGCCCGAACAGCATACGTCTCCGAGCCAGAGCTGCGCGTGTGCATGGCCGCCGCCTCGTCGCTCAGCACGGCAGCCATGAGCAACGCCGTTGACTCCACCATGTGCGGGCAGTTGCCGCGCTGCACCCACATGGATATCCGGGCGACAGCCTGGTGCTGCAAGGCGCGGCGTTTGGTGGCCGCAGCAGGTGCCGTCGTGGTGGTGGTAGCAGTGGTGTCCTCGGCTTCATCTTGGCTATTGGCGTTGTTGTCGCCGTACAGCTGGTCGCGCACGAGGAGGAGCTCGTGCCGGTCGCGCCATGGCGTGAAGACGTATTGGACCATGGCTGGGCGGCTTGTCTCTGCGTTTGCTCGAGCCGGGGAGCGCGAGCGTCTAGTGCAGGCAAAGAGGCAGCAAGATGTGCAAAGATTTCGACATGGGTTCAGGTGAGGATACTGCCACCCAGGAAGTACAGCGAGCGGTACTCGTACAGTCGGCAGCACAGTATCGAACCGGGAGTGGTATATGGCAGCTACCCTGGATACCGACTTGCGCGTTTGCTGCGCCGTATTCTGAGAAAGTCCTTCACTGACCAGCAGCCTCGTCGCGAGCCACAAGGTTTGTGGTTCAATTTCTACCCGCTGCGGCAGCTCCGGTCCGGGCGGGTTGGTTGGTGGTGAGGCAGGCGGGCGACGGTGGGGTGGAGCAGCCGCTTTCGCCAGCTCCGGGCTCGGTGCCAGTACATGGCGGGATGCCCATTATAGGCGCAGGTGCAGGTACCGTCCTCGTGCATAACCTGCGAGTGTGCGTCTGTGCGGTGCGCGTCTTTCACTGGCGGTGAGAGACTGCGTACAAGATGCATGAGATCAGCTTGGTGTTTCCACCCTTGTTCCCTGGATAGATTACGAGTAACTCGTGGCATATCATGGCGTCTGAGCGATTTTGCTTGCTGGCTACGAGTAATACCTCTTTTTTTTTTGCGCTGCCGATCCTTGGCTGAACCTCTTACGCCGCTTGTATGGTATGAGGGATATGACCATCTAGTTGCCACACGGAGAAGACGGGCGCTCACATGGGACAAAGAGTGCCGGCTACGGAGTTGGAGGCCCAAGCCTTGTTCTCCGGCCATCACACTCCAATGTACGGAGTACTATGTAAATGGCGTGCATACCGTCAGCCTCTAATGGTTCCATTCCAGGGTCTTCCCCCATGTCGCCCATCCATCGCCTGCAGGCTGGGCCAAGCCAATGCATGATAGAGCATGACCAGCCACAAAGCCACCAGCGACAGCCAACCGGGCCCCAACCTGACTAGACTTGAACAAGGCTAACACCTGAGAAAATGGGCTGGGCTAGCCTGAAGCCTGGCCCCGACCTGGCCTGGCGTGGCCTGCCCAACTATTCAATGTCACTGGCAACCCGGTAAGGTTTTTGTCCAGCCCCAGACCTTGCCGCCACCAACGCCATTTTGTTTTCGAAGCGTCGGGCTCCCCCCATAGCGCCTCCGTTAGTGTGTGAGAGGGGGGATGAGGAAAAAAGGCGTGATTCTAGAAAAAAGAGGAGAGAGAGAAAGCCAAGTTTCTTCAATAGCGGTTCCAATTTTAGAGGCGTTTTTCTCCTGGCAGTCCACTCACTCTCCGCTACCATTCAGGTGCGTCATTCTGTCATGGGGAACAATGTTGGCCACAGCCCTCCTGGGAAATGTAGATGTTGAACACTGTACACCATCGCCTCGAATTCACACCCCTGGGTCGTCGTCATCCCGCCACAAGCGAGGGGGAGGGGGGCAGAATTGGGGGCTAATGGGGCTCCCAAGTGGGCGTTTACAAGCCTTTCTACACCGGTGGTACTCTGGCCGTTGAACCTGGCACAGACAATGAAACTACTCGTACGCGGAGGGTCTCTAGGCAGTCCAGGCGGCTGTGATGACCTGCTTGGGCAAACTGAGGTCTTTGCACCTGGGTAAGCAGCAGCCTATACTGGTTAGCCGGGTGGCTGATTCCGTGAGCACCAACGTTCAATAATCTGTTACGAGTCGCAGCGATCCCGTGCAGTATTAATACTCGTACAGTGTAAGACGGGCTTGGGTGATCACGAAGATGACCAGGGTCTCGACACGAGGGTCCAGACTCAGTTCCCCCTTTTTATCCCACCATGACATCGCTTGTCAAGTCTGTTGAGACGGTTGCGTTGCGTTGCAGGACATGCCGCCGAGGTCGCGGTCCTATATCAGCCGCCACGAGGCTTGGTCTATTCATTAGCCGTCCTCAGCACCCGTCCCATATTTAGATATTGCCATGGGCACGCATGGAGTAGCGTGTGCGGTTGGTGGCCCCCTCTAGCGGACAAGCCACCGGACCGCCCTATAATACATGCTCATACTAATACTCTGCACCATGTGCTCCGTACATCTAGCCGAAAGGGGGCAATACATAAGCGACTGAGGCAGCGGCCACGGGCAAAGGAATAAGCCAGCGCTTCCTTGGTCGTTTTAATACGAGTAGTGCTGCCGTCTTGCAGGCTCTTTCGCCCCTGGGACGAGTCGTTGCACCAATAAAGACGCTATCCAGGGCACAGTCTCGACTTGTCCGTTACCGAACGACGTAATAACCCCCATGGATATCCCCGAAGCGGCGAGGTGGTTTCAACCAGTTGGTTCCAATGGCCGAGCGTGACTACTCCATCATTACGCAGCGCCAGTCCTTGCCTATCCCACGGAGTTTACGTCGTACGGCCTTGCAGGTTACAGCTACGAGAGTACTAATAAGACCCGAAATGCCGATCCCGACCCAGGTGTGCCATGGATAGTATGACAATGTGTACTCCGTACGGACTACCATGACGAAGCACATTCTAAACCTGGCATTTCCCGGAGGCAGATTCTCCGCTGCGAGCCATGACGAGTTCCTCGCGTGCCGTCCTAAAACCATCCTGGAAAGTACCCTGGCACCGGGGTACGCAGAGCCCACCGCCGCCAACCAGAGCCGCCCTCCCTTTCCTGATGGGGCAATGATGACTTCGATGCCCCTGTTCCACCAGGCCTTGCTACATTGTACGAGCTTTAGGAGTACTTTGTAATAACATGTCATAGGCTGCACAGTTCGCAGCAGCACAAGCATGGTTAAAAGTCCTCTTATGCAAACCCCGGGAGGAGTAGTCCGCACGTATGACACAGCTTAGCTCACGTCGCCAACCCGTCAAAGTTTACTCCGTACCAAACCACAACCCACTACACAGTACGAGCATCTCGCACAAAGAACCGCCCAAATGGTCAGTGAAGAATTTAAAAAGCACAGCGCACAAGCCGCGCACTTACTCGCCATTATCGTCCACTGGCACCAACCACTATAAGAGCCCAGAGAAAACCCCACGATCTCCACCACGGTAGAAGGATAGAAACGAAGAAAAGGAAGCCAGTGAGAAAGAAAATTAAAGAAAAACCCTTCTCTCACGCACACTCTCTCGCTTTCTCTGCTTCCCACTTTACTATTTCCCAGCTATGACTCCACACATGCCCGCAACGACACATGTTTGACAGGGGGGCGTGTGTGATGCTCGTATGTAAACCACGCCCCAGTTGGGTGCTGCCGCTCTATTTCTTTCTTTTTTTTCTTTTTTTCTCTCTCTCTGCCCGCCCCGCCCATGCCGCCGCCCGCCCCCTCCGCCGCCCTCGCCGCTGCCTCCGCTGCCTCCACTACGTACTGAGCGGCTCTGTACACCTAGTCACCACTATATTGTAATAATAAATTGGGGATTTTTTTTTCTTTTATTTTCCTTACTTAGGACCCTTTTTGGCCCATTCTTTAATTAGCTCCAGTGCACAATCCCGGGCGTCTGGGCCCGGGTTCCTCTTTGCGGAGCTTTTTCCTAGTCATGGGGTCCTCTACCAGCCCATTTATATCCTTTAAGCGAACAGAAACAAGAAAAAAAAAAGAATGGAGGAGGCTAGGCGCCGTGGTGACGATCACCTCCCTATGACTCTTCACTACGAGTATGTACCACAATACGGATACTATTAGCTACTCACTACCATGTACAATGTAACGCTCCCCCGAAAGAAATCCTGTAAAACCTTGGCCATGGGCTACGTTTTCTCCATAGTAGCAACCTCGTACTCGGGCTGCCGCCAAAGTGGCAAAAAAGGAACACGTTTCTGTGCTTTCGTACTCGTACATCTCATTCACTTTGGTCGTACCAACACCACTGGTGCAGGCAGCAGTTGCGTGGCACGAGTACTCGTGAATCGGCCATCAAAACGCTGTGCCTGCTGCCTTGTACTCCCCAGGCCCGCCACACCCCGAGTTGCACCGCACCGTGTATCCCCCTTGTCTACACGTGGAACTGACGCCCGTTACATGTGAGCGACAACGCCCGCTACCAAGCCACTCTGCGGACCCGAGATGCCGAGCAAAGTGTACTGTGCGTGCTTCCCATAGTATGTAACTTAAGTTTGTAGTGGTATGTATATGATTTGTATTGTTCATTCCGTGTCCCCTCAAGGGAGCAACTATACACTTGTTCCTAAAATTCCAAAGCCTTTTGGAATATTTCCTGTATCTTGCTGGGTATTGTGTTCCTGTTCGTGGCTGCAGCGGTGCTGCTACCAAGTGCCATGCCATGCTATGCTATGCTAATTCACAATGCTCCTGTTTCCCGTATTTCCTGCAAGATATTCCTTAACTCCGTGTCCCATAGGCTTCCGCCTTGTGTCCGTTTATGCAATGCTGTAAAGCCTTCGCTGCCGTGTATCTCAAAGTAATCCCCAAACTCTTCCAACCCAAAATAAAATAAAATTACATCGCAAGGGCTCAAGCAGTACCAGCTGCCACCTCCTGCTCCTCACCCTCGGCATCCTCGCCATCTTCATCCTCGTCATCCGACTTGGGCGGCTCCCAGGTCTCTTCCAACTTGAGGCCCTTGCCCCTGGGCTCCATGGGCAGGAATGTCGACCCCAGCAGAGAAGACACGGTCGAGCGGTAGTTGTTGAGCTGCGGGTCCTCGTCGTGCTTCTCCGGTGTGTCGTACAAGCCCATGCCCACCAGAATCTCTCCTTCTTCTTCCGCCGGCTCTTCGAGCGGCTGATACGGCACGGCCGCCTCTGGAACCGGCACAGATTGCTGCGGCTGTGGCTGCAAAAACGTCTCCGGCGTGGGTGGCGATGTGTTGCTGAAGCCGCGCATGATGAACGAGTTCCAGTCTCCCGATGGCGTGTGGTTCGGCGCAGAGCTGTTGCCCGACGGCACTAGCTCCGGAAACGCCTGGCTCTCAGTAGATCGGCTGTAGACACCACCCGAGTTGCCCGTTTGCGAGTTCGCCCATCCGTCGTCCATGTTGGGAAAATACTGCGACGCTTCCAGTGGCGGGAACGCAGAGGGTAGCGGAGAAAACGTCGAGCATGGCGATGTGTTGGTCGAATACGAGTCATCCAGCGGAGAGTACTGCGTCCCCGTGGCAAAGTACATGTCCTGGTAGTCGCCATACATGTTTGGCGTCGACAGAAGTTGCGAGCTCGGGGTATGTTGTTGTTGTTGCTGCTGTTGCTGGTGGTGCTGGTATGATATGTTGCCACCGGGAATGGCAATTTGCGTGCTGGGGTGCCAGCTCAATGGTCGAGACGGTCTTTGGGGGTTTTCGTAGCCGTATGTCGTGTTCAGGTAGTCGAGTACCTGCTGCTGTCGCCTCGCCATGTTACCGTCATTCATCATTGTCCTCCTTCTCGATGCCATCGCTGTAGATCGAGGGCTGTTGTTGGCGCTCGTGGGCTTCACCACACGCATTGCCGCGCCGGCTCGTTGCCCGTTAGAGCCTCGTGATGAGCGGCGAGCAGCCTGTGCTTGTTGTGAAAGGGCCATTTGCTGTGCCGAGTAGTCGTCCAGGTAAAGCCGTTGCTGCGAGTACCCCATGGGCAGTTGGCCCGGCATCCCGTAGGCGGGATGCATCATAGCGGTATAACCGTCAAATACAGTACAGTTATACAAAAATAGAAATAATAAACGTGATTGCCTTTGACGTCTAGAGGCAGTCGTGTATTGTTGCTGAGATGTGTTGCTGTATGATGTTGTTGCAAGTGGTAATCGGTATTATATGAAGAGGTGTAAGAAGTCGAGAGGGCCAGGCGGGGCGGGCGATGGTCGTTTAAAAGGAACGGAGTAGGGACGAAAAGGAAATGAGAAAAAGGTTATTAACTTGCTTTGGCTAAAGTGATGCGTACGAGTCGAGAAAGGGAAGCCCGGAAACGGGGCTCAAGATTAATAAAGGTTGCCGGGAATGAGAGGATAAACAACAGGGCGGGCATCGAAGGGGGTGATTATTGCTTATTCAAGTAGGCGGGCTACTATGTGAACCACCACCGCAGCTGGGGAGGGGCGGATGGAAGTCTATTTGGGGCAAGGCTTAAAGGACAAAGATGGATCAGTGCAAGAGACCCAAGCAGAATCGGTCGACCCATGCTAGTTCAATACCTAACACTGACGGGACGAGGTCTTCTCGAACGTGTGTACATACCATGGTGGGTAAGAAACGCAAGCCCCCTCCGTCCCCCAGCCGGGCATGGTACGGGTTACTGTGCTTGCATCCGCATCCGCACCCACATCCCACCCTCGCAACGCTTGTTGCAGCAGGCACACACTGGTCCCATGCAGGTGGTGGTGGGTGTGCCGTGTAATTCACGCTTCTGAAAAGGAAAGAACACGCAGAAACGCTACGCCTAGCGCAACGCCAGATCCCCATCACCGCCCAGCGCCAGCGCCACAAAAATGCACACACCCCTCTCACACACCCCCAAAGCCCCAAAGACACGCAAGGCCCAGGATGGATCGTTGGTGTGGACCTTCGCGCCGTGCGCGGCCAGGGAAACAAGAGAGAATAGGACCCTTGTAATGTGCTTGCTCTGCTGGA
The DNA here is from genome assembly GCA_003056585.1 of Lecanicillium sp. MT-2017a. Taxonomy (NCBI): domain Eukaryota; kingdom Fungi; phylum Ascomycota; class Sordariomycetes; order Hypocreales; family Cordycipitaceae; genus Lecanicillium; species Lecanicillium sp. MT-2017a. The sequence continues at coordinate 93,516 of PXYN01000219.1, forward strand.
ACTCTCGGGAGAGGATGGGGGATGGAGTATTCGTATGGGTGGGTGCCGACGTCCTTTGGCACGATGATGGAGACTTGCCAGACTCGTAAGTATTACGGAGACCCTCTTGCAATGGGGAAGCTCGGCGAGCACCTGAGTCGCTGCAGGGGCACAGCAGCCAAAGCTGACCTTCCGTCCAACTGCGCCCTGCCGGCGGCTGCACGGCAAGACAATAGCACCTATCATAAGGTACATGTCGCTGGCATTCGTTTTGGCTGCGCCAAATCCGTGCTGTTGAATCCACGTCCAGTCTTTCATCCGCCACGCCCGGGCAAACCATGCCCGTTTGGCTTGGGAACAAGGTTTGACCATCCATGCCTCACAGATATGCCGCCCTCATTTGCGTTGCTTGCCTGGCCTTTGCTCGAAATGGGTCTATTACCAATGCTGCCCATTGGGACATCATGCACGCTAGTACGAGTGCCTAGTAACTGGATGTGAGCACGGCGAGAGAACAAAAAAAAAAAAAGAAGGGTGGGCTGCGTCATACAGGCCCAGCGGAAGGTGTGTCTCATCGGACGGATTCCAGCTCGGAAATGGTGTGGGTGTTGATTTACTGGGGTCGCACCAAGCCGCCATTGCCTTCGCCTTGCCTAGTCTGTAACTGTGCGAGTACATCACACCAGCACTTCCGAGTAGTACCATGCCACATTATAAGTGCCATGGCATTACGTCGTACATAGTCGTTCTGTGGCCGTCTGTTGCCGGAAGCCGACGTGCTCAAAGAAAGGCTGCGGCGGCAAACTAGTTGAGACGATGTCGCTGCGCCCAGCCGACCACGGCCTGGCCTACGAGTAACACATCTTTTCCTTTGGCGGCATGGCGCCAAGAACAAAGCACTCGCAGTCGGCTCAGACAGCTCCTTTCCAAGGATGACAGTCTTTCTTTTGAATGCACGTGCTTCGTATACAATAGTATCATCGCTTTCCTTGTACCAGCCTATCCTTGAGCCATGGGCTGCTCGTAGCCTAGCACCGTGTCATGGCAATGAACGGAGAATGCTGTGACCTGACCCTGCATGCTGGCTCCGCGGTGGCGTGTAAAGGTGACTGAACGCCTATAATAATGCATAGTACTCAATGTGGGGCCTGGTGGCTTTTCTCTTCTCTTTCCTGGCATGTTTTGTCTGTAAACTGCGGTTGCACAATACTAACCTGGTACAGTGTTACGAGGCTGGTAGCACTGCTCGTACATTTGCCTGGCACAGCCCAACTATCCCGGCATTCGTTTTACCAACAGATAGCCCATCGTGTTTAATGCGCTTCCGTAGCGTTCCGTATTCTGGGACCCATAGGAATCGAAACCACACTTGAGTTTCGCAAGTGCTCCTCCACGCGCTGTCGTTGGCGCCGCCCACGCCGCCCTGGCCACCTAGTGGCGTTAAACCTCCCCCAGGCCAAGAGAGCCTCTGCTATAGTACAGGTAGGCAAGCCATGAGACGAGACAATGTGCTTCGTAGTTGCCGGTGCCCTTTGCAATGTACTCGTGTGCGTTTCGTCTTCTAATGGAACCGAACCAGGGAGTGAGATTCATATACTTTGTTAGTGCGAGTAAAGATGGAGCCACGCCAATTTAGGCAAGACCGTGCATTTTTGGCGGCCACCTAGACAGAAAGGCTTTTGGAGGTCGCCTGCGGAGGTGAATTGTACTACGGAGTACGGTGTACACATTGCACCATTTGCGGCATCGTCTTTCCATCCCACACGCTGCGAAACCCAGCCCCCAATTAGCAGCTCCATCAACGACCCGTGAGCCCAGCCTGCTGTGGGCGCCGCTGGTACGGAGGTCATCACGTTGGGAGTGCCAATGTCGCATAGCACAACGCTATGCCTTTCGACAAGTATGGGCACGGCTCAACGACAGCCCAGGCGAGGCTCACATGAAGCCGGATGCTTGTGGACTCATTCTCAGTCTGCGGTGCATTACTCTATGCCACGTCGTTGCGAATTTGCTCGTAGTCTGTACTTGGGCTGGATGAAGATTGTTCATGGAAGGGATGGACAAGTTTACTGGGTGCACACAGCGGCGTTGCACTAGTAAATCCATCCGGCCGGCAATGACCATTCGCGTGCGCCGTTCAAGGTCAACCACCCCAAATCTGGAGGGTGGCGTGCGGCTTGTTGGGCGTGTGGGCATGAGGCTTTGGGTTTCGCGGTCTGTCTGGGCTTGGCCAAGCCCCGTCCTGTAGCCTCTTTACCCGGCCCTCCTGGTTGGTTCGACTGGGCTGGCGGCATCAACAAGGGTGGCGTCCCGAGTCTTGAAATGGTGTGGAGTTCCGGAGCACCGGTGCAAGGAAAAGAAGGCGGGCGGGTTGTGGAGGCGCCACTGCAAGCACTATTGGTGCCCGAAGGGAGCAAGCGGTGTCGAATGGCGCCGCTCAAACTTTTTCTCCAGTCGTTGGTGTTGCAATGCACATCACACAGTGTCGAATGATTGGCATGCCCGTGTCGCTGCAGGACTTGGACACCCCCTGTCGTCACTGACTCCTGCCAATCATTCAATGCAGTTGCCGGTACGGAGGGCCACCAGCGTTGGCAAACAATGTTTGCAGGGTGCGAAAACTGATCAAATCAGCCTGTCTTGGCGCATGGCACACCCATTGAAGACCAGGCGCATCCGTACCGGGCCAGCTCCATCAGCAAAGTCGGCCAGAGTGGTTCTCCAGAGCAAACGCCGCGATGCTTCATCCGTAGCATCACAGTGTCATGGTCGAAGCTCCAGCCAGGTTTTGCTCTCTGCTCCGTAACAAGCGTACTAGTCGCGTTCCAGTCAGCCAACTTGGTATTGCTGATCCCGTATTTAGCTTCGAGTCGCGTGTATAGCCCGCTAATAGAAACCTCCATCTCCGGGCTGCGTCGACAGGAAGAAGCGGCCTTCAACAGCCGCCTGCATCCACTAAAAATTATGCGGTTGGTGGACCTGCCAGATGTGGCGAGGTGGTTTCAAGGCTTTGTCACGCAACGACTCCCCTCCAACTCTGCCACGCTGCAACCCACTCGCCGTGGTACGGCGTGGCGTTGCCGGCAGGATGGGCGCAAGAAGAAACACAATATTAGAGAGCCCTGGCAACGGACTTTTGAGACCACAGCAGGCTGGAGCTAGGCACAGCATTGGGAGAATCGTCGTTCCACAATCCGCAGACTTTTGGCAGTACGGAGTACATACGACGAGCTCACAGGGATCCGACCCCTGGTTTCGACCTAGCTCCCATTGAAGGCATCGTATGGACCGCTAATAAAGTATATTTGGGCAACAGTCGGGTTTGTGCTCCAGTTTACTCATGATTCGAGGGCGGCTGGTGGTGCCCAGTTCTCCTAGCTGCAGCACAATGTACATGATTGATAGCGTGTTTATGATACTAAGAAGTGTCTAGGCACGGTCTAGGTCGTCGTATTCGTTAGCATAGGCAGAAGCGGATTCCACGCCTTCCATGGAACTCTCTGGCGCCGTGCAGCGTCGGCAAGTATCATGATTTTGTACGAATTATTCCTTCACATTGACCCATCACGCCCACTTTTGCAGGCTACTCGTATGCAATGCTACCATGTATAGGTGCGCTGCTGCAAAAAGGGCTTAAGTTGGCGCTGGTACTATTCTGGCGGTGGCCATTGGAACAGGAATGGGTGACGAGAGAGCATGTACCACAGACGGTCCGCTCCTGTGTGCCTTAGCGCAGGGCGGTAGTACCTGTAAGTCATTTTCTGGAGCCAAAATGTAACGCACTCCCTGCCGCAGTCGGCGAATAATGACTGGGTACAGAGTTGGTGGCAAGTTGCACCTAATGGGTATGGGTCTGGCGGAACTCTCGGTCCTCTTGAGTGAGGAAACCCATGTTTCGGTTGGTGGTGGCCACTAGCCCTGATGAGTCGAGTGCGCCAGGTGAGCCGCGCTCCCTTGCTCAGCAAAGGACAGAAAAGAGCGGAGTCCCATCTAACAGAGCAGAAGTTGGAGGTGCAGCTGCGCTACGGACTACAGTTTGTCCTACGGCAGTAGCGACAGCGGGGCGGTTGTGGAGGCTGCGTTGGCCCCTTGTTGTTTGTGGCCTGTATTCGTTCCAAATCCACTGTAGGTGAGCTTGCCTGGGGCGGCCAGGCCAACTGGGCCAGGCGGCGGTGCCGCGTCCAGCCCAACGGTTTCATGCATCCTTCCCTCTGGTACCGGCACTGGAGGGCGGGTGAAAAGTTGCAGTGCAACATCACTCAGTCAGGCGAGCAAACAGTGTCCACATGCTGCGTTCCGCTTCACTTGATATCCGAGAGCCATGTGTACTTCATCCCAGTAACGGCCAAAGGCTTGTGTTCCGGAGACGGCATTGGCGGTGTGTCAGGCGTCGACGGTTATCGTCAAAGTAATACCATAGTAGTGCCAGGAATATGGTACCATGACCGGCTTGCTTGATCCCGGCTCAACTTACGGATAGCCCATGCTTTGCGATGCAGGGTGGTTTGATGATGGCTGATGAACGGTAGCCACTGAGATGGGGCGTGTCTGCGCTAGCAAGACAGTGCCCTTTTGGTGGTGTCTAAACTGGCATGCGCCCATCGTTAGCGTCTGCGTCTGCGAGCAGTGGAACAGGAAAAAGCAAGCCACTGTTCATCGTACAAGGGGCAAAGCTAGCTTCAAAACCTGTGCCCTGGAGAGCCTTGGGTATGGTTTATGGAGTAGCAGCAGCGCAGGAGAAATTCTGCCACAACCGCAAGGGGAAACGGGCTTTGCATGAAGGTGGTGGTTATGTACTCCGTACTCGTATGCGTGCTGAAGCACGCCTGTCTCTTCGGCCACTTGCACAGCAGACTCCTTGATCATGCCGTCAATGGCAGCGTCGTTCGTCCTGCACTGTGCGAGTAGCTTCGTAACCATGTACTCTCAGGGCACAAGAGGATCCGCAGGTTCAACATTTTGCGTATCCCTGTTGCTCGAGGCGGCTATTCGGGCCTCCTTGGACATCCACCTTGTTCGCCGAGTTGCTACAGTAGCTGCGGGAAACGATCTTGAGATTGTCTCACCCGGCGTTTGCACAAGTGGTGGAGGAAAGTTGACGGATGACAGTTGGTGGATGCAAGGTGGTCCGTCAGGAGCACACGGTCGACAACCGCCCTAATAGGCCGGGGTCTGTCAGATGCGGCTGAAATGGCCCACACGCCAGTCTTAGTGCCAGGTGTAAGGCAGGGTGTTGCGGCCTACCTATTCGTACTGGTCGTCACTACTATGGTACTAAGGTAGGTCGGTAGGTACAGTAGTGCTAATACCGATCCTGGGCATCCTCGCGTAACTGGACGAGTCTCGAAGGCAGCGGCGGATGGGCGGTCGCTTGGCTTGTTGCAATGGCAATGTCCAGAGTATCTACTCGTACGGAGTACAGGGTGGTGTGCAAAGTGGTCCATACCTCTTACTAGGTATCTAATGATACCTTGTATGGAGGGATCCATCTCCGCGACTGGTAACCCGCCCTTGACCGGCTGCTACTACCTAAGGTAGTCCGTACCCGTCTAGGCCTTACGTACTCCGTACGCCACTCACCATCGCTCTCGCCACCAGCCAACCGTCTCGAGAGCCTTGCAGTATTACAACCTTCGTCTCAGCCTCCACGCCATCATTCGACCATCCTCCATAATCCCGCGCATCCAGCCTTGCCTGCCCTGTCCACCGCCAGCTCTCCACACAGCGATTACAAGTATATTGCCGCCTGTGACAGCCCAGCTTGCAGTGCAGGTCTTTCCGTGCCTGGCGGGTCTGAGGCGTCAACGGCGTACTTGGCCACACACTGTGTAACAGCCTCGATATCAGAAAGAGCACCCACTCCTTCGTCGTTACCCGAAGTCCAAGAGATACTAGATGCATCCAGCTGGTGCCTACCCTCGCCGCCCCGGTGACAGCAGTCGTTGGCAAGTATGACTGACTCTTGGGCTGGCTATGTTGTGCTCATCTGCTGACACGGCCTCGCCCCATGTCGATCGTTCTGTATCAAACAGCCCCGTACGGACTACGCGCATTTGGCTTGCAGGTGAAAAAATTACAGCGGCTTTCTGTTGCCTGCATCTACCATAGTATAGCTTTGATGACTGTCTTGCCCACCCTCGCCAACTGAGAAGGGCAAAGTTGCAGAGTCACACCTGGTATTGGAAAAGCGCTTAGCCAGAGGCGACACGGTACGGCTCTTTCCGACAGTGCACATTCACTGCCCTCTGTAGGCCGGTCTGGCCTTTCGGTAACGTCCTACGAGGTTGCTACTCTCTCGTCACCAAAGCTTGGCTCGTGATGCTAATGTATTGACAGAAAGGGCGCAGATTCGTAACGTGTGGCGGTACAGTAGCTTTCTTCCGTTTCCGTTAGGGCATCCTATTCTACTCGTATACCACTGTCATGGGGAGCAGAACCGGACGTTACCAGTCGCCGCGCTGTAACTGCTCGTTGTATTCCCGAATGGAACCCCCGGGTCTCGGACGATCCCTCGGTCGGCCCAGGCTCCACTTCTACTCGGTTGTGGGTGTCTTCACCGGCACCACCGTCCACCGACAAAGTAATACCGATCCGGGTCCGGTGCTGTCCGCCAGGTCAGCATTTTCCCCTTACTCATAACTAACTACATTGCTCATTCAGCGGCATAGGTCCAAGCATTATGCTTACTGACGCAGGGACCTTGGAAGATGCTTCGATTTGAGCTCGTAATGTGTGACCAGCAACCCTGATGCTGCCTGGCAAGGGAGTACTCCTTGCCGCTTACTCGTACTGCCTTGCGGAATTGCTGGACCCAGGTCGACGTGACAAGCAGATCCTTTTCGGCAGACTCTGGAAGGCTCAGCTACTATGGTACTCCTATAGAGACCCTGACCTTACACCCCACCAAGGCCCCGTACAAAGAGGTTTGTGGCGCTACACCTTCAATGGTCAGGCTACAATTGTGCCATGCACCAATACTCGTAAGTCCACCGAGCGCTCAGCCGTGGCTTCAATCCCTCCAGAGTCATGCCGCGCGCATCTACCGAAGCTCCATGGAGCCATCCTACAAAGCGACGAACTTGCTACTGGCGTGCATGCTGTATCAAAAGACTTGTCGCTTTCCTTACTCGTGCTGCCAGCCACCGCTATGAAACCAGCACTTGGACGCTTCACGGTGCAACAACTGTCGCTTGTTTGTCAAGGTTAACCCTGGCTGCCTACAAGTAACATTCAAATGGTCACATTAAAATCCCTTTCGGTGTATCAGTACATGTGCATACGGGGTACTGGGGTACGGATTACACATACTGTACGGCTACTTCATGTGGGTGAAAGAGGCGGGTAATTCGTTCACACTTCAGCATACATCAAGTGCCACAGCAAGGCGTTGCTTGATCTTTAATTATCTTGTGTAATAGGGCTCCTACTACGGAGTATGTATCATACAGCGGTCCATGGTTAGGCACGTCTCCCGCCTGACAACAATACCCTGGCCCAGTGAGGCTGTGAGTCTGTGCGGAAGTCAGTACTTCATTCCCCTCGGCAATAAAGTGACTGTACATCATAGAAAGTAAGGCTATTATCCTTGGACTCCGCCAGCGCATGAAGAGAGATGGCCGAACGAGAACAATAGGCGCCTGGCAACATGGCCTACAGTGGCGTCGGAGGCTTGGCTTTGGCCGCCCAAACAGGCACCGGGCGTTCAAGGGCGGTGCGAAGGCCGCCCACTGTTGCATAATAAGTGCGCTGTACGGAGTATTCCGCATGTGTTCAGAACCCCCAGAAACCTGTCCCGTACCAGGTACCATGGCGCTTGTACGAGTAGTGCACCCGTGTACCCTCTCCGTGCTGCAACGCGGAATGCAACGCGCTGACAACCTGAAAATGACCAATATCCCTTGCCAAATTAGCCCGCCGCGGCCGCACTAGTGCCGTAGTAAATCAGATGGATGCCTACCCACGACAAGGATGTGTGTGACCTGAGACAACTGTTTTTTGTGCAATTTGGGTAGCACAACCACTTGTGTTTTTCTTTTCCCCAACTTCAGCCAGTTGAGTGGTCCCGCCGTGTTGGGCGGCACAGAAGATCGCAAGCATGGGAGGGTGATACATGCATGTGGACGGGTAAGCGATGCTTTTCCAGCACTCAACCGTGAGACATTTGTGATGGTTCAAATGCACGCTCCGTCTTGTGAGCCCTGCTGGGTGGTGCCCTTTTTTTGGGCATTTAGTCCCGTACCCATGCATTGGCATTTTGGGGTACCATCACAAAAAGTTTATGTGTCGAATCATTGACTCCGTATGATACGAGCCATGTCCAACTCGGGCAGCATTTCAGCATGGCTGTTGCAGGCCATTCAGGAGCATTGATTGCCACCGTAGGAGTCGTGGAACGTGTTTTGTTTTCTTGTTTAGCACATACAAGTGACATGGTAGTATATCGCCGGTTGGTCTCGTCACCACACACCCATGCACGCCCACCCCCTTGACAATACACCTCGTTGCAGATTTGCTTATTGTTACAGGGCACCAAAACGGGATATTCGGGGCAAAGGGGGAGAGACAGGCCACTAGTCGAACCGAGACTACCTCGGAAGTGCGCTGAACGCGCCGTACGTGCCGCTTGGCTACTGTATTCGTAAAGCAATGTTGGTCTCGGCAACTGGACAGTGCCGTGCAGTTGTCAGGCGGCCTGCAGCTCATCCAGAGTGCATGTTCGTACTGCTCCTCCAAAGCGGAATCCTGCACATTTCTAAATAAGGAGCCTCTACATTGCAAGTACAGGCTACTATGGTGCATCTTTACATCACAGCACAGCGTGATACGGGCTATGTTTGTTACCCCGTTCACCGCTGTTATCTGCATCAAACGCATTGAGACCGTGCGCTCTCCCCGTCAGTACTAGCACCTGTGGCTGCTTCGCTGTCTCGCCGTCCGCTGCTTCGCATCTACGCAGACCCGCCAAGGAGGCGATGACAAAAGGAAAGCAGAAACAAAATGGAAAAGGCATACGAACACCGGGCACCTGAATCACGCTGGTTCCTTGCCCCGCCATGTGGAAAGTCCATCGCTGCATACCTTTGAGGAGAGACACGGCCCGTTGACTTGCTACTCGTACCTCAACAAAGCAGGGTCACAAACATACGCTCTATTCCCCCTGAATCACGGCGCTTCTTCTTCCGTTCTCATAGTTGTAGTGTCATTTCCAAGTCCCCGAAACCCTTCTCTCTGCACTTTCAGCGTAGCCAGGTTGACCGCAAATCTCAGACAGCGCTGGATATCCCACTTCGTATTGCGGCAGATCAGACCATACAACATTCCAGCGATAAAGGTGTCGCCGGCACCAACAGCACTGTTCCACCGTGTCAGCGGTCCATTCGCCACTTGATTGTCAATGCAACTCACTCTACTACGGTGACATCTTTTGGTTCCTGTTTCACAGGGCAGTCAAAGTAGGAGTCGGTCTCATGAGACAGGGCAGATGCACCCCCAGCGCCCCAGGGACACAAGCTCAGAGATCTGTGCGATGAGAAGACAGGCATGTTGGTCAGCGTCCATGTATAAACATATTGGTGTCCTTTGCTGTGGGTAAAATTGACTTACGCTCGCCCCCGTGCCTCGTTTCTGAGACAGCTCTCTGCAGTCTTATGGCCACGAGTCTGCACGATGTTTGCGACACAATTAGCGCATTTTCACGGCGTACAATGGCAGCACACTCTCTGCGTTACGTACCTCTGCCCATGTTCTCGAGTAGAAGACGACATCTGCCTCTGCAGCCAGCTTCAGGAGTCCTTCTCGCCCGGGCTTCTCCACTTCGACGCTGATTTTGGCTCTTGGGAGTGTTTGTCGTAGCAATCGCATGCATTCAAGTGTTGTAGGCGGAATACGACCCTGAAGTGATCGGCCAGGCAAAGGTTGTGAGACAATTGATCAAAAGGAAAGAAGGGACAGCTCAGCTCACCTCAAAGTGCCACCAGGATTCCTCGTCTGGATTGAAGTGTGGAACTATGCTGGCAAACTCATCGATCGTCATTTCCGGCAGCCCGTTGTAATTGACTATTGTGCGGCTGCCGGTCTGCAAGTTGCGGAAGATGTAGCTGCTTGCAGCCTCTGACTCCTCGTTGCGGTATATGCAGTGCTCAAAGTCAATGTTTGTGTCCGTTCCAAACGATTCGACTACGCGCTGGGCCGCGGCGCTCGTCTTGTTTGGTAGACACGATATCAGGTGCATGCAGACGTCATCGCCGTCGCGCACCAGCTGTTGCAGCACGTCCAGCGAGTTGGGACAGTTACCGCCTCGTCTTGTCTCGAGGTTGGTGGCACGCAGCTTCGCATCCTCTTCGGGGAAGTGTGGTACGCTGTGCTCCGGTGTCAGCAATGTGGAAGGGCGTTTCACTTGATCACGGAGCCGTGGCGAGGGAGGGGAGAGCTGCCGTTGTGCAATTTACCTGAGGATGGTGTCTAGGTAGCACGCCCCAACGAGCACAAGGTGCTTCATTTCTTCTTCTTCAGTAGTGAGGCTATGCGTGTTTACAATGCGGCATCGGTCTCAGTGCTCGATATTGGTTCTGTGTGACCCGCACGAGCCTTAATGCATCGTAGGGATCGTAGAAGTAAGTGAATTGATGGCTCCGATGCCGGCGTAATAACTCGCAGTTTCGAAAGCCATTGACACCAAAGAAGTACTGCAGTATGTAGAGACCTGTATGCGCCCTCGCTGATGTCCTCGCGTTGGGGTAATATTATGCTCGTTGATTGTTGGAGTTCAGATGCCTTCCCATGGTGGAGCATTGCAAATGGACTAGTGGGTGGTGGAGGCTAGCTACCCTGTACTTGCGTAGCATAAAGTTCATTGGGTTATTTATACGTGTTACAGAGAAATACTTGGATCAATATAATAGCGGAGAGATCAAATTATACTAAATATTTTCTTTATTGTGTTTTTATAAGTCTTGCATTGTGCTGCTGTAAAAGAGCCTCTAACAGTGCATAATTTCTCTAATTTGAATGAGCAGTAGTACCTCGCTGATTAGCATTATACATGCACAGCTACTTTGTAGAAGACGGCCTATGAGCTGCTTTTTTCCTCCCCAACTTATTAATAAAACTACAGAAGTAACTGTCTAGCCTACCTTTCAAGTTACAACGCTTCCGTCGATAGCATATAGTAAGCTGTGGGAGCTAGGCGCGGTCATAGTGGGGTTGAAGCTCTCGCCGACCACACGTCATAGTTGGGTCCGAAGATTTGCACTACCACTGTGCGCAATTCCTCACCATCCCGTCCGCTCCAAGCTCCGCGAGTCGTCTACAGTAACACGAGCAGCTTCTTTGTGCGACAAGGACCCGGAGCGCAACTTCTCACGACAGCCAAGGAGAAAAACACGAAACCAAACGAGCCCCGCGGCGGGACACATTGAACGGGAGCTGCGGTCGCGTCGATACTTCTGCGCTCCGGCTGCCGCGGGACGGCAGCAGTCCACGAGAGAAGACGCTGATATCCGTTGGTCAAAGAAGGGAGCAACTGGAGCAAGATGGCCCGCGAAGACGGCAAGGGTGACGATGCCTCAAGGGCCAAGTCAAAGAGTAGCGCGTTCGAGGACGGCTCTGAATCTAGTGACGAGGATGGCAAAGCTGTCGAGGTACGCTCTGGTGCTGGCGCGCAGGCAAGGCATGAGAAGAAACCAGCTGCTAAAAATTGTCGATTCTTGGTATTTAGGTCGTATTTGATCCCGCGAACCCATACCGTCGCAAGAGCTCGCTAGTTTCGTCCGACGTCACGGCACCAATGGCGCAGTACAAGAGTGCCGCGGCGAGGAACCAGTGCATCGTGCATCAGTTTCTCGAGAGCCAGCAGCGCGTAAACGAGGCCACTACGAAGACGTTCAAGGCGCACCCATTTTACGCCAATGCCGATGGGCAAAACGACGGGGGGGCGATTGCCGAGGCCGGTTCGGACGAAGAAGCCGACGAGAACGCGCGCGCGGAGTCGAAGCGCCGGGGGAAGCGCCGGTCGCGAGCCATATTCGACCCGACGAGCATCGAAGACGACGAGATTGGGCAAGTCGACCAGCGCGGGTGGGCGGAGGAGATGCTCAAGAGCCCGTCCGAGGTTGACCTGGCGTCTAGGAGCCGCCAGCAGCAGTCGGCGGACCTCGAGAGCACGCGCACATACACCAAGAAGCAGCTGAGCGACATGGCATGGGGCGTGCGCGAGCTGAGCCGCCGCCTGAGCAGCATGCGCATCCGATTCCGCGTCAAGTCCATTCTCATCCTCACCAAGATATACGACATTGACCTGATACCCAAGACGCGGGAGGTTGCGGCGTGGCTGCTAGACAGCCACCGCGACACGCAGTTTGTAGTCTATGTGCAAGATAAGCTGCAGAGCAGCAAAAAGTTTGACGCGGATGGGCTTATAGAAGGCATCGCCAAAAAGCAGGCAGGTCCCGACGCCAGCGTGGCCATCATGGACGAGGCGCGGGATAGGCTCAGCAAGAGGCTTCGCTACTGGGACGAGGACATGTGCCGGGAAAGGCCGCACATGTTTGATTTTGTCATTACGCTGGGAGGCGACGGCACCGTGCTGTATGCCAGCTGGCTCTTCCAGCGGATCGTACCGCCGGTGCTGAGCTTTGCGCTAGGCAGCCTTGGCTTTCTAACAAAGTTTGACTTTGACGACTTTCGGCCTACGCTGCTGTCGGCGTTTAACAAGGGCGTCACAGTGAGCCTGCGGCTGCGGTTCGAGAGCACAATCATGAGGAGCATACGGCGCAAAAAGACGTCGGGCGACGGCGATGGCACAGTATGTGACTCTACGGATGAAGAGGAGGAGGAGGCGTCGCACCGGAGAAGAGACTTGGTTGAGGAGCTGATTGGCGAGGAGAGAGAGGGCTGCCATACGCACCAGCCCGACGGGACGTACGAGATTCTCAATGAGGTGGTTGTTGATCGAGGACCAAACCCAACAATGTCCTACACCGAAGTCTTTGGCGACGATGAGCACTTTACATCTGTCCTGGCAGACGGCATCTGCGTATCCACGCCCACCGGCTCGACGGCCTACAACCTCGCGGCTGGCGGATCGCTGTGCCACCCGGAAAACCCCGTGATGCTGGTGACGTCGGTGTGCGCGCACACGCTGTCGTTTCGGCCGATTATCCTGCCCGACACGATTGTGCTGCGGGTGGGCGTGCCGTACGACGCGCGGACGGCGTCGTGGGCGAGCTTTGACGGGCGCGAGCGCGTGGAGCTGAAGCCGGGCGACTACGTGACGATTAGCGCGAGCCGGTACCCGTTTGCGTCGGTGCAGATGGAAGGGAAGAGGAGCGAGGACTGGGTGAATAGCATCAGCGGGAAGCTGGGGTGGAATACGAGGCAGAAGCAGAGGGGATATCGGGAGTGGGATTCGTGATGGAAGGATGGCGTATAAGAGGTTGGGATGCATGGGTTAGATGGTGTTTGTTTGCAAGGGGGGTTTTCTTTTGGTTTTATTTATACATTTTTTACAAAGTGAAAGAAACACGGTAAATGGATATGCCCGGGCAGGCAGAACATGTGTCCATTAACCGTCTTCTCTGTTTGCCTAACCAAAAATATTGAATTCAGACTTGGCCTTTGGCTCTCCGAAGCCTCTAGGCACTTGCACGCAAGCACACCGCCGGGGCAGACGCCGTGATCGGGTGGGCTGGCACCCGGAAGCTCCCCGCAGGACGGCTCACGGGTGTGCAAGCTCCGTGCTCCAGCGAGAGGGTCCCCCTAAGCTCTAAGCTGGGCTAGTCGACTCTCAGCTCGCAACTCGCCAACCGCCCCAGCCACGATCGCAAGCTTCCAAGGTGAAGGGTGAGAGCTACGACATTTAGCGTCCCTGACCAAATGTAACCCGGCCCCCCCCCCAATCCCCGCCCCGTCGAGCCGCCGAAATTTGAAGATAAACCCCCGGTCCGCCGTCTTGTCTCTGCTCTTGCGCTTTGTATTCCCCCCTTTCCGTTGCCCTTTACTTGTTCCACGCTGCTCAATTGACTACATCTCTGCACGGAAAACCACCGCTCTCAGAAACCATGGCCGCCTCATCGTCGACTCTCGCGCCCGACCTGTTCGACACCACCACGCTCGTGTCGCTGACGGCGGCGGCGGGCATCGTGGTGGCCGCCTACGCCGCGTCGCGCCGCGCGCTGGCACCCACGACCACCACGGCCCTGCGCTTCCTCTACATCTGGCACTTGGCGGACGCGCTGTGCCACTTCATCCTCGAGGGCAGCTTCCTCTACCACTGCTTCTTCTCGTACGTCGAAGCCGGCGCGCCGCACGCCAAGGGCCTCATCGCTACGCCGTTCAACTACCTTGGCCACGGTGATACCCGCGTGTACGGACCGCAGTCGGGTGGCAGCAACCCGTTTGCGCAGCTGTGGATGGTGTATGCGCGCGCTGATAAGCGCTGGGGAGGCGCCGACTTGGTAAGTCTTTGTTTTCCGGTTCCTCGGTTACCTTGAAAGGATGGCGGCTGACGTGATAAATCTTGCGAATAGGGCGTTATTAGCTTGGAGCTGCTGACGGTCTTCTTTGATGGCCCGCTGGCGCTGTACATTAGCTATCTGATCTCGAAGCGCGACTCGAGCGCCAGCTTTTGGATGATTGTCCTTGCTACAGCCGAGCTGTATGGCGGTATGTTGAAGATCCAGTTCTTCTCTCTTTTTGTAAGCCTCGTCACTAAATCAGATACCTCTTTCTGCGCAGGCTTCATGACCTTTTGCCCCGAGTGGCTCACCGGCAATATCAACCTCGACGGCAGCAACTTCATGTACATGTGGGTGTATCTCGTCTTCTTCAACATGCTGTGGGTCTTTATCCCGCTGTATGCCATGTACTATTCGTACAACGACATTTCCAGCGCCTTTGCCGCCCGCCGTCTCAAGAAGCGACTGTAGACTGGCACGCACTTGGGAAGTTTGATGCAGGAACCATCTTCAACGGCTCCCGCACCGTAATTATTTGCTGGGTACGTTACAACTTCAGCTACATTGGAAATATCATGGCGAGATTTAGGAACGTTTTCTGGCTATTATATTATATTTTCGCAGCTGCGGTAGGGTATTCTAATACAAGCATCATAAACTGAAGCCCAGGATTCTTTCATCCATCCTCCAAATCGTGCTCGTAGCATCGTCATCGTCAACATGCTTTCGGCTCGCCACTAGCAAGCTTAGATGTTCTGCTTGTGGGCCTCGCCCTTGGCGTCGTGGCCTTGCTCGTCAATCTTGTCAGAGACGGCATCCTTGGCGGCGTTGGCGCTGAAATAGGAGTTAGCATCGATAATCTGCGTAGAGGGTGCGTGAGTAAAGAGCTTACCGCGTGCCGAGGCCCTGGTTGTTGTCCTTGGCGACCTCCTTGTTGGCCTCCTTGCTGGTGCCGGCGGTGGCCTTCTGAACCTGCTCAGAGACGTAGTTGGCGCCTTGCTTGAGGGACTCCATTATTGCTGTGTGTGAAAGGTGTTTCGAAGAAACGTTTCGATAAGTTTAAGTGGCTTTAAAAAGAAAAGGGGTCTGTTCTTGAGTTGATGTGGATGAGATCAAGTTCAAAAGGTGTGGACAGAATGTGCCGTGGGAAGAGGTTTATATAAGAAGAGAAAAGGGGGGGAAAGCAAGCAGAATCGCATCATTTGACCACATGCTCATTTCCGCTACCGTCATTACGAGTACCGTACGGTACGATCCCTTCGCCTATTTCCTGCTCTCCGTGCCTACCCGCAAAATGTCCTCATCGATATTCGAACCTTCTCATCCAACCGGCCCGCCGCAGCTACGAAATACTGACGTCACCATATAACAGCACATCACTGGCTGAGATGCGGATGGTCTGGCCTCGCAAAGCCCACAAAAAAGAAGGGCCGCGTACGTGTGTCCATTTTATCCCTTGCTGGATAGCCAAGAGAGAGCAAGAGGCGTCCAGCAGGCTGAAAGGGTGCGGACTGATACAAGGTGCACCCCGCCAAACTGGCGCGGGACGGCAAGTATAGGAGGGTTTTGGAGGTTGCAGCTGGCGACCATCACTAGCCACACTGGCCCGATTACTGCGTTCGTGGGTGCTGCCACGGTCGCACCAACCTTGCCGCTCCCACTGTTCGATGACGCCACAGGTGGCACAGCTTCGTGGATGCAGTGCGGGGAGCGAGCCAATGAGGGGTCAATCAGCTCTGGAAAGCGGCAGCGGGGCAACAAACGGTCGTACGCCTGACTAGTGACATGCCACTGCCAAACTGCATCGAGATTGGGCCAACCGGGTCATTGTCTCCGGGCTCTCCATTTCGCACCGTTGATCTGCGAGACGGTGGCTTAGTGTATGACGATGTCATGTCAGTTTGGCAAAGGGAAGGAAAAAGCTTGGCCTCAGGTCGCGACCCTTTGGCTCGTACGTACCCTTGCCCGTCTCCGTTTACCCACTGCAGGCGTTTGGTGGAAATGGTTCTGGACAAAAGCCATGACGTTGCCATTACGCCTGTTACGGTGAAACGGTGCGATATGGCCCCTCACTTTGAATGCGATGGTCACATTCAAGCTTTTAGAAAACGGGGACGATCGTATTACTGAGCCTTATCTTCACATGTTACAATATCTATTACTAAATGCCGGCCGTGAGGTCAGCCACGCATGAGTACGCACGTACGTGCTGGCCTGGACCGGTCTTACCAGAAGATGCCCCGACGTTTGCCGTAACTTATGGGAGTGCTCTGCCGGGTGTGATGTACAAACGACGTCAATTTGGACACTTCGAGGCTTGAAGCTTAGCCGTGCTGGACGAGCCGCAAGTGGGAATGTGCTTCTGATGCTGGTGCCTGACCGTCCCTGGTATCCAGGCGTCGCCGGCTCTCGCACCTTGTCCTATTCGGCACGACGAGCATCCTGTTTTGCAAACTAGGCGAGCCAAGGCTTTTTCCTTTGCGTGTTCGTCCTAGTCAGGCACAACGGAGGGGCCGCATGGGCAGTAGACTATAGACTATTGGCCGCCATCTTTGTAGCGGGCGTATGAGATGGAGGAAGAGCCTGTTAGTTCCATCGCGCATCCGTCATGCTGGAGATGGACGAGGGATGAGTCGGTTGGTACCTGGATCGGCTGATACTTTGTGTGCGTCAGTCAGGTACTGGAGATGGAAAGGGACCCCGGCGAACGCACGGCATTGGCCTGTGCACATTTATCTGACCTGCAGGTACCTGCACTTGCGGAGGCTTTGCCGATGTCATCTAGTCGACTTTGTATGCTTGATGACGAGTGTCACGGTCAAACTGGCGTCGTGGTTTATGCATGCTGGTTATGCGGCAGGCGGGTGCCGATTGCTGCAGCAATACACGGACGGAGCATCATACTGTGTCATAGCTAGGTATTTGTATGATTTTCAGAAAATGATATCATTTGTCAAGGGAATGTTCAAGCCACATGGAGAGTAGTTCAAATGATTTCATGTCTTTGGAACCGGGCAAACACGAGGCCGAGGTCGACAAACGCCGACGGGCCTTCTGGAGGCGAATAACGGGAGCACCACAGAGCACACCAAACGAAATCAAGACTCAACAACAATTAACATCATACAAGACTACGACTGCCTGTTTAACTGACTTTCTTTCTTTTTCTTTTTCCAATTTGTCCCAAACAAACTAGTCTTCTCCTACAAGCTCCGACCGGGACTAGACTGGACCTGCGCCCATGCGCCATGCACCGGTGCGCATCCTCAAACGCACAGTCTGGGGTGGGCGGAGCGCCATGCAGGCGGTTTCGAAACTCCCAACTGTAGCATCAGTGCTTCAGCTTCACCCGCCAAAACCCACATTATTACCTCGCGGTGCCGCCATCACATCAATCCCGGGCGTGACAGACGTCTCTCTTTTTTTGGCCGGGTACGCGTTTGCACTTTGTAGCAGAGGGAGGCCGCCTTCTGTTGACCGCGCATGAAAGCCTTCTTGTTCTGGAAGAGTAATAACTGCCCACCTTGTATGCACGTCACCCGCCAATTTGGAGGGGCAGAAAAGGGACGATAATAGACGAAAAGACTGGTATATGCGCATCATTTTGCTTTAATTTGTGGCGCTTCCTCGGGCGTATGGCGGGCGTATGGCGGCCACGGAGCCGGCATCACGGCTTTCCTGCAATTAAAAGCTGGTGGCAGATTGACTTGATGGCTTTTGTCATGGCATTGATAGCATGTGCTTGTGGCTATCCAACCAGCTGTCTGTTCTCTGTAGTAGGCGTAGCATAGCTATTCGCAGCAGTAATTAGTACCTTGGTGAGCTCAGACGGCTACCTGTACCAGAGTTGTACCATGCCTGCCCAGCTCCTGCGAATACATGCGCAAGAAGCTTTGGCCATGGCAAGTAGTTTCCGCTTGGTTCCCAACATCTGCGACTGCATCTGTTTCTCCCAGGAGGCCCTTTCCTTCGAGTTAGTTAGTTGGCTTGGATCTCGGCACGCATGGGCGTGCACCTCAAACGGCGCGATGATCCTGAAGCACGGGTCTGGTACGGGGTTGACGGCGTTTTGGCAATACCAACGCCGTTCTCGGGTGCTCACCTCCCGAAAGCAAATGTTGTTTATGAATGGGCCCCGTTGACGCCCACTTGCCACCTCTGCGGCACCCTCCATGCCCTTGGTAAGCCCGCTGGTGCCGTCATTTTTGTTTGATTCCGTCCTTTGGCAATTTGATATTTTTCCTCGTGCATGATCCACGCGGGACATCTGGATCGAGTCAGTTCTTACACACCTTGTTTCCCGCCCCTCGAGCTCCAAAGTTGCCCGTCGCTGTCCGATCCTGTCTCGAACACCTCACCACCAACGAAACCCAGTTCAAAGTAACCCTCGCTCTGGTATTGACCATCGCGAAAGTTGCATACGAAGCTACAGACGGCATCGTTCTCGCATATACTCCTGTGTAAATGTTGCTTCGTCACCTTTAGCTTCTGGCTTAGCCAGGCGCTCTGCAACATACAAACGCAATCAGCGACATCGAGATCTTCCAAGTTTCTCAAGTTTCCCTACCGCAGCCGAAATGAGCTCTCAAAACACAGCATCAGACGCAGGAAATATGCTGCTAGCCAGGCAAGCAGCAGGTGATTCGACGCCCATGTTTGGAAGCGGCCAGTTTTCGACAGACTGGCCGGGCTTTCAGTTCCAGGTCAACTCTACCAATACAGTCATCAACCAGCTGAGGTTGGCCACATCCAAGTCAATAAGGCAGTCTGCCATTATCCTGGCCAGCTTCAATGCCGTCGCTGGTTTGTTGCTGGCCGCAGGCATTGTATGGGACTGCTACAGAGCGGCCAAACGTGCAGACCCGAAGTTGAAGTTTATGTATGTCTGCTACAATCCCCTTGACCATAGCGCATTCGTTAACCATGATCAGGTCCTCTATGTATAAAATTATAGGCCCGATGAATGTCTTTCCTTTTGTACTAGCTATTGGAATCATGGTTCAAGGCACAATATTCGCTATAGAGCAGTCCAAAGGCCTTGACTCGCTGCTCATTCTTGGCTGTGAGCCAATCTCCCAGGTCATGCTGCCTGGTACGTACCCTACCGTCTTTTGTATCAACGTTCCGTCTATATTAACAGCCTCAAGCTATTTTTATTGTACCATATCTGCAATTCGTTTTCGGCATGGAAACGGCCCTACGTGCCCTCCGCAAACGCGCATTTGCCAGCTTCGGCAAATGGACCGTCTCAGTCTGCGTCGCCATTGTCATTGTTGCCCTAGCTGGCACGTATACTTTGACCCGTTTCGTCAGGGCACCAAACTTTTGTTTTGCTTCTCTATTCTGGTTCGTCCAGACTTGGAGAGTCGCCTGCTTCAGCATCTTGGTGGGCATCACGGGCAGCTTGGTCCTTGCCTGTGTCGTTACCTTTACCCGGCTTCTTTATAGCACCAATGCAGGAGCTGTTGAGCGAATTGCTGCGTCGCGCATGGTCTACTATATGTGCATAGCTGCCATAACTAATGTATGTACACAGTCGTTTCCAATTGGGACTGTTTACTAACGGAATTTGACTAGGGCGTCCTGATACCATTCTTTGCCAGTCTCACGTTTAGCGACAATATGGACGTAACAAAGCTGCGAGGTCAGTTTTCCATGGCAGCCATGGTAGCATCAAACTTAACCGCCTTAACCAACGCCGGGTTGTACGTCTTTCTACGCGCATGCCACGTTAGCAACATCGGCCGCAAAGGATACTTCAATGTGGACCGCCAGCAGCCAAGAAAAGAAGTCAGAAACTCACCAATGACTCAAGTATATACAGCCCAGATTGATCTCCCAGTTTCTCCGCCTCGGCGTCTCTTCATTACGAACCAAGATGTTGAGGATTCCGGTCCAAAGACGCCAAAGGGAACAAATGCAGAAGCCTCAAGCCCTCAAGACGGACAAGGAAGCGAGGTATCTGCGCCGCCTCTCGCAGCCAGCCCTCCCAGAAAGGCGCATGCTCGTAAGGCTTCATATAGCGTTTTTCCTCAAGTTCAGGCGCCACTACAATCACAGCAACAAAACATCAAGCCGATCTCCCGTCTACCGGCGGCGACTTACACGCCGCCCACGATATCACCTGAACCGAAACGCAGTCCTGATACACAAGAACAGGACCTTTCGATTCTCGTGCCTCCACCATCTCTGATACCCGGCCTCGCAATCACAAAACACCAGCGAGATTCATCGCTCGGCTCAACTGCAACAGTGCAGATTGGTCTACGGTTCTCTAATGTAAACGACATGCCGCCAACAGCATCATACGCGGTACCACGCGTCGCAAAACCGCGACCTACGTCGTCTGTATATCCAACAGACTCAATGGTTTTTGCCACAGGAGCTTTGCCCTCATCGCCACCACCTCCAATGCCACCACCTTTGCAGATTCCAGATCGCGCATCGCAAAGAGTCCCAAGCGCGGTGTGGGTAGATCCCGCGAAACAGCTTCCTCCGGTTCCCCTTAATCCATCACGGGCAAAGGCGAAGAAAGACCGCGATAGCCAGATGCTACTTAGCCCTCTTGTCTATAGCCCCGATCAGCCGAGTCGCAGCGCGACGGCGAGCCCGCGAGACCGCGATCCGAGAATGTCTCCGTGGGGAGGGACAGCATCATCAGGAGAAAGGCCCCCAATAGAGACGACGGAGTGGATCTAGTGATTTAAGATAAGTGTGTGATTAACGGTGTAAGATTCTCTTTGTCACATGTAGACTTCGTTGCTTGGAGGTGTCATTTGGCGAGAAATGAAGTTGTACGAGCCATGGTTTCTTTCTCTTTTTCGTTCTCTTTGTTAGACGCTTTTCATTCCACGGCAATGACTTGAAATTGTCAATTGAAACAGTTTTCGTGCTCCATCACTACTTTGGGTGACAAGTGATCCGATGCCATGTAATGTGTATTGTATGGTACAGTATGTTCTCGCCGTGTTCGCCGCTAAATGCCTTTCAATGAGATGCCATGCAGATTTGATGCACTTCTACTTCTTCTTAGCCTTGGCCTTGTTCTTTCCGGCCAGCCTCTTTTCCTCCCACTTCTCCCAGCCAGCCTGGCACATGTCCTCTTCGACCGCCAGGTCCCGCAGCCGAAACGCCCTCGCCAGCGGCGTGTCCAGTCCCCAAGCCAGCCACCCCGTCTGCCGCAGAATCGCCGTGGCCACGAACCACGCGACAGCCACCACGGCGCCGGCAACGCTGCCAGCAATGACCTGCCTTGTGGTGTGGTAGTTGAGGTATATCCTGCTCCACGCCGTCGCGGCAGCGAGCACGGCAGCCACCAGGCTGAGGGCCAGCCGCTGCGCCCACGGCCAATGCTGGTGCACGCCAGCAGCGTTGGCGCGCTTGCTGCCGCTCGGGCGGTGGCGAACCAGGAGGAACAGCGCGAGCGAGACGCTCCAAAAGGCGACAAACTGCGCGTGCGAGCTGGGCATGCCGTAGCCTTTGCCGTGGATGCGCCGCGGGCGCTCCTCCTTGATCAGCCGCTTCAGCGCAAAGTTGAGCGCCTCGCAGGCCAGCTGGCCGGCGAAGCCGAGGCCGATTTCCACCTCGCGCGTGGCGAAGACGAGGGTCGCGTAGACGATGCAGAGGGCTTGCGGGAGGAGGGCGAGGTATGCGCAGATGAGGGAGAGGCGGTCGTCCGGGTCCTGGATGGAGGAACATTGGTTAGACTGATTGCCGATATTAAGATGTCGGGTTACTTGTTTCCTAGAGACGGTGCACTGACATAGTAGACGTGTGTGAGGGAGAGAGAGGCCAGAGGCGTCGTCGTGTCGTCTGCGTTTGTCATTGTCGCAGGCTGGGGGAAGGAGGACGGATGCTCGCTTCTCGGGGCTGAGTGTGGTGATTTTGGAGGGCTGATTATCGAGATTGCATAATGGGCCCGGAAGTCTTAGTATGGATCGGCGAGAGAGGCGCGCTTCGTGCGTTGGATGCTTCCAATGGAGCGTTGGCGAGCTTTGTGATGCTTATGCTCCCCGTTGACGCAACAAAGTTGTCTGCGCCAGCCTGTAAGCATGTGCCTGGGCTTAGTGGGGCCGCCGACTGGCGACAGGAGCTCCAACAGTGAACTCGCAGTGGGGTACGGTAGCGCGTCCTGGGGCGAAAGAGTCATCCGGCAGCGTTGGACGTCTTGAGGCTTTGATGGCAGCAGAAGGGAAATATAATTTTGCTGGATTTCGCAAAGTTACGCAAAAGGTTATAGGACAAATCGCTTTGCTTCAGGATAATTGAACTGCTCATACGATACCTAGCTAACTCATCCGACGCAGTCCAGGCCTGCTTGTTGTTTGGCCGGTGGCTTACAAACGACCTCCGCGCCAACAAGCCGACTTTTCGCCTCCACAGCTTGCACTAACAAATTGCCACAACGCAAGTATCTGCGCCGCGGGCAATAAGGGCAACCAAGGACGCGCATCTTTCATAAATGCACACTACTGCTGCTACTCTTTGAGACTGTGGTACCGATAATGATGCGGTGCAGAGAAGCACACAGAGAAGCACACCATGGATCTTACGAGCGACGATGACGAT
This sequence comes from Lecanicillium sp. MT-2017a, assembly GCA_003056585.1. NCBI lineage: Eukaryota > Fungi > Ascomycota > Sordariomycetes > Hypocreales > Cordycipitaceae > Lecanicillium > Lecanicillium sp. MT-2017a. Next base: position 116,516 of record PXYN01000219.1, read on the forward strand.
GCTCGCATCACTGAGCTGGACACGCTCGAGGCCATCTTCCCCGAGCTGCGCCGTCTCGACGCGACTGCCAGCGACGGCATTGTCTTTGAGCTTGAAATCCCCGTGGAGTCCGCAAGCGCAGTCACAGTTACGTTTCCTGCCGCTGGAAATGTCGTCAAGGATGCAGTGGCCGTCAGCGCATCGTCAACCGCAGCGAATGTGACGGCCCCTGCGGAGGCGCGCGATTCACTTGACATTTCACATTTTCCGCCGCTTACTATACTCGTGCGTCTTCCCAATGGGTATCCGGAGACGAAACCTCCCAGCATCACCGTAAGCACGACGCCGCAGTGGCTCACGGATGAGACGCTAAAGCGACTCGAGGACGATGGACCGCGGCTCTGGGAGGAGATGGGCCGTGATCTGGTCGCGTACACCTACATTGACCACGTCCAGCGTGGTGCTGAGGATGTGTTTGAGACCATAGGTTCCGATGGGACATTGGCAGTGGACGCCGCGCATAAGCTGGCTCTCCTAGACTACGACATCAAGGCCAAGCGAGCTGCCTTTGAGAAGGAGACGTTTGAGTGTGGAATCTGCCTGGGTGAGTAAACGATGCGCTGGACATACCACGGTAAAGCACTGTCTAACTTGATACACAGACCCCAAGAAGGGAATAAGCTGCCACAAGATGATGGATTGCGAGCACATCTTCTGCGTGCAGTGCCTCACTGATTTTTATAATGACGCGATTCACGAAGGCAACCTATCCACGGTACGCTGCCTGGCCCCCAACTGCGCGAAGGAGCGGAAAGAAGCGGCATCTGCGGATCAGCCAGAGTCGCGGAAACCAAAGACTTTCATCAGTCCCAGCGAGCTTCTTCAGATTGGCCTTTCAGAAGACATGGTTAAACGCTACGTTACTCTGAAATACAAGACGGAGCTGGAGTCGGACAAGAACACCATCTATTGTCCCCGGACATGGTGTAACGGTGCGGCACGCTCGAAACGGCACAAGAAGCCGGAGGGGCTTTTCTTTGCAGACGACTCTGACAACGAGGCCGAGGCTGATGAAAAGTCCAACTCCAGCAACCCTGAATCCGAGAAGCAAAAAAAGAAGAAACCGGCCAAGTTCAACCCCGCGGATCTGCTGGCCGTCTGTGAGGACTGTGGCTTCGCCTTTTGCAGCCGCTGCAGCCAGTCCTGGCACGGAGAGTTTGTGCGGTGCCTAGGTAAAAAGCCCAAGGAGGAGCTCGCCGAGGAGGAAAAGGCGTCCATCGAGTACCTATCGCTTCATACAAGCCCGTGTCCTACGTGTTCAGCGCCTGCGCAAAAGACGCATGGTTGCAACCACATGATTTGTTCACGATGTGCCACTCACTTTTGCTATCTATGCTTGGCGTGGCTGGATCCCGGAAATCCATATAGGCATTATAACCAGGCAACCGACGGCAAGGTCACGTCTTGCTACATGCGTTTGTGGGAGCTGGAGGGCGGAGACGGGGACGACGTTGGTATCGGGTTTGTCGGTGGTCAACGGCCGCCTATGCCACAGCCGGAGGAACCTGTTCTCGAGCTCGAGCCGGTGGTTGAAGACGTCTCCGAAGCTGAGGAAAGTGAAGGCGATGAATCCATCCGAGATGGCAACGACGGAAATGGCCCCGCGGAGCAGAATGGCCACGGACCTGCCGTAGCCCGGGAAGCACCGCTCGTGCTGAGGGTAATGGATGATGTCAGAAACAACGCACAGCAACCACCTGCACCTCCCGCTGTCGCAGTACCAGCTGCTCAGCAACGTGGCCAGGATGCTAGAGCCAGAGGTCGGGGCGGCGGTGCAAGAGGCGGCGCAAGAGGTCGTGCAGGTCGTGGACGTGGTGGACGAGGCGGCCGCGCCAGGCAGAATCAACAAGATGCTCAAATACAGCGACAAGAACAACAGGCAGAACTCATTGGCGCTGAAGGGCTGAACGAAGAGCAGCAGGCCTGGGTCAGACGGTTCCTCGAGATGGCAATGGAGGACATGGAAGACCATTTGCACGACGATTCTGACGACGACGACGCAAACTGGATGATACGTTGAGAGAAAACTCGGCGCTCGGAGCCCTGGTACTGCGGATCTCGCAGAGCACCTGGTATTAGAGACACATTGTCTTTCCCAAGCTACCACAAACTGCTTTTCCATCGGATGCGTGGCGACCCGGGAAACAGAAAATACGCACGCGGGCAAGGTGACACGACAGTCTCAGAGTAGTCTTTGGAACAAAGACGACTTGTCCTTCGTACCTGCGGCAGAGTTCCTATGGCAACATTTTCTCCCCGGAAGAGGACGCCCACAAAGAGCAATATCCGCCTGCACGGTTCAGTGATTCACTTGCAGCCCGCCTCCACGTTTTGCTCCGTGCCCTTGAAAGACATCTCTGTGAGACCTGGTCACGGTCCGTATGGATTTTAAAACACGCGGGACAAGGGCGACAGAAACGGTGTCTCGGAGGAGAGGCGTGTGTGATGCAAGCAAGCCGCTGTGATTGTGACAAGGGCACGCTTGTGCTTATGCACGGAGGCGGCGTAATCGCCTTCATTGAGGTGTGCATTTCGGCGACAGAGATGCTGTGACGACGAATAGAAATGTGCATTAAAGAGAATATCCAAGGACGGGTTTCTACTACGTTTTACGAATTAGGAGCAGGATAGACGCATCAGGCTAAACATTACCCTAGATTTAGAATATATGTCCCATTCCAAGCTAATGAACCAGAATGCCTTGCGACCAGAAGCATCAACAGTACGTAGAGAGAAACGTGAAATGATTATCTCCGCATCATGTAAGTACTATGTACTACGGTAACCCGTGTCTCTCTTCATCTGCTTTATCAAATCTTCCTCGTCTCAAGGGCCATGTTGTGATCCAAGCTCCTTCTTCACCTCTGAAATCATGCTCACGCACGCGCCTCCCCCTCGCCTGAACCCATTACAACGAACATGAACACCCATGTTCATCCTTTCCCGCCCCGCAGGGATCTTTTGATAAACACGCAACACAGGCCAGCCGGAGATGGGTTGGGCAGGGGCGGAAGAGAGGAGAAGACGCGGTGCGTAGTTGTATGGACAGTTCTGAGGGTGCCGGTATACAGCTTGTATAGACCAAGTACCTCTTTACTTCCTCCACGGTACGGAGTACAGAGTGATGGATTTCATTTTCAGACAGGCCGTTTGATTAGGCTGCTATGGAAGGAACTTGGCCAATGCGTTTCAAAGTATTGCGAAGCAACGTTTACTTCCCAGTGTTCTGATACCTATTCTGTCATCCAACCTTGGCCGCTGCGTCACGTAAGTGAGCGATGGCCACTCTGCGGATATTGGTACGTAACTACAGCTATAATCCTGCAGCTGGCAGTAAGTTATACCACCTCAATTCTATGGAGCGAGCAAGTGGGAATCGCAAAGTACATAATTTCAAGACCCAAGCCAGTGACCATTTCCATCACAAGTCCATGCCTGAAGCCTACCTGGATACCTGATTCCAAAGGCGCCTCTATTGAAGTACAATGACATGTACCTATTCACAATGACTCTTCTTAGATCAGAGTAGCTAGCCAAGTTGATTACAGAAAAAATGACATATGATCCTTTTTCTCGGTTCTATTTTCACGCTGCGAAACTCTGTTGCTGCTCCATGTGTCGACGATGCACACCATCATCTCGCTGCACCTCCACCATAGAAATCGTGAATAAATTTCACCGAAGGATAATTAGGCCCCTTTAACGGTGGCGCCACAGCTGTAACAGGCAATGATTGATCCAATCGCCTTGCCTCGCGGGTAATATCGCGCTGCCGAGGCCTTGATCAAGGAGCGCCGGTTCGAAACTCTAAATTCCACTGTCCCCCCTTCTAGTTGCTACAGAGGCGCCACCACCACTACGGCTGTATGTTAGTGAGCCATTTGGGCAGCTAAAACGGGGTTTTGCAAAGTTGCATCAGGCGACAGTAATAGTGGGTAAAAAAGGGTGCTGAAATGGACACAGCAGGACCCGATATTTTTGGACTAAAGTAGTAAGTGAGAGAGAAAGGACTTGACTACCCAAAACGTCACGTTGTGGACGATGCGAACATTTCTGGGGCGGGGTTTCTATTTCCATCTCTCTCCTCCACACCAACCTGCTTGTCTTTGTTATAGGCTGCGTGCCTTGTGCCTGGTAACCTTGGTAACTGTGCTGCTTTTCTTCACGCCCCCCTCCTGGCTTTTAGGGGCAAAGTCTATTATTCCTTTTACGGCCACGATTTCTTGATTTGGCGCTTGGGCTTGTGTTTTTGCTTCCATGGTCATATGTCTGCTGCTAGCGCAGGTGACGATCTAAAATCGTTGCCGCCCATCAGCGATTACCATGTCATGTAGTCCGTACTCCCTATTGTTATCGACCTTTAAACTTTTGAATCGCTGGATCTTGTGTCGCTTGCACACGGCCACACCTCCCCCTCTTCCCCTGCTCAGTACAACCGAAACTTGCAACAATAGGAGTTATGGTTTTACGCCTCTGCCAAGGCGTTGTGTCGTTGAGCGGCTTCCTGTTCAGGCATGTGGCCCTTTGCGCCATCGAGCCGGGGGGCAACAGAGATGTGCGCTAGAAGAGTTTAAATTACATATTCAAAGCACGGTTTCTTACCTAGACGAATTACGAGAGTGAATATGCTGCGTACACGACGATCTGCACTCCGCATGTACCGCCTGTCTCCTCTTTGACGGCGCACCACGTTCCCCAACCATCATGTGGCGCCCACAGTCTATAGTCCTAGCAAGCACTATGGAGTACTGTATGTAACACCTGGTACCTTTGATGTAGTTTACAAGGGGGTTGCTCAGTCGGTCAAATGCAATGGCCTACTCCGTCCTCCGTATTCTTAATGCAGATACCGACACGACGAGGTGATAGGAGCATTTGGCTCATAGTACTCCGTACACATTTCCCCGCGGCAATCCAGCCACGCCCTTCCGCGGCATGCGTTGCTAAGAAACCACTTGATCTAGGATTAACACAAGCCTTCCGCGGCTCGCGTGTCGTGGAAGATGCCGCTCTTGCCTAGTGCACGTCGTACTTGGTACAGTATTGTCTTCGTACTCCGTACTATTAGTTGGGCTAGACAACAGGCCTCTCCAGTTGACAGAGAATAAGCCAGCGTGTGAAGGATTAAGGGTGGGAGGGGCCAGGCTAGCGCTACAGACTTCCCTAGGGGGTGCGCGCAATGGCGCCTTTCGGCCCGTTGTCAAAACATTAAAGAGAGGGAACCAGCCTGTAGCCGATGTATTATTAGCCATCGAGGTTGCACAAATCAGGCACATCTGGGGTCTCTTCCGGAGGGCTCCCGAGGGGGGCGTGCTAAGTATTAAGTAATAGCATCAGTCGCCCGTATTAGCCGTTCTAAGTAAAGCGCCCAGTCTGCATAAAACGTACCCTGGAAACATGGAAACTTGCGCGGGCCTGCCGCTATTGGTGAAAACATACGGAGTATGTCCAGTAGTTTTAATTGGCAAACACTGGGAGGAGGCTATCCGATTTATCCACGAAGGCGTGACTGCTCTGTACTACTAGAATGTACCACAGTAATAGCCAGACTATGCACAACACGCCCCCAGGATAAAGCACGGCGGCACTCGTATGCCGTAGTCCCCCTATAAACTATGTCACTCGCCATCGTCTGCTGGCTCGGCAACATTTGTCCGTGGGGAGGATGGAGCCGGGGGGCGAAAATGGGGGGCGTGTGATGAGGGACAATGAGCAGTGTCGGCGATGAATGTCACCACCCGTGCCCGGGTCGATTTTCTTGCCGTAGGGCTGCTTGTCGTTGCAACCATCGTCATTTCCGCGACCAGGGGGTGGAAGACGTGTGTTAGAGAAGCAAGGATACTCGTAAGGGTAAAGAGGGGGTGGTGGGCTTGCTTCTAGCAAGACTCGCCGCAAGATTGCGCATTTGCCCGTGGTACTTTTTCTTTCTTCTCGTACTCCGTACGGAGTACTGACCCTGTACATACGAGCATCCTGTAAACCTTGTCTCTGATGATGGTGTGTCAGTGCATCCATGTGGCAGCCATAAGTGACCATTCAACTTTTTTCTTTGCCGGGCTTTCTTTGCGCCGGCACGAACTACAGTGAACCCGAAGAAGGTTGAGTACGAGTATACAGTACAATACATGCTGTATAACACATGAGCCTTGAACAGTTGCTTTGGCTAGTCTCGGCCCCTCCTACCCTTCTGACATTTTTATTGCGCTGGATACTTTCGTGTTGTACCGGCTCACATGCTCTCGGCGGCCCGTGTAGCTCAGAAGCAGCCAGTCACAAGGCACACATCCGCATGAGCACCCCAGAGTCCACCACTACCGTGATACACTTTCTCTTTTCCGCTTGGCTCTCGATTAAGTGGTGTCGTCGTTTATCCGGCGCGGCGTTTTGTGACGCCACAGGGCTTCCTCGCCCGGGATGAGGTCGGTCTTTCTTGTATGCGTTGAATGCATCGTGCGCAAGATGAATCGTCTTGAGAGCGCCCATCCCCATCTCCGCTACAAGTACGGAGTATACGGCCACCCAACTCCTGACACTCCTGTCGCGGAAATCTCCGCCTTTGTGACCCTGCCATCTCGCCCGTACTCGTAGTCAGTTTTTGTTCCGGAGGCAAGGTGTAGAGACCGCGGCCAAAAGCAATGCCCGGAACCCACTATTGAGCGACGCCACCATCCAGCAAGGGCCGCCATCGCCTGGGGCGTCTTCTCCATCATCTGCACAAGAACAGGGGGTTGCTCAACTGGGCACGGCTGGCGGCCAGTCTTGTCTCAGTCCTCGTCACATCTCTCACGGGTTTTCCGGCCTTGTGTCACTTTGATACTGTTTGACAAGGACGCTCCTTTTAAAGTGCCTTTCTCTTTCTACTGGTCTTGTTCATCCTCCAAAGTACTTGGCCCTTCCTGATTCCTGCTATCTGTTATCAGTCGGTCGTCGTATGTCTGCTTTTGTGTCTCGATGCCAGGTCCTGTCAGGGCATTTTGTCCGACGCTAGGCAGTCGCACGAGCCCACAGTAGGATCAGCATCCACTAATTATACAAACCCATGTCCGTGGAAACACGCAGCGATCACCAGAAAGTCAAGTCGGTGTACAAAATCGTACATACTATGGTAGTAGTTGCTGTGGCTTCCGCCGGCCAGGGCTCGAATACCCGAGTAACTATACGGAATTTTGCAAGTCCAACTCCTTTGGACTTGTACATTACTCTTGAAGGATAGTTTCGGTCTAAACAAGAGCCTTGCTCTCTGGCAACATTACTGCATATCAACAGCTGATTTAGACACTGACTGTAAATTCCGGCAAGGCGACCGTATGCAGTCAATCTTGTGGTACTGCATTGCATTCGTATCACCTCCATGGATGACATACCCTAGCAACTGGCAGGATGCATCATTCAAGTGGTAGTTATACAGCTCCGGCAGGAGGATACAGCATGCTTTGTAAAGTTTCGATCTACTATGACGAAGACTCTAGTGAAGTACCTATACTTGACAATCTGCACAGCGTTTGAAGGATGCCCTGTCTGAGCTCCGCGATAGCTGCTGCTAGGCAAAAGCGTACTCTGTACCCGAGTTGCATTGTACTGCGCAGATACGCCCACAATACCAACGTCACGCCTCTGTTTAAGCAGAAATAGCGGATTAAATCTCCCTGAGAGTGTGGTGTGCCTTCCTTATCACAAGGACAATGGGAGAACATTCGCCACCCCGACAGGCCCGCATGTAAGCGGCGTACTTTCCTTCCCGTTAGTGCGCCCGCCATGTGAGCAGTAATGACAGAATAGACTTCGTAGACTTCATATAAACCCCTATCATGGCGAGGTTAGCAAAGAGGTAATGCCACCACCGCCTTGCGCCTACGTGTATCGACCGCTCTCGCCTGACAACGCTGAGCGTGTTGTCTTGTATATGGTTCAGAAAGAACGCCTTTGAGAGCCCGGTACATTGGTACCCAATCCGGGAGGTCCTAAATTAGAGGTATACTACGAGTATGGGGACTTCTCAGCGAGGGATACCACAATGGTAGCCGCTCGCACGGCTGCATGCTTGATTGGAAATTCTCCTACGTTGCTCATGCGGCTTCCCACCACCGATGTGACCCTGCCGCAGGTTTGAGTACCGCCCTCCGGTCAAGACGCTGCAGCTCTTACGAGTACAGTCACGTACCTGGTACTCATAGCAACGTTTCTAGCATTTTCTGGCCCAGCAAAGGAAAATATTGAGTTCGGCAGAAATGCTTGGTCCACCAACCCCTGAGAAGATAGATCTTCTTGACACATCAGATGAAATATGAACTGAGAGCCTTGTGGCGCTCGGCGTTCGATATCAGGAAAACGTAGGCGCTTGTCTCATACTGGACTGCCAGACATGTACTGCTAATTTGCACATGGCATGTTTATGTATTCAGTTTAGAATACAGCAGCCTAGATGTCAGATATTGCTTGGAACTTGGCTGTTGACGAAAGACGTGTTTCAGTCGTATACAGCCGTCGCCACCGCTGTGTCTGGGCAGATTAAGTCTTGCGGAATTGTGTTTAGGTCGCACTCCTAATAGTACTCCTGGACCAGTGCGGCCAAGATATCAGTTGGCAACCGGTCCACTTTACGAAGTATAGCCCATGGCATCGGAGAATGGTGACTCTCAATGCTCGTTCAAACTGTCATGTCATTTGTTACGACTGTGCGCATTAGTTTTCCAACGTTCCTACGAGTAACCATCTCGCCTTACTTCACTGGAATTCATAGTTTCTATGTACGTCGTGCCAATCAATATAGATGTTACGTGCATGTTGCATTTTTATTGTTTATTAGCATGCTGACTTACGTTGCTTAGCATTTACCACGGCGAAAGTTTGTGCTGTTGTCCTTTGGGGGTACAAGGGCTTCGACGCTAAGTGCGCCACCGGTAGAAGAAACGGCCAGATCAAGCAAATCTGCCGTGGTGAATGGGGCATCAAGCCATGGCTGGAATAACTGTTCAGCAGATGAGGATGGCGGAGACGGAGTTAGTGGCACACCGGACGGCGCCCGTGGCGCACAGCAAAAGGCCATGGTTAGCGGCGAGCTTCCGTGTTCCAGAGTTGGATCCGCACTGATTCCGCGATTCCTTAGCGCAATGTCCCCTGCGACGACTGCGTAGCGGGCAAATGCTTGTCTGCAAGCCGGCACATGGTTGTGTTCCGCTCAGGGCAGGTCTTAGCGCCCTCCAGGCCCAGCGCCGGTGGCGCCAGAGTGCATCTCAATGTTCACACCCCAGCCTTCCATAGGCATTCGAGCGCACGTTGGAACGACTCCGCTAGACGAACCTTCCAGCGCCACAAATGGAATGAATCGGTGATCTTTATCGAGGAGTGAAGGTGCTGCGCTGTTTCGTTATTGGATCCGGAGGGTTCCACGTTAAGCGCTGGAGGCGTTAAACGTTTTCTTTGCGCTCGGTGGCATTGGAAAGTTTCAGCGCCATGCCGTAACCGTTTGCCACGCTCATTGAAGCCGTTTTCTATGTTTTTTTCCAAAACCCACGCTAAGACCAGGTAGTAATCGATCGCGTAACCGTCTCCTATCTTGTGCTACAATAGGCCGGGTCACAGCCACTGCTCTATGAGGATACTATCGTCGGTTTGCGGAACTCGCCGGCAATCAAGAAGGTCTGTGTGTACGGAGGTAGTACAGACCCTGTCGCGGATGGTACTCAATGTATGCAGAAACTCATGCATCCTGGCGCACGCCTACCACGACGGCCCAGATAGTGGTTGGTGACAGCGGCATCTACAACGGGCGCATGGAGATGGCGAACTTGTGGCGTGTTGTGTTTGTTCTTTTAGTCGGCATAAATCCAACAAAGCTTACTCGGTACACGATACTACTACGCGCATGCCTTCATCATCGAATGAGTGTGAAGCGGGCTCATTTCGCATAAAGATTGGATCCTGTTGCATAAAAAGACAGCCGTGATCTGGTAAATGTGCTAAACCTGCTCGCGGGATCGCACCAGGGAGCCAGTCTAAATTTAGCCCAGTTTAGCAGGTGAATGCTACCACGCGCGCCGGCTAAAAGCTTCATAGAGTTTGAGTGCAGTAAGGCACCTTCCATCACAGGTTACTGCAGATTTGATTAGAATTTTGACCAGGACGAAGGAAGGACCCGCACGGAAGTGAATGGCGTCCTTGACGAGTTATTCACACAATTTAGTTTGGCTCCTTGTACTCATAGTCATGTAATGGAGCCAAGGCGCCGAGAGTGCCCCGAAGACACCTTTCCGGAAGCGCTTTTGCCTAGCCTGTGAGAGGTCGGCGCTATTGAATAGACTACTTCTGTCGTCCATGCTAGTTTACAGGGGGCAGAACGGGCGACAGGCGGAACGCAACCCTCCTAGAGCTCTGCGTGGAAATTTAGGAGACTAGCCCAGGATCAGATCTCTCAAAATAGCGCAGCCCCTCTTTGATGGTTACATCGGCGACAAACTCTCTGCAGGACGCACCCCTCAAGCAACTACCGCTCAAGCGTCGTATTGAAGGCGACGGTGGCGCATCTGGACACGGCGAGGGGCAAACAGTCGTTCCGAGTGGAAGCGCAGTAATCTGGGGTACATGCTCATTCGCACGCCTGACTTCTCTGCTGGCATCCTAGCTTGCGAAGCGTTGGGGGGCTCAGAAATTTGCAGGTGAGCAACGCCTAGGCTTCGCAACTGTTGACGCAGCATGGAAACGCTTTTGCACACGGCAGAGGACATAAAAATTGTATGTCCATCTGGAGTGAGACCTGACAGGCCCGCTGCTTGCGCGTGAACTCCAGATCATGACGGCGACCGTTCCGGATGCTACTGTGGACTGGTGGTGTGTCGATTAGGTTTCCCTGATGCCTGCAAGGGTGCCCTCTTTGCGCCACACAGGCGCTATCCCTCTAGGGCCCATTGTCTGCACAAAATGTGCCCAGTCGTCAGTGGCGTGGGAAGGATAGCACAAGACCAGCCTTTATGGCCCCGCCCCTCGTATGTACATAGTGCTAGGCACTAGGCGCTTCAACAAATCCTACCATGGTACTATGGAAGAAAGGCGCCTAGGTACTCGTGGCGAAGGAGGAGAACAACGCATGCAATTTTCGAAGCTCCTTCTACAAGTGAGTAAGCGTATTCAAAGGTTGGGCAAGAGTAAAGCTGAGCAAGGCGAAGGGCCCGTCAGCGGAAAAGACCATCATCATGTGTGTTTGAAGGCCCCAGATTTCGACGGCGCGGTGTTTTCACTGACGGCCGGTGAGTCTGTTGTCCGACCACGCGAGGAACTTAAGGGTGCGAGAGCGCAGCTGCCACAGGTCAGTGGTAGAGGCTACTGACAAAGACCCCTGTTGTTTGATACCGGCACGAGTGGGAGTACTCCGTAGATGAGGACGAACTCCGTCTGGGCACCATTCCGGAAAGCTATTAACTTAATCGTACTCCGTAGTACATACATAATGGCCGCGACGAGCCCGGCCTTACGAGGCTTTAAGCCCCTTTCCAAGCTATCGTTAGCGGCCATGGTTTGCAACGACAGTGTTCAAAGCCCCAAGCTGGGCATCTGCCGCTTGTGGTGAGCCGTCCACACTCTGACGAAAGGGGCTTGGTGTACTCGTACTCCGTATTGCAACCCCCCTACTCGCAGCCCAGACCGACAAGGATCGAAAGAGCAGCCAGACCAAGCCACAACGGCTGAGATTGACTTGGTACATCGCAGTGCCTGCGTTTTCAGGGCCAACCGCGACTCCCCGAGTAAGTTCCTCCGAAAGCTTGTCACCACGCATTGCGCCGTTTGCCCGTGTCGCATCATCTCCCCATGTCCTGAGGTTAATAACTCAGTTAAGGGACGTGCCTGGACTCCACCGTAAGCCGCCATTTCAATGTACGAGTACAAATGATAGTTGCGCACCCGCCATACCGCACCGCCCTCGGCAGGGTAGTGGCTCCTGAGGGCATGCGGTGGCCCTCGCCGTGGCGTGCTGGTACAGCATCTGTACGGAGTAAGGTGCCTGCACAACATCGATTGTGCCCTTGGTGCCCTTGGTGCTCTTCCGGGCGTGGATGGATTGCGCGCGCACCATACGGCCCTGAGCCCCCCCAAATTAGCGCCCGGTGCCCCAGAGGAAGATCCATTCCGCTAAGAGCGATGGCGAGCCCCGGCTCTCGCCCTCCTCCCGAGATGGAGGTGGAACCGGCCGGCCGTGAGAGAAGAATTGTCGGTACGTGAGAGGAACGGCCTGGTACAAGGTGCCTGGGGCCCCTGCATGGGTGTGGACCTCGGCACTAGCGTGAAGGTAATGGCCGGGCAGAAGACCGTTGATTGGACGGTGGCCATTTTTAGGCCGTTCGGCGGTTCTGGTGCCGATGACGCTACATGTGCCGAGTTATGCAGCGCACAGAGGGTTGTGCAAGCGCGGCACGGGGATCCCTTCATTGCGGTTGTGCAACTGAGATGTCCAGTCCGTACTCCGTAGCCATGTCGCTGTTGTATGTACGGGCTCCACGTGCCGAGCGGCAACATCATCAAAGAATGGAGCCTCGAGAAGTGTGTTACGAGACTGAATGAAGATACTCGTAGATTGTGGGCGCGGGAGTGGTGCTTTTTGTGCGTGGAAGATGGCGGCTGGTGTTTGTTGCAAGTCGTAAAGCACGCAGGCGATGAACTGGTTGACAGCTGGCAACCGGCAGCTGGCAGCTGGCAGCTGTCAAGCTATGTTACCCATGGCAGGTTAGCATGTTACCAACTATTTCTGCTTCATGTTTGCAAAGACGCACCACGGCCACCAGTGCAGGGTCTGCAGCAATGTCGCTGGCTACAAGCACAAAGTTACTAGCCCGCAATCAGGGCACCGGCTAACATGTAACACGGCGCTTCACGCACGAGTAAAGCACCTGCAACAAGCGCCTGGTGTGTTACTCGTACCGTTGCAGTTGCAGTGGCAGCTCCAGAGCTAGGCATGGCGGCCATGTGTCATGCTTCACCACACCTCCAATGGTGCCCCGTAGTACGATACGCTTTCCTGACGACCGTGGAAGTCTTCCAAATACAGGAACCCGCTAACCGCAGAGCAGGCCCTGAACCTTGATGCGACAGCGTGCGCCTCTTCGTCGTGCTATGATGGGGCTCATCCACATATGGGCGGCCCAACCATCGAAACCGTCTGTGCAATTCTCCATTTACTGTTATGAGTCTCGGCCACGGGGTTTGTGCTGGCGGACACAATGATCGACGGTTTCTGCATCTTCATTCAGTCAAGAAACTTTTGTCTGTGCTTGACCAGCTGCCTTATTCGGTATGAACGGATACGCAGAAGATTTGGTGCGACACCGCTCACGCCAATACTCTGACCCTCTTCTTATTTTGGTCTGCTTGAACGGAGAAGGCCATGCCGTGCCATAATAGTGCGGACACCACACCGCACTGCGCCGTGCAGTACAGTACATTGGTCGTACCACACCACAGCTCCCACACCACACCAAATCAAACCACATGCGTCATCTCGAGGGCCTTTTGTCTTGCACCCTAGGCAGTCTGGTAGCGCCGCGAGAAACTTAGAGCTCGGAGATATTCCAGAGGCCATGCTCACATGCGCTCGAGCCAAACAGGCAAACGCAACTGCACGCTCAACTGCAGGTACTGCTTAGCTGCGCGCACGAGCTCAGTGCTGCCGTCTACGCTCCCCTTGCAATGGCGGTAGTGGTGGAAGGAGCCTGGCTTTCTCGAAATAGGAATGCCGTTCTAGACTGGCGATTTTGGCTCAGCGCAGTGATCCTCAACTGGCACGGATGAGCCACGGCCGTACTGGTGCATCCATCAGTGAACGTGGCGCACAAATCGTCGCCCCCACCCTGCGGGTGCGGAGACAGCCCAGGAAGGCCCGCCCTCCCCCCACCGATTCTCGAGAGCCCATCATGAGTGGTGGTGGTGGAGCAGTGGTGGCCGTCGGTGGTGATTGAAAATGCCGGGACCTCCTGGAGCATCTGACACATTTACCACCTCGTTCGCATGATTGATTGGCGAGTTGAAGCGAGGTAGCAGGCCAGCCTGTGGCACGGATTGGGGAGGACGTTTCTGTCGGTCCGCAGGCCGACAAGGCAGCCAGATCACCCTCTGTAAAGCGACGTGCGCATGTGGTCTTGGCTACGACGCTATCAGTTGAGATCGCCGCCTGCCGCATGCCCTCACAGCGCTGCCCGTACTTTGCCGCTCACCCTTGCGCTGCGAGCATGGCACTGGCGCCACGTATTTTCGAGCAGAACGTCTCCGCCCAATGTCCGCTCCTATCGACACTTTGTCTAGTCCTAAGCCTGCATCTCGTCTCAACCTGATCCAGTGGCTTCCGCATATTAGTTGCCAAGGACAGTCTTTGAACCCGGCCTCAAGGAGAGGCTCATCTGAGTATCTCGATAAGTGCCATGCATCCTGCATTGTGTGAACCTTACGCATTATTAGCAGGCGCGCCTACAAAGTACTCGTACATGTGTGTGGAATGCGCCTGTATGGGCTCAAAATGAACAAAACGTGCTCTCAATGCCGGACACCGCAGGCGCACAAGCGCTGTGCTGACGGTTGGCCGGTCGCTTTCTAGAATTGCGGGCGATTTGAACTCCATCAACGGCGATTTCCACCCGACAGAAAATACAACACTTGGCCAGAGAGCAGTGAGCGTGGCCTCTGGTTCGTCAGGGTCCGGAAGTTATGCGCGGCGTTCACAACTGTGCCCCGCCCCAGCATCTGCGGCCTTTACTCCACCATGGATCCTTGTGCGCAATGGATTGCCGTGGTGGCTTGCTTACTGGTTTGGTGCGTGTTGAGAGGTAGGCAGCAGGATGTTTAGCTCTGTCACCTATAGACTGGCGCTAACTATTAGCCTGTTTGGACTAGCACCGCCCTTAGCGCAACGAAGCGTCCTACTGCGATGCTAGACACGCCCCGTGCTAGTGCCTGGTACATGAAGTACTCCAGAGTACATGAATGTGACCGAACCAAGAAACGGCAACGAACGCCCCCTCCCACCCTCTCGGCAGACAAAGGCAGATATGGCTAACTGGAGCGTGGGTTCGGGTGGGTGTGGCAAGGGTGCAGCGACACCCCTCTCCTCGTCAGTGGACTTGGCTGCGATCATCTCACGAGGTGGCCATTTGCAAAAAGGCCTCCTTGGTCGCTCGTGGCTCTCATGCGCCGCCTTATACTGCACGGCCAGCAAGTAAATGACGGCATAATACTACGAGTTGTGATGTAGAGCTTTGCCTTCGACCCGCCCGACTGACACTCTCGCCGGTCGGCAGAGAAAATGGGGAGAAAGCTGTACCGGCGGTCTCATCACTGTCAACACTCTCCGCCACCACGAGCGCTTTTGCGACTGTCTCGCACGCACCGACCACCGACCATTGCAAGGCCCATCGAAGCGATGGGTGTCTAATTACAGCGCGAGTTCTCGCTGCCCTGCACATGCATGAGTACGAGTACCGTGGTATGGATGGGGTACATGTACTGTTCGTTGCTCCTGGCGTCAAATGTAGCTACGGCTAGTCCGTACGGACTATAGCAGTTGCAACAACATGCTACTTAAGTTTCCATCAGTTTTCGGAGCTTGATTCTTTGTACGGACGTACAAGCAAACTGCATACCTACAAACAGACAGACAGATAGTCAGTCACTCAGTCGATTGCATTTGCTGTTTTACTTATCGAGAGCCCACCCGTGGCAACGATAGAAAGCACGCTATCGTCACTTTGCATAGACCCAGTTATTCCAAGGACTTGTGCACACTATATTATTACCATGTGAGCGCCTGGTTATTGTGTGTGCTCCATACCTGTGCATGCTAGCTACAAAGTATCATAGTATTCTTGTCGCGCCTACCCAGAAGGTGGTTAAGGCCGTGAGATCCGCTTGACCATCCACGCCCCCCATGTCCGATTTCCCATGAAAGCTCCTTGCTCCTGTAGACTCAGTAGACCCTCCCACCACCCCAAGCCCACATACTATGTACTAATGAACAACCCAGAGGGTTTCTGGCGAGCCGTGACCAAGTCTGTTCTACACGAGTGCCCATAGGACGCTACACCCTCCCCCCTCGGGGAGCTTCCTTGGGTACCATCGTCCAGTGGCCACAGTGGGCAGCTACAACAGTGAGAGTTTTTGTTAGTTCCCGTGCCTGGGCGTCAAGAGACTATCTTGTCCGTGGCCCTCCTTTCGAAGCACTCCTCCCCATCCGCGATCTCCGCCGCCCGGGGACACTGCCGGTCCTTTACCTGACACGCCCCTCCTACCTAGCATCTGCCGTCCGTCCCTTGGTCACCACTACTGACCCTGGGTCCATCGGGCTCCATTCTCGCATAACCTGTTCAATCTACTACAAGTACAAGTATACAGGCCATCCTGCCTTCGCCCCCAATCCGATCGTCTCCGTGTTCTCCAACCCTTCATCGTCTTCTTTTATTCAGCGTGGACTGCATTTGTTCAGCCTTACAGATACAAAAGGAAGACGGGTCCCTTGCCTTCAACTTGGTTGATCATATTGTTGCCTGAGTCGACAATACATACCCAACCTCCTCCCCTTTCCTCTTTCTCCTTGTACCACATCATCACTGCCTTACCTACGTTTTGCACTGAGTTATGTGCCAATGATGGCCGCGACTGCATACGCTCCTAATCTGACTGACTTGCGGGGAGACTCTGCCCATTCGAGTCTGTGGTCAAGTTACGGCACTGCCTCCCATCTAACCGGACGCCTTGGTCCCATGGACACTCTTCACAGCTCCGCCGTTTCGGCGCGGCCAAGAACGGAATCCTATCCATACGGACGTCTTTCCCAAGACGAAGGAGCCTTCGAGAGACCCCATCATGGAAGTCTTTCTTCACACCAGGGTGGTTACCCAAGCCTCAAGAGGTCATTCTCGCAGGCTGACAACCAAATGTACCCTGATCTGACAGCGGATCTTCGCGACGAGGCATCCAGACTTACTGTCAGCCAAGACCACAAACTCCTTTCGTTCCGTCGATCCCAAGAAAAGAGCACTGTAGTCGACCAGGCAGGACGTACTCACCAGCTTGAGTTGTCAGCTCAACTACACGGAATGTTCTTCCTCTCGGAAATGCCAGCGAACCCGAGTGATGGAACCCCTCTTCAGCCAGAGCTCACTTGCTACCGACGCAACCTTTTCCAAATCAGCGGCTCCTTCATTACTCCCAGAGGACCAATTTCAGTGGTCAACGATAACAACGAGACACTTGGAATCAACAGCATGGAAGTCACAATCTCTGCCATCGAGTCTGTCGACGGCAACCCCGTGCGCCTGATTGTCATTCCGTGGAAGACACCACCTCCAAACTCAGCGGCCGAGGCCGCCCAAGGCCCCGACCAGGAGCCTCCGTCGCTGCCCTTGATCCCTTTCCAGGACAGCAACCCAGACGCCGACGGTGAATATGCTGTATACCCTATCGGCTGGCGCCGTCTGCAGTTCAGAATGTAAGAACTTCCTGCGTGATACGGTATTCATTTCTATTGTGGGTGAACTAACAAAGACGACAGTGCCACTGCCAACAATGGTAGACGAAAAGAGCTCCAGCAGCACTTTGTTTTGCACCTCAAGGTGTATGGAACCTTGTCGGACGGCAGCAAGGTCGTTCTGTCCGAGTCCACGACTGCGCCGATTGTTGTCCGCGGCCGCAGCCCGCGTAACTTCCAGGCCCGCAAGGAGATCCCACTGCTGGGATCCAGCGCTGGATCTCGCGGTCAGGCTCTGGTTGAGACTGGCGTTGGCGTCATTGCCAGCGCGTTGAATGTCAAGCCCGGTGACGCCAAGGGACGCGGCAGCATTGACATGCAAATGCCCCGTTCGTCGTTTACGTTCAGCCCGCCGAAGCCGGTTCCTGGACAGCTCAACTCCATGAGATCCAAGTAAGTTGATCTTACCTTCTAACCTTGCTACACTACATGGCCAAGGAACCTATTGCTAACCGCTTCGTGCAAAACAGCTCGTACTCCTCTTGGAGCGGCCACCTCCCCGTGACGACAATGGGTGATTCATACTCTAAGATGGCTCTCTCTGGCGCTCCTGGCTTTACCGAGACGCCCGATCTGCCGCTGGCAACTTCCGTGGCACCGGCGCTGTCACAGTATGGCGCAACAGCCGGCCAGCTCCCCGGAACAGACAGTGTTCCACGATACGTTGATAACGGCAGGGCAACCAAGAGCCCTCGCCACCATAGCCACCAGTCTGTGCATGGGTCGATATCTTCTGCTGATAGCCCTGCCGACTATCGCTACGGTCCATACAGGGCCTCCATCAGCGCTGCCAGCGATGCCACCACGGCTGGCTATGGCGGCGATGCTGGAAGCTCGAGCCGGGAGTACTATCCATCGCCCGCCCTAACGAGCGGCACTGAGTCCAGCTCGAGTCTTGCCTACACTGGCGGCGACGGGCGGCCATACGGATTCGACATGCACAAGACGGGTTCTTCGGGCCTGTCTGCGAAGCACGAGTCCACGCTGCCTGGTCCCATGTATGGATCAAACTCTCGCGGCTCATTTGAGTCGATGAATAACTACTCTTGGAGCACAAACTAGGCTGCCAAAATAGTAAAACAGACGCCTAGCTCGTTTGTATGCAACGTCTTCTACTACTCTTGGGGAATGGGCTCAAATTGTATATTACTCTTGCCCTCCTGGGTGTAGACGGACAAACCGATCGATGACGGAGCAGGGCTCCGACAGGCGCAAGGGGAATTTTCCTGGCGGGCGGCAATATGTGCTTTTTCAATGTTCCAAAAATTGGGCGGCGGATGGGTATTCTCTTCTTTTTCTTTTTACATGAGGTGTCTTTGGAGTGTTGGTGTTTCGTATGTAGTGTGTTCTTTCTTCTTTTGTCCTTTCTGGCAGCGTCCGGCTACACCATGGGCGCGCACAATCGGCATTTGCTAGATAATTCTAGTAGTGCTGGTGGCTAGCGGCCGATGAATGGGTAGTCACGTTGCATGGTGGAATCCGGAGTTTCTTGCCTACCTTTTGGAATATCAGGTTGGGTCCGGCGGTCTGATTGTTTTTGCAACGTCTTTGTTGTTTACTAGGGAGGGACCCATTGGTTTTATAGCAATATATACACAACTCTTGTCTATATTTACACAAGCATGTCTCTGTCCTGTGTGAACTGTATGTCTGCACATAATTGCCGTAGATCGCGAACTTGGTCTGGTCTGACATGGCCAGGCGATGTTAGGATGAATACGACACACTCTGCTTGCCTACACGCGGTACCATGGTCAATAGTGAGAGCACAGCTGTACATGTCGAAGACGGACAAATTGAGTGCGTGTAAAGCCAGCTACAGCCGTCTCAATGCATGTTTCGGCCGTGCGGAGAGCCATTGAAACGTCACGACCCGAGGATCTGGGTCGATGAGCTTGGTGGCGCTGACTCCAGTCAAAGCAGACAGCAGAGTGAGGACGCACGTCGTGGGCGGCGGGGTGTTCCACGGCAGTCTTACCCCGGATATGCAAGGATCCAGGGTCTGGCAGCGCTGGCAGCTGGCCTGTGCAGCACTGCGACGGGGCAGCGGTGGCGGGTGTTGTCCGCTGTGGCTGGTGCTCGATTGCGCTACGAGTGCCTGGTGCAACAGCGCTCTAAAGACACGCCGCTGGGCGATTAGATAACCAGAACGCCGATGGATTTTTTTCCGCCCCCAACTCTGCTTGTCGATAACGACGTCCGTCTTTCGTCTTACGATTGTCCTACAGCAACTTGCAATTTGGATTGGTCACGGGCCAGTATACCCAGCGATTCGCTTATTTCTCAACCGTGACGACGAATTATCCGTGCGCGGGATCGGGAAGAGGCCTTGTTCCCTGAACGGCTTGGGTTGGAGACACATCAGCCGACTGAGGGCCGACAGTGCAATGTTTGACCTACCAGAGGCAAAGCGGTTTGTAACCCTCTGTGTTTCAATTTCTTGTTGTAAAATGCTGATTCGGAAGATATAGAGTACGAAGAGAGGACCTTCAAGGTTCAGATAACGACAGCGACGGCGGAGGCAGCGATGATGAGCTCACTGCGCAGTTGAATGCGCAGATTGCGGCGGCATTGGGCATCACAGCGCAAGAGCCCTCTCGACCAGCGACCGCTCCGGAGCAGGCTAAGCCAAAATCCAAGCCCACGAAAGATAAAACATCGAGCGACAGCGACGACGATGACGACAATGGGGATCGCGCAACGAACGGCAAAGACGAAGCCACAGATGACGGCTACGAATTCAACCTCTTCAGCACATCCGGCCCAGCGGCCAAAGTCATCTTGGAAGACACAGAGCCGCAGGGTGATGGCGGACTCGTGCGGCCCCGGCCCTTGTCGTTCTACCTTGCTGGCGATATCTCAGCAAAGGAGCAGCAGCAATACGAGTATGCCGCGGTCAGCGCAGAGGATATTGTTGCATGGTCAAAACAGAGGTCATGGGGCATGGAACTGCCGTGGAAGGTCCGGGAAATCAAGGTCACACGCAAAGCTAAGCCGGGGAATGCATCTGTGCAAATACTGCAGGAAGTACAGGACGACGATGGCAGCGCCGCGAAGAAGCGGCCGGGCAAGAAGCAGCGGATCCTGAAACGGCAACGGACACGGTCAAAGGAGGAAAAAGCCGCAGAGGCAGCCAAACAGAAGCTGGAAAAGGAAGAACACTTGAAGGATAAGAAGAAGAGGCTAAATAGGATAAAGAAATTGAGAAAGAGGGCCAAGGAGAAGGAGAAGAAGTTGGCTGCAGGTGAGGATGTGGGTGCCGGCTCTGTAAGTGGTGATTCTGGGGACGAGTCCGCAGGAGCTTGAGCCTTTCAATGTATATGCAAATGAACATTTAGCGTTAATATGAAAACGAATCATGAATTATCTAAGCAATAGAGTGTTTATGCGTGAACTATTATATGCACATGGTTTTACGTTGCTGGTGGTATAGGTACCCACCTTCAACGTGTGCAGGCGCAGGCCAGCCAATGACGACAGACGCTGGGCGCCAAACGAGGACAGCTCCCAACTGCTTCAACCACCAAACCACCACACGCGACAGCCAACCACGAGCCAGCGGCTACGGTAACTTCTCGATATCCCACCGAACCGAAACAAACGGCCACGCCATCTTATGAAGTAGACTATCGAGCTAAGCTGAGTGACCATACCGGACCCGCGTGGCGATGGAGCTGAGAGGCTCCTTCTAGACGCCAGACCTTTCGAGCCCTCAAACGTCCGAAGATGAATAGCCTATGGCCATCCAAGGCTGCCGCCGAGGAGGGCGAGCCGAAGAACCCGGAAATGGACGTTGCAGATACCGGAGAAGTTCCCGCGGCCGGGGCTGGAACCGAGAGCACCGAGAAGCCGCCCGTACCTGCGCCGCCATCAAACACGAGACCGGTCTTGCAACGAAACGCCCTGCAGCGCGCGCAGCCCGTCGAAGGAGTCCTCCCTTCGCAGCAGCAGCAACAGAACCAACAGCAGCAGCCGTTTCGTCCACTATCTGAGCCTCCTGGCTCGATGCAGGACCAGGCGCCGCCGCAGCCGACCGACTCGCTCTCCCTGGCGCAGCTCCGCCGCATCGTGACCGAGGCGAACCGCAACGACAACCTCGCATACGACTTTGTATACGCCGACACCGGGCCGCACGCCGAAGAGATTGATGAGTGGTTCATGTACCAGTTCTGGCAGTGGGTGCGGCTCAACTCGGCCCAAAAGGCCTTTGAATGGCACTGGAGCCACGACAACGGCGCCGAGATCGCGTGGGAGGACGCGGACCACGATTCGCGGGCCAAGTTTGTGCGTGGCGCCATTGCCAGCGTGCAGTCCAACGATGCGGCGCTGCGGTCGGCGTCGATTGGAAAGCTTACCTATCTCGTGCTCGGCCGCTGGGGAGACACTGCTATGCCGAGTGCCACCGACGGCCAGAGCAAGTCGATTGCAAGCATACCACAGCTGCAAGCCATCAAGGCGGGCGTAGAGTGCCTGTCCTCTCTAGAGGGCTTGCCTGTTGTCTGGGAGGCGCTACAAAATGCGTTTGAGAGTCATTGGTAGGCCTAATGGAAGAATATGTCACGCTGGGATTACGACGATTAACAAAGTACGATAGGTCTGGCGATGCGCAAAACGGGTCTCAAGGGAATCCGCAAGAAACCCAAGATGAGTTGATGAACCTCATGACTATTGTGTATATTGCCGTGCAAGAAGCACTGAATGACCCGGAAGATATGGCTTCTTCGTATGGGAAACTACGTACGTTGGCACTGCTGCCCTGTTTAGCCTGTAATCGTGCTTACATTTTCCAGTGGAGTTGAAGCCTTCACTCACAGATTTTATGCTCGTAGCAACGACCAAGTTGCGTTGGGATGAGCAGAATGCCCTGCCTCAGACACAAGTATGTCTATTTTGTCCTCTAATTCTACACATGTCGCTAACTAGAGGCTATAGATATTGTTGTTACTCTGGAAATCGATACTGCTCGTATTTGGCGGCTCAAAAGATATTGAGAGGGTAAAGAGAGCAACAAGCGAAGTACGGGACGAAAACCAAGAGAAGCAAACCATTACGGCTTCGCCGCTGGACTATCACGTCTTTCGACAAGAAATTACGTCGAAATATCCGTCGTATGTCCCGCCTCGACCCGTGATTCCCCTGGAGTCCGAGAACACGTCTCTGTTGCCACCGTTGCCGCAACATGCTTCCAGAAACAATGCTTCCAACGGCATTTTACCGGCACCACCAAATGCACAGAACGGAGGCGCCTCAATCCTAAACCAACCTGTTCACATTGCAACCCCTGCGCCCTCGCCGCCTCCTTCACCAGGTGTAGGTGGCAAGGGTGGCAAGAAGCAAAACTACCAGACAAACCAAAACTTTCCATTCATGTATCCTCCACTCGACGCTACCAGTAATAGTGCTGGCGGTAAGGGCATGGAAGCGTTGCAAGAGGTAGTCAATCGCAGGTGGGAGGGAAGTGACATACCTGCCTCGATCCTGGAGGCAGGCGAGCTCTTTTCCAATCGTGTTAGAATGACACGCGCCACCAGACAGCTGTGGGATGAGCGCGAACGATTCCTCAAGTTTGAACGTGGCTGGGAGACTGATGACGAAGACGACGAGATTGAGGACCTTGACCTCAATGAGCTGACCTTGGACGAAAAGGAGCTCTTGAAAGAGGTCAAGGCAGATGAGAACAGAGTGCCAAAGCCGCCGGAGAACCCCGTCGACTTTGGTCCTCGTGCTGATGACCTCAGCCAACGAGACCGACAACGACTCGAATCCGTTGAAAACTTTTACGTACGTATACAGGCAATCATGTGATTAACAGGAGACTAACAACTGAGTAGAAAGAATCGCTCCCTCATCTGCAGTCTCTGGTCATTGTACTACTGCGCCCCATATTTGCCAACGTTGCGGCGATTGTCTCGCAGCAGGGCTCACAGCCTGGGCCGGGCATGGCCGGAAGAGGCAACAACCCTGGCATGAATGGCGGCCCGAATGGACCACGAGACCAGGATGGGATGGGGCAGAATGCGACGGATGCTTCTGATATGTCGCCCGAGGATATTGATGCCGCGAGAACACGAGAGATTACGACCAAAGCCATGTCGGGCACCCTGGTGCTCCTGCTTAAATGGCTCCGCCTGTCTCGTAAGTGCTGATGCTATACTGTAATTTGTGGATGATTGCTGATCAAACAGACGTCTTGCGATTCGAATATTTTACGCAATTGCTCCTCGACTCCAATTACGTGCCACTGGTACTCAAGCTTTTTGCCCACCAAGATGTCCAACAAGTGGTTGACAGCAAAATGGACAGAGTGGAGAACAGGTACGTTGTTGCAGCTTGTTGCCGTCTGTGTAGATGTCGCTAACCATGTTGCAGCTTCTTCCAATTCTGCAACTTGCGCTCCAAGTTTAGGGACCGGTCAGACAGCGACATGGAAAATGAAGAGGAAGACGAGGAAGAAGCAAAGCAGGAGGGCAATAAAGAGCCAAAAGAGACAGAGGCCAAAGCTCAGGAGGATGACGAGAGTGACGACGACGCTGCACCGCCGCCAATTAAGAGACAACGCTCGCCTCCCCTAGAATCGGAACGGAACGAAGAGGAAGACACGCAAGAAGCCTCAGGGACAAAGGTTAACGACGAGCCAACCACAGCAAGGCCCGAAGTCGATGAGCTGGGCTACCCGGTGAATGACTTGCCCGTAGTGCCGATTACCGACTTTTCGTGGCGCAACTTCTTCTCACTGATCAACTACCTGCGCGTGATGCAAAAGATTTGCAAGAACAAGGCACACCGAAACCTGCTGCTGGTGCAGTACAAGTCATCGACGATTCTGCGCAAGTCGCTGCGGATTCCGCAGCCCGAACTACGGCTGTTTACGCTCAAGCTGTTCAAGAACCAGGTGCCGTACTGCGGGCGCAAGTGGCGACAGGGCAACATGCGGGTCATCACGGCGGTGTACCTGCACTGCCGGCCGGAGCTGCGGGACGAGTGGCTCGCGGGCAGCGACATTGACGCCGAGGTGGACTCTGCGCTGCCGCTGGAGCAGGCGCTCCGGGGCCTGACGCACTGGTTCAACGTGCGGCGGTACCCGGACAAGGTCGCCGGCGGGGACATACGCAATGCCGCGAGGGAGGAGCACGACTTTTTCGCGCGGGAGCTGGATAAGCTCGACTTGGACTGGACCGACTTTGGGGCGGATGACGGCATGAGTGAGGTTGAGCGCGTTGAAGCGTGGTAGGCGCTGGTCTACTGCACATGCTTTGTCAGGTAGGATGGAGCTCCAGTACATTACAAGTCAAGTTAAAGAAAGAAAACGTCATGATATAATCATTACTAGTAAGATGTACTATATGTATACACTGCGATGGCGCCATTATTACCACGACTGGCTCTGGGTAGTTTCCCCTGGTATTCATTCTATTTACATGATGCAGAATTAGTAAGTTCTTCGTAGCTTCTGTTGCATTCGCCCCACTGCACTCAGGGGCGATCGTAAATGCCATCGTCGTACTCCTGTGGCTTTGGTACGGGACGGCGGTTATGCTGAAACGTTGGCTGCGGCTCCGGCTGCCAATGGTCGACGTATGGATTCTCATAGGGACTGGTGGGACTGGTGGTGGCGGCCGGATAGTGTCGCTCGTAAGGATTTTCAAACGAGTATCGCTGACGATACGGGTCGTCTGCGTGCTCGTATGAATCGCCTACGACACTACCATATGGCTGCTGCGGCTGCTGCCCATATGGCTGCTGCTGCGGATAGCCATAGCCCGTCTCATACTTGTTTTGCACGCCTGTGCCGCGCCCGTCTTCTACCGCGGTAGCGTCGGTGCCGTCGCTGGCACGGTTATAGCGATCTGGATCGGCGTGCTGCGGGAGGGCGTTGGGGTCCTGCTGCGGCAGCAGGGCATTCTTCTTGCGGCCAAAGAGGCGGCCGAGGAAGCCGCCGCGGGGCTTGGTCTGTTTCTCGGTGTTGTCTTGTGCATCGGCACCCTCTTGGATCTGGCCGTACTTGGCCTGGTTCTCTTCCTTGGCGGCGAGACGCTTCTGGCGCTGGTGGTTGCGGCCGAGGCCGAACTCGGTAAGGGCGGAGAAGATGAAGAGGAAGCTGTAGGGATCAAGTTAGTTTCAAGCAGAGGCGTGAAGACGGGGAAGGAGGGAAGTGCGTACACTAGAATAATGGCAATGGCGAGACAAGCCGTCTGCAGCTTACACGCGGTCCGCAAGCCCGGCAGCTTGACAAAGTCGCTGCCGCCCTCGCCCTCGACGGCATCGCCGTCCTTGCCGGACCCAAACACGGTGCTCACCTGGCCCGTACACTGCGATGCGCCGCCCTTGTTGGCGACGGCGACGTAGATGAAGGCCGAGCCAAAAGCAACGTCAAAGAGCATGGCGACAAACGACGCGGCGGCACGGCCGGCGAGGCGGCACAGCAGCAGCAAGGCGAGCAGGTCGTAGAGGATGGCGGCGCCGGCGATGCCCGTGACCGAGGGGACGGAGGAGGGGATGGAGAGGTTGTGGTCGTGCAGGGAGACGAGGAAGTAGACGTAGATGCCCATGACGATGATGGAGGCGCCGAGCTGGGCGGCGCGAATGAGCCACTGGAGGGTTTTGAGGCCGCGGCTGCGGCCTTGTGAAGGGGCCATTTTCGTGAGCTGGATGCGTGTATGTTGAGATGGAGGAGTATTTGGTGATTATAGAGTTGTATGAAACGATGCGAGGAAGAAAAAGGTAAACTATGTGCACGCGAGCAAAAGAGGTGTAAAGTGGCTGGTAGGTGAAAAAGGAGTGTATTTACATTTCACTTGCAGTCTTCATCCAACGAATCATTTACACCCTCCACCCCCATCATAATTACGGAAGAGGGTACGGCAGGTACAATACTATAGGCAGGAGAAGGCGCATCGACAAGAAAAATAGCAACAAGAGTCGTCGTCACCCTCCCAGCTCCGCCCCCAAGGAGAGGTAGTGTGCGACTGGACGGACCAGTCAGGTTCTGGGTGCTGTGTGTGCTTGACTTAAGCTCACCCGCCACCCGCAGATGCTATTTGTGGTAACAGACGCCGCCGCTCAAGTCAGGGTCGTAGGGCGGGATGACGACGGCTGCTCTGTCAGTGTGTACTCGTAGGTACGTACCGATTAAAGAGTGTGGCTGTTGTCAATGTGAGTGTGCCCCGTGTGGTGCACTGTGGCGTGGCTGTGTTGGGCGTTTGGTGTGGGTAGGTGGTGCACTGCCACGGCTTAATGGGTGCTGGAGGCGACTTCTGCGCTGTCTAGTGGCTGTCTGTCATTGGAAGGAAATACATCTCCGAAAAACTCCGAATATGTGAAACCGCGGAAGACAAAATATGAAACGAATCGGATAGACGTAACTTGATCATAGAGTACCTGCGTCTCTGCACCAATCAACCAAATCAGCGCTCTTGATTCGTTTGCGTCGTTGCATCGTGCATCGTGCTCGGGTGGAGGATGTCGTTATCCCCGGTTTGTAACCGCGTCTTTCCCGGACTCGTCGTGCCGTTACACCCAAGCGCACAACATTTAGCCAAAACACTTAAAAAAAAAAAAAAAATAGCAAAATCACTTCTGTCAATTGGGTAGTTCCCTTCAAACTTGACCGGTTGTTATCACCTGGCTGCATCATCTGCCGCGGTAGTTCACTTGGCGTGATCATCACAAGGGTGGTTGCGTGTAAGAGTTTGCGGACTTGTTGATACGTACCGGAATATCCGCTGTATGCTACGTATAATGCTAAATGGTATTATTATTTCGGCGTAATAAATTCAAGGGGCATAAGCAGCATATTTTATATCTTCTGCTAATTTATTAAATAGGTTTAACATCCCCCGTCCAAAAGCGAGTCGTTGGTCCCTTCCTGCCTATCGTAGCTACTGCCCGTGTGAGTCAGGCCGCAGCAGTCCAGCAACGAGGAAATTGCACTACATCAGAGCAGACAAGAGGCTATTAAAAAGCCCATGAGGTAATTATTATTGCGCATTATGTATACAATACTGATTTCGCTATTCTATAATACAAATGAAAAAAGTTGTCCGCCAAGCATGCCGTACTGTAGCAGCAAACTTCGGTCCTCTTGCATTGATACCGCAAGGGGAACAATGGTCTTCTTGCTTCTCAAAAGGCGCCCCCTAAGGCTACCCCGCCTATAAGTGTCGGGATTCCCCTATTGTAGTTTTTAATTAGTCGACTTGCACATATGTTGGGCCCGTCATTGAGCACCGCTACATACCATTGTTTGCCGGGAGTAGGGAAGTTGCGTTTCTCATCTTCCGTCATGCCTTTGACTAGTTCCAGAGCATTAGCGTGAAAATTACAGCCTCAGGTCAAAAAGCCTGAATTACGCACCATCATCACTGAATTTCCCGGGGTGCTTGACATTGTCCCACCACAGCCGCAGGATCCACGACACGACAAGCGCCTGCTGCATGTCCCGCGACAGATCCGCCATGAGGGTCAGCTTCGTCAGGCCAGAGTCGTCCGTCTCGTACGCCACCAGGCCGCTCTCGTTCGTCCACTCGCAGCGCACGTCCTTTTCCTGCATCGGCACCGCGGTGAAGAGCAGCTCGCTCTGCTCCACGCCGCCGTCCAGCGCCTTGGCGAGGCGATGCACGCGGTGCCCACGATGCAGCGACAGCGTGCTGGGGCGGAACGTCGTGAGGCTGACGGAGCAGAGTCCCGTTTCTGATACGGACTCGGCGTAGTACTCAGAGTCGGGCGGCCCAGACGAGGATGAAGACGAAGAGTCTGGGTGTCGGAGCGTGCATAGCTTTTTCGCCTTGTTGGACGGGTCGGCGGGCGCGGAGCTGTCGAGCGTGTACAGCTGCACCGCTTTCAGGGAGTCGCGGAGCCACATGGCCGAGTCGGACAGCTTGTAGAGCGTGGGGAAGTCGACGCTGTTGGAGTGGATGTAGCGCCCTTCGATGTGGAAGGTGACGGCGTCGGTCGTTGCGTCGAGCTTGTCTGCGATGGTAGGTGCGTCTTGTTCCATGTTGTTTGGGGGTATGTGATTATCTTGGTAAATAGTTTATGAATGTCTTGATGAATATCTTGATAAACCAGATGGAACTACAATGTTGAAAGGGAAAAGTCTCTACTATCTATAATGGGATTCAATCGTCGTTTGGTGAATAAAGATGTTGGTGCCAAGCCAACTATGACGTTCTTGGGGTGCATCTCGCCCAACGCCCGATGGGTTATTCCCATGGTATGTGGGGTCCCTCAGCCTCGAAGGCCCCACCGTGACCAGATCGCGGGTGATACAGCGTGCCCGGCTGCGCTGATGCGATAGGGCGGCATTATGCCATGGCTTGCATTAAACCGTCGGAAATCTAAAGGACAGGGCGCCCCGTGTTCCATAGAATAACTAATGGAAACTGCGTCTCCGGATGCCCTGAGACTGATGGACGTGATACCGATGGCAAGCATTGCCGCCCTACAGGGCGACTGAGGGCTGATGTGGCCGACACGGACCCTGAATACGAATGTGCAAAGCTCTTGACGGCGTGTCCCAAATGCCAACTGGGCATGGCCATAATCTGTCTTCTACCCACTTAAGATAACCGTATCTGGGCTAAATCTCTTTCATTCCTCCAGTGTAAGTTGCAGTAACCCCATTTACCTAGACCGTATGTATAGAACCAAGTACCATGATGTCCTGGTCGCCAGAAAGGCCGCAAACCGACCAAACAGCCTAGCCTACGCCGACAATCTGCCCAAGAGCACATCGCATAAGAGCCATCGATACCATTTCGCCTTTTTCTTTGATATTCTCCATCCACCCTGTGGTAAGACACCAGCAGTTGGTAACAGCCAGAAGAACCTGCAAAAGAAGCACCTTCCTAATCGGGCACAAACTGTGGGGGGCCATCCCCGCGGCTTTCGGAGGGCACAGCGCCAACACATCGCACCAACACTCGTTTCCATCGTGGACTAAACCAAACTGTCGCAGAGGAATTGCGGCAGAGAGGGCGCACAATTCGGAGCTCAGAAGCGATCCCAATGGCCGCCGAAGACACGCGGTCATCAGAGCAGGCGCCCCTGCTAGGCCCTCGCGTTCACGACGCCTCATCGTCCTCCCAGCATGATGACAACAGCACGGCGGCCGCGGGCGTCAGCAAGCCGCCCGAGCGGACCAACCTGTCCATCGTAGTGCCGTGCTTCGTCTTCCTGCTCGCCATGGCGCCCATCATCGACCTCTTCAACGTGGCCGCCGACCAGATCACGGAGCGCATCATCTGCCAGCAGACGTACCCGGACGTCACCGAGCCGCTGGCGGACCCGCGCTGCAAGGACCCGACCGTGCAGTCGGAGCTGTCGCTCGTCTCGGCGCTCGAAAACACCTTTGAGCTGATCCCCGCCATCCTTACCGTGATCCCCTTTGGTATTGCCGCGGACAGGTTTGGCCGTCGCCCGTTTTTGTCGCTGTGTCGCTTTGGCAATATCCTTGCCTGGAGCGCCAGCGCCCTCGTTTGTGAGTAGTTTCCGGCACTTGGGTTCTGGAGGAGGCGGGACTGCGCCGTTGGAAAAATGGGAATGCTCACCATGTGTTGTTTATAGTCTGCTTTCCTCACACCCTCTCTGTGCGTTGGAGATGGGCTGCCGTCTTGCTCAACATCATTGGCGGCGGCGAGACCGTCTTCGTGGCTGTTTCTTATTCCCTGGTCACTGATGCCACGCCGGCAGCCCTGAGGTATGCGCCAACCGGCATTCATATCTTGGCCATTGGATCCTGTACTAACCGTGTTTCAAGGTCGACTATATTCTACTGGCTGATTGCGGCCCCGTTGATTGGTAGCCTCCTCGGTGGGCCGCTGACCTATCTCGCCATGCAGCGCGGCGAGTGGTTTACTCTCATGCTGTCCATTAGCCTGCAGATTGTTATTTTCATATGCACTTTCTTCATCAAAGAGACTCTCCACCGAAAGCCTGCCCCCAAAGATGACGGATCTGAGTCCGCTCCAAACCAGTCCGTCAAAGAGATGCTCAAGTCCCCATTTGTCAACACTGCGCTTTGCATTCGGACGCTGTTCTGGGCGAATACGAAGCTCTGCATGCTCTTCATCATCTCGTTCTTTGGCTCTCTTGGAAAGTTCATGGCCAGGCTGCTCCTAAGGCAGTACGTAGCCAAGAAGTTTCACCTTACCTGGGCAGAAGTCAGTATCACCACCCAACCGGCGTAAAGCGACCATCATTTGCTAACTGCATTTCAATAGGCAAACCTCACAAACACCGTCATCTATGTCGTTCAACTCCCCCTTGTCCTTTTCATCCTGCCAGCCTTAGGGGCGTTCCTTCTCCGGGCTAAATTCTCGCCCACAATCAAGGACGTCTGCATCATCCGCTGCAGTTTCGTCCTCGCCATCTTCGGCGACGCCATGGTCGGCCTCGCCAACTCGCTGCCGCTTCTCATCGCCGCGCTGGCCATATTTGCCTTCAGCGCCGGCATCGACCCTACCTTGCGCAGCCTTGTCGTCTCGGCGGCGGCGACAACGGGCTCCGGCACCGCGGCAGTCATGTCCACCATTGGCCTCATGCACTCGTTTGGTCTCTTCATCTCTGGACCCTTTATGGCTGCCAGCTTCCGCGCTGCGCTAAGGCTCCCCGAGTTTTGGCTCGGCTTGCCCTTTTTCATCTCCTCTTCGCTGATGCTGCTGGCTGCCATTGCCATGTTTTCGTTGACTTTCAGGGATATTGAGGAGAAGCAGTCTGAGGCTACGGAGTCTCGCGATGAAGATTAAAGTGGTGCTTAAAAGTGATCATATTCGCGCCAAAGCTCTATATACAAATCAGGACAAGATGGACAAAAGGAAGGCATTCGGTCACATTCTTAATCCACACCATTCTACCATGTCGTGTTGCAGTCGTTAAAACATTCAAACCCAGTGCAGTCTTGCTCGTGTTAGCATGCCGTCGCATCCATAGCTCCAGCCCAACTCTAATCAACGTAAATCAAACCCCTTAGCATGCCTGGCCATGTCCAAAATCTGCTTCACAACCCGCTGCACATCATTCGGCTTAAACGGCAGCCTATGTCCAGCATCCCACTCCACCAGCCGCGCAGTGCCCGGCTTGCAATACATCCTCAACAGCCTTCTATGTCCCTCCAGCCCCTCGTCTCGCAGCCCGTGCACATGCAGCGTCGGAATGCGCAGCACATGCGGACCACCAGACTGCTTCTCAGGAAAATCTCTAAACGCAGTGGTAAACAAAGCCGGCTCGGCAATGTGTCTTGGCTGCGGCAGTCTCGCATCCAAGTGAATAATCGGCGCACTTCCCGCCATGAGCACCCCAAACTTGAACTGCGTCCGCGGCAGCACCAGCGCCGCCTTCTCATCGCCATCTTCCCATCCAGAGACGGCCTCGGCCTGCTGCTGCGCCCAGAGCAGACTAGCCGCGACCTTGGCCCCCTGCGAGAACCCCAGCACGCCGACCCACGGCCCGAAACCCGGGTCTTCGTCCATGGCAGCCAGGCAGGCGTTCATGATGTCGTCCGAGGCTGCGTCGGGGGGCAGGTCTGGCTGCTCGTTGTGCCAGGGCAGCCAGCGGCGAAACGGCCCCATGGTGCCGTAGACGGCGACAATGTCCTTGTGTCCCGCCGACGCGTAGGGCCCGTCCATGAAGACGAGGCGGTAGGTGGTGGCCAGCTCGGCGATTATGCTGCGGCATTGCATGCGGAAGACGCGGCCGTTGACGCCGCCGCCGTGGAGGCAGAGGATACGCGGGAGGTGGAGGGTGTCGGGGACGGTCATGACGCTGTTGATATGGTTTTGACCTCGTTGCTATAAAATGTATATTTCTTCCTTTTTCTTTGAAAGAGCTTAATGTGGTAATAAGCTGGCAATAGGGATGCTGGCGAAATCGCCGAGTCGCAACGGGTGTTTAAAAGGTTCCGAATAACACCGGAGGGTTACAGATGACGGCGACGAGCCACCACAATTGAAGCGAGCACCAGTGCCGGCGAATAATGGCCCAGGATCAAATAGTGAAAGGCTACTAGGAGAATGAAGCGATTAAAGGAGAAAAAAATACGGGAAAGAGAAAGTCATAAGGTCGGACACCGGGTTATTAAGAACTGTCAGCCGCTTACGGACTCCGAACCGGGTGGGTATGGTGTCAGCCGCATGTCGTTCCAGGCTGTCAGCCATGTAAGGGCATGGTGAGTGACTTTGTAAAGTACCGAATATATGTCTGTTCTCATGCTTAAGTGTGAGTCTGTGAAATAGGCCATTCCATTAATATCAGTGCCCGTGTCGGCCCTCTACCAAGTCCCTCGCCGCAACCTTGCGGCACTCCTCCAGCACGCGCAGCTGCTCAGCAACCTCACCAAGCCTACTAATCACTTCCTTGTTCCCCCGCGTAAAGGTGAATATGACATATGGGATGCCAACGTCGTCGCAAAACTCCTTGACGTACTTCTGCGCCTGTCGCAGGTTATGCCTCGGCAGGCGAGGGAAAAGGTGGTGCACGACCTGGAAGTTGAGGCCGCCGTGGATAAAGTCGAGCCAGGGCGGGCAGTCGACGTCCATTGTCGTGCGCACCATCTTCTGAGCAAACGACTCGTGGACACCACC
The DNA here is from genome assembly GCA_003056585.1 of Lecanicillium sp. MT-2017a. Classification (NCBI taxonomy): domain Eukaryota; kingdom Fungi; phylum Ascomycota; class Sordariomycetes; order Hypocreales; family Cordycipitaceae; genus Lecanicillium; species Lecanicillium sp. MT-2017a. The sequence goes on from PXYN01000219.1 coordinate 149,633, forward strand.
ATCGGCGCTCGACATGGCAAAATGACTGAGCGTGAGTTGTACGTGTAGCGGCGCAGTGACCATGTGCGAGATGATGAGAAACGAGAGGCGCGCCGGCCATGTTGGGATGGAGAGGTAGAGCGTTCGGTAGCCGAACCAGTACCAGAACACTACCTGTCCCGTCATTTCGACATAGCGATGCCACCATGCTGTTCCTTTGCGGGGCGCCTGCGTCGGATCCAGTAGATATGACCATGCGAGGCGGTACAGGTTGAACCGGCCCATCATCAGGATTGGGTAGTAGAGGTAGTGCTGGTACTTTATAAAAAAGCGCGCCGCAAAGTCGAGATTCATGTCTCGGTCATAGTATGTCGACCGCAGCGAGTCAAAGAACCGCGAAGAAATGGCAAAGAACGGCATGTGTTGGATATCCGGGTCGTGCTCTGGCGAGTTGGTTGCAATGTGGTGAACGTTGTGGTTCCTCTTCCACCACCCGACGGACAGGCCGCCGAGGAAATCTGCTATAAAGATGCCGATGCACGTGTCAATGTGAAAGTCGTGCGTTATGCTGAGGTGGCCGGCATCGTGGACGGTAAACGACAGTAAATGCCACAGCATCCCAAGACAGATGCTTGAAAGGGTGTAGTAGGAGTTGTGAAGGAAGAAGCGGAAGAGGGCAAACAGGAACGCGTAGCGCAGGAATTCAACAGCGTAGTGGCTATATGCACACTGGTAGAGACCTTCGGCTTGCAGTCTTTCGTCGAGCTGGCGGTACTTGAAGGCGACCTCATTTTGTGATTGTTGATCGAGACCTGGGTACTTTGACAGGTCGGATGATATGGCATGAGCCACTGAAGCTTCCGTGAAGCTCAATGGAACCGCCTCAGGCTCCGATGAGCATAAAGATGTAGCGCGAGACATGGGTGTGCTGCTACCTACATGTCTCTGCCGCATGCCGTCTCCGACGTCTTGCGCATCAAATACTGGCGACGGCGGTGTCGACTTTCCAGATGACGCGGCTTCTTCTAACTCGGTAGTAGGCTCTTCTGCGTCATCAAGCTTCAACTCGAGCGGCCGAAACGTACCACCTTGTATCGGAGGCAAAAAGTTCTCCCACCGTTCCTGAATTCTCCCAATCGCGAACCTTTGCATGTGCGCCTGTGCCTCCGCGGAGTGAAGGGCCGTGATTTCGTCTGTCCCGTCCCTGCCAACCATGTGCAATATGGACTTGTCGCCGCCCGGATGGTACGGGATCCAAGCATCGACCTTGAGAACCTGGTCTCGTAGTATTATAATTTTCCGGCCATCGGCGATCAGGCCCTCGATTTCTCTGCGAGACCAGACTCGGCTTTTGCGCGAGGCGGTAGCCGACGCTGCTGCTGCCATGGGGTAGAGTTGGCTGTCTCGGACAGCAGTTATTGATTCAATTGAAATTTGGAGAGCATAACCATGAGGTTTAGAATGCAATTGACGTCTCTAGAAGTATGGCTTGTATATCGTACGTTAATTCTTTCGGGTAATGGGGTGTTGCTGCAGGGGAGCCAACATGTCACCGCGGGGAATCACGTGTTGAACTCGCAAATACGAGAACGAGTCTCCGAACCCTGCAAAGTGATGCCCACCGGACAATTGTTAGGCTCCATCATTTCCAACTGCTGACAACCTCACTGGTCAGCAACAGCAAGGGACACAAAATTCAACGGTGAATGTCGCTCCGATGGTCAACATGTCTTCGACGGTTGCCATTCCACTAACAGGCCGAGACCCGCGCTATAAAAAGTGACGCTAGGCCCTACACATGCGGACGCTAGCGCTGTTTAGTGGCGTTTAAAACTAACCGCCCAGACACTGCCCTTACGAGTACAATAGGCGTGGGCGCTTGGCTGCAAGGTGCAAGAAGCATTCCTTCCCACTTACGCATGCAGAGACTCTAAACAGCCTGAGCTCACAGCCTCTGAAATTGGCGTGTTCTAGACCCTGCAGCTGAAATCTGCCTGCATATGTAAGCTGCGCGGGTGCAAGGTTGCCCCCTGCGGCCACAGCCTGCCGACGTTCAGCACACCATCCTACAGCAGGTGTGTATTGCCATCACCTTGCATGATTTGTGCAGGTGATTGTCCCAGGGATAGCTGATTAATATATACCATGTGGCATTTCGGTGTAGCTATTGTGCGACAACACGAACGACCTACGCGGACAACTACTCGTAAGTCCTCACTAACAAACTCAGATTGCCGCCATACAGGAAGCAAAGTACAAATGCAAATGTATTGACAGGCTAATCTGGTGGTTAAACAAATATGCAAAAGTCTCTAAAAACATCTATCCCAGCTCTGCCCGATTTTCCGTGGACCCAGTTGGTTTGTTCTCTGGCAGTTCCGTCGCAGTCGCCTCAGTGCCGGCCACTGGGCTGCCTGTGCTGATAGGGCCAGGAGACGCATTGGTTCCCGTGGGAGAAGGATATCCCCAACTTGGCTGCTGAGGCTGTCCGTATCCGGGACTGTAAGCATTCGGGGAGTGCGGCCCAGGGCTGCCCTGTCCTTGCCGAGGATACGCCTTGGGATCATAGGCACCGTAATGCTGTTGGTTGTAGGCTGGCTGCGAGTTGTTGTAGGCTGGCTGCGAGTTGTTGTAGGCTGGCTGCGAGTTGTTGTATGCATAAGCATTGTTTGGAGGAGGACTTTGACCGGGGGGCTGCTGTGTCATAGGCATCGGTGCCGGTGCTGGTGCCGCTGCGGCACTGGCTGCCTTTTCCTTCTTCTTGTGTCGCATAAAGAAGAAAATGGCCGCGCCGATGAGTGCCAGACCGCCAACGCCTCCCACGGCGCCTCCAGCAATGGCGCCGACGTTTGTTGAGCTCCCCTCGTCGTCGCCGTTAGTGGTATCGTCGGTATTCGTCGACTTGGGACTCGGTGTTATCGGAGTGGCTCCAAGGTCTGAGTTTACATCTCCGGTGCGTGTTAAACTGCCTGTAGTTTCGCCATCGGGGGCAAGCGCCGGATTTGTCGTTAGCAGCAGCGCCGCTGCTGTGCCGGCTGAGCAACCCCAGATACTGACTCTACTGCCTCCCATGTCTATCGAGTGTCGAATACAGTTTGGTACCTCACGGTCACTGAAGAAGAATATTAGGTCGACATTCGGTGTACCCTTGATTCGGGATTGAGCTTACCAGCACGCAGTCATGGCATCTGCAACCTTGTCAGGATCACAGCTGCCCTTGAGAACATCCGTATAGTCGATACAAGTCGTCGGGATACTCGTACAGCTTTCTGACCCTAGACAGCAACCGGCCCACGGTGATGCGTAAATGCACGTCGCATCTCTGCTGTAACATCGCAGCGGAAATCCTATAAATGGTCAGATGTTGATATTCGGTGCGCTCGCGAGATGGACTGACCATCAGGGAAGAAGGCACAAGTGTCTGGGCCTCTGCCAAATGTATTCTGCCTAGGCACCAAGCCATAGCGCGGAAAGACGGGAGCTTCAGTCACGACGGGCGAATACTCCTGCACGACAAAGTTGTCTACCATCACACCTGTCTCCTGGGGTCGTGTAAACGTATCTTCGTAGCTTGCCGCTACTCTCTTGACCGACGCAGCAGCCAGGTTGGCTGTGGACGCAGCGAGCGTCAATAGGGCAATTCGGCTGTGCATGATAATCTTGTGTCAGGAATTCAGCCGCGGTGTTTCGACTTTTCGGTCAACTCGTGGTTCCTAGTCTAGTCGCGATCAAGATATCACTCTGTGCCAGGCTGTATCAAGCCGCCGCGGTTGGATGAAGTCTATGCAAATGCAAACTCCCACAATAACGTGAGGAAAACGAAAAAGGGGCCCTACCTGAATCCTGTGAAGGCTGCAAAGGATTTTGGCGCTTGTTCCTGTCATGGCGGATGGACTGATGGGAGCGATAAGCAACTAAGACGAATCTACCAAGCCCGTTTGGGTAATTCTCGTCGCAGAGCTGAACTCGGTGTGGATAGAAGCCCTGCACATTGCCCAATGGCCTGTGTTGATGGGCGGGGCAATTTCACTTGTGCTGGGTAATAGTTGCGAGGGCTGAGGGCTCGGCGTCCCTTCAGCCGCGCCGTCGACTGCGTCTGAGAAAGCTTGTCTCTCGGTCTCTCGGTGACCATGCCTGCGGGGTGATCCTCGCATCGGCTGAGACGATCCCGAGGTGGCGTTGCGCTGCTTTGATTGTTATTGAAATCGGAGCAGAATGCTGAAAACGCACCACGCAAGTGCATGCCAATCAATACAGAGTGGCCAGTATGAATACAATACCAATTTTCGACGTTCAGTGAATCTTGCCCGAGACCATCCTGCACTTCACGTCCCTGTTCTATGAATAGAGTTCACCCCTTCATCTCGGTAGCATGCGGAGTGGGTCGAGGCGGCCGTTACAGACACCAATGCAGGGGTTCGCGACAGATGTGGGTTTACCCCCATGTGGCCATCAATTGAAGGCGCCGATGAATAACGAGATTCTAACTAATATGTCTTAGAGCATCTACTTGATTGATTGCAGCTCTGTAAATAGTGAATGGTTTGGCGATCAAGAGCGACTCCCATCTTTTCTTCGTCTAGGATGTCATCCAGCTTGCCCATGGTCGAATTATATTGCCTTTGTTCAGGTTGTAGTTATTAGCATGAACATAAGCATAGACATAGAATTGGGTGTTTAAGTTGCCTTTGGCCATGAAAAAGAAGGCTGAAACTGCATATTTGTCACTGTGACTCTAAGTGGTGGAGGCTCTCACGCTTTTGTTAGGCCACACAAGGCAGTGTAACAGGCGCCAGACAACTCCGGAACTCGGCAAAGTAAGCTTCTTTTGCCAAGATTCTATGTGGCCCTTTGATAGTGCGTTTGCGAAGACTGGGAAGGTCCTCACATCGTGCTTAAACAAGGCTGTGTAGACCCGCCGAGCTCCACGGCAGATAGGAGGAGAGTAGGTACTATAAGCATGTCGTTTCTATATTAGCTGACGAATGTATGAAATATTCAGGTCCTTGTTGTATAGTCCAGCTACTGTATGCGGAGGCGGAATTGAATACAGCAGGATCACTTCCCTGATTGGGGTAAATACGCTGCTTTTACGTCTTCTCATGCGAGGCTGAGACCTGCTCTGCAGGCCAAAGCATATAGTATGGCGCCCTCGCAGCGTCTATAGTATATGGATATTAAGTTGCAACGCTGTTAAGTACCTCACTATAGTCAATACTCTATTCGGTTGATGGCATCATTTAGCGACAGATTGTGCTTAGAATGGATCGGGAGCAGGCTTCATTGATGGTTATTGGGGTGTTAGGTGCTGCAGCGACAGTCGAGCAGTTATTCACAATAGTGGAAGATTTCAAAACAATCCGTCCTTTATAATTTACCAGACAGTGAATGTACTAGGTCCCAGAAGATACCCTTAGCGACGAATTTGTACGTTTCCTATTTTGGGGCATGTGGTTCTGGAGTCGAGTATAGGGTGGTACGCCTGCCCCGGCCCGTTCATTTTACTGGGGCTTCCAGGTCCACACTGGTAACAGCATACATGATCGATCTCTCTCTCCGTCATAGGGAGCAGTCTTCCGGCTGCCGCTTGGGACTTAAAGATCTCTTTGCATTCTCAGTATCAGAGTGAAATACATTGGAAACTGTCTGACAAATATAATAGTAGTCTCTGGGGCAGGAATGAGGCGTAGACGACACTTCGACCGGGCACACTTCACTACGCGCTTCGTACTGCAATAGCCTACCCTGCTCGCTAGAGTATGAACAGCGTGATGTTGAAACTACAGCTACCGATTTTTGGTGTTATCGCCTAACATAATACGAATCAGTGCCTTGAGCAGTTCCAACATGGCTGTATTACGTACACAGTTGAGCCACAAGGGAAGATGCGGGTTGCAAGACGACGACTGGCCCTGTGGGAGAAGCTCATGGTCCAGCAATTCATGTGTCACCACAAGCACAGTCTTGTGCAAGGCAATACGGTTTTGGTGGCAGTCTTCTACATCCTATCCCGAAAACGGCACTGTCCGTTTTGGAGGGTATGTATAAATCTTCAACCCCGGCGCCGATAGTCCGACGAGCTAGTAGAGCCGCTAGATCGCTGCATGGTGCCTAAACAACAGTCTCGTCCTTCATCACAGCACTGGCTAGGTGCATGCTCCGTGCGCTACTTTTGGTAATTACCTAATTTCGCGCCAGCCGCCTTGGTCTTGGGCGCGATTTTTTTAGCGCTGCAACTGTATTATGTTTGTAGTGGCGGCTTAAGCCACTAGCAGACGGGGCGACGGCATCCAACGGCCGGCGGCAGAAAGACAACCAGTGGTGCTTGTGGCGGCGACTGCGGCCCTGCATTGTGGCGCTTCGTATCGACGGCTGAACATGCAGGCCTGGGCAAATACGAGGGCTATGATTGGCGTAGAAGCTCGTATGCCAACACATGAGATGAGGTATGCGAGTGGCTTTTTCTTGGATGTTGGGCCGACAAGCCGCACAATACAGAAAGGGCCTTATTTTTCCAAGCGAGGCAGAAGTAGGCAGTAGGTTGCATGCAGAAGTCTTCGGTATATCCAGGCTCCGCGGGGGCTGAGCTGTGCCCGCATCGAGAGGCCCGCCGCCACTGTCTAGTAGCTTCGGCACCTACAAATCTAGCAAACCCCCAATTACCTCAAATGGCCTTTGGAGCCTCAAGGCTCATAAACAGCACCATCGTGATATCGATACACTGAGCCTTTGAAATAATACTCTGGATAACTGGGCTTGCTGTCGATTCACGGAGAATGATCATGCCACAGTAAAGGACGCACCGCCACGTGTATGAAATTTCCGTCATTAGGGCCCGAGCGCCGTCAATAGTGCGCCTCAAGCACCGCTTCCTCGTCTTGGCTCAATCTGCTGTTACTTGGATGCGATGCGCCGAGGAGAAGTTGAAGAAACAAGCCACGGCTAGACTAGGCAAGATAGTTTTCGAGTCTCGCGCGGCTTTGGCCAAACGTGGCAGGTGTTGGAGTTGATGGCGGAAACTATTTGATGCACCTGTGTAGGAACCTGCGCCATCGCTGGTCAGTTGGAGCGTTACATTGCATCGAACAAACCATATTTTGTACAAACCAGGTCCGTCGAGGCGTCCACAAAAGAGAGTGGTTCCGTCGCTACCGCGCACTATCGTCGCTACCGAGTGTTCTCTACTCCGCTGTGGAGGTTGTAATGTGCAAGCAAGTAGCCCGTAGTTGTGAACCCGTGGCCGTGCGTGGGCCGCTGAGACACGCCATCCAACAACAATTGGTTTGTTTTCGCTTACTGCCTTGATGCCAAATACATGCAACCGCCGTGGCAGCGAGGCCGCATGCGCCACGGCCCAGCCGGCATCTCAGGTTCGCCGAAGCAGTACTATGGTTGCAATGTACTAGGGAATGCAGGTGTTCGGTTTGGGAGTTTTAGTCCCTGATAACTCCGCAAGACTGCAGCCGTCGCTGGGGCTTCTGTTCAAGGACTCAAGACTCGTACGCGTAGTCTGCATTTCCTGGCAGCTGGTCACTGAGAAGGATCTGGGCTACTCGGGTGCGATGCATGAGACCCCTTGTCAAGCCTCTCTCTGCAGCATACCCGATGCTGGTCGAGAACACATGGCTGCAGAAGTTGCTGAAGATGTAATGCAGTCGTAGCCTGACAGCTACATCCTCTCAACAGCATTGTCTAGCTTGGCATACATGGCATCTCCGTGGGTTTCATGGCTGCGTTCGTATCGTCTGGCGTGATTTTCGAGGGTCTTTTTCCTAAATCGAAGATACGAGCCGACCATCAGGGAGGTCTGCACCGCAGTCGGGATGAAGTGGTTAGCGTGCGTTCGCTTCTACAAACGAAGATGCAGGCACCATGGGTACGCACTAAAAAAAGGCCGCGACCCGCCAAGATGCCCTTCCAGGTCTCTGGATCCCTGGGTACGAGTGGCTGGCACCAGCTGTTGCCAGCTGCTGCCAGCTGCTGCCAGCTGGCGCCCGGGGCGGTGCGGTGGACGGGCCCTGAGCGGGACCCCGGCAAGTGAACGGTGTGGCCCACCTCTGATTACAAGGCGCCGTGGCCCATTGGCTCCATTGTTCTTGGGCACCACCTCGTACTACCGCAGCTAATACCAAGCTGCGGCTACGACACCACACACCACTTTGCTTTTGCAGCTGCGCATGCATGCATGTCCCCTCATGGATCCGTGCAACGCTGGGCTGGGCATCCACCGCCCCCGGGCCGGTCGTGCGGCTGAGGGGGCGGACAATCCGATTTCTCAGGCGTTCCCATTTCTTTTTTGGCCCTACCACGCTTGACTCTTGCGTTGTCGCCGTCGGGTTTTGCTTCTTAAGGCGGTGGTGGCCCCTATTACATTGTGTCTCCTGTCATTCGTTTGCTGGCCCATCCCATTCAATCTGCTATCCCCCGCAGTCTGTCGAGAGCTAGTACGAAGACGGGGTCGGTGTCTTGGATATTGTTCTCCGATTGTCTCTCGTTTTTGGAGTCTTTGCTGATTCTCCTCCTGCCCATATTACTGCAATCGAAGCTTGGGGCCTGTGACAGCCTGCTTTCTACGGTAGCAGCTTCGAACAAGTAACGCAAATGCAGACCAAAGCCCTGCTGCTCGCCCTCCTGGGCCTGACCAGCACTGCATTGGCCGACCCAACATGGCCCTCGTCCGTCGATGAGCTCGAGGAGCTCATGTTTCAGCTCAACTCGTTCAAGGCTCGCAAGTTTGCTGATACCGTCAGCCCTTGCTCCAACGAAGCCTCGGGCCCTGGCCGCCAGAACGCGGCTGAGTGGCTTCGATCCGCCTTTCACGACATGTCGACAGCCAACACCTTCTTCAAGACTGGTGGCCTCGACGGATCCCTCCAGTACGAGTTGGACAATGGCGAGAACACCGGCACAGGCCACAGGACAACCCTCGAGTTCATGGCCAAGTACGTCTCCCCGCGATCCAGTCTCTCGGACCTCCTCGCCGCTGGTGTCTATATGTCGGTGCGATCCTGCGGTGGCCCCATTGTGCCCATCCGAGCTGGCCGTGTGGATGCCACTGGGAGCGGAAACACTGGTGTCCCGCAGCCTCAGAACTCGGTCGTGACTTTCCAGCAGCAGTTTGAGCGCATGGGTTTCAACAATGTTGAGATGATTCAGGTCACTGCCTGTGGCCATACCCTTGGTGGTGTTCACACCGACGACTTTCCGGACCTTGTGCCCGCTGGCTCCCAAGCCAACGGCCTTGCCGGGCTTGACACCACTGTTGCCGCCTTTGACAATAAGGTAGTTACCGAGTATCTTGATGGCAGCACGAAAAATGCTCTCGTTGTCGGACCGTCTGTCAACCTGAACAAGCACTCCGACTTCAAGGTCTTTAATTCGGACGGCAACACCACTATGCAGGCTCTGGCAGATACAGCGCAGTTTAATGAGGTGTGCAAAAATGTCTTACAAAAGATGATTGAGGTGGTTCCTCCTGGTGTCAACCTGACCGACCCCATTGTTCCGTACAATGTCAAGCCCGTTGAGCTGCAGCTCACTCTCGCCGACGGCGGAGCAAACCTGCACTTTACCGGCTATATCCGCGTCAAGACCACCGACCTGCCCGTGGAAAACATCAATGATGTTACCATTACCTACACGAACCGTAACGGTGCTGCAGAATGCGGCTCCTCTGGATGCGACATCACTAGCACCGTCCAAGGTGTCAGCCAGGGCTTTGATGACACCTTTGCCTTCTTCCCTATCGACGCCAAGATTCCCGTCGCCACTGGCATCTCCTCATTTGTTGTGTCCATCAACCACGCTGACGGCACCAAGCAGGCTGCCAACAACAATGGCAACGGGTACCCCATTCAGGACAAGATTCTCTTCCAGAAGCCCCAGAGCTGCCTCCTCGGCTCAACTGGCGCTTCCACTCTCGTCGCTGCCGTCCACAACGATGCCGTTGCAGACGGCGCCAAGGCCACCATTTCATACAAGACTGCGCAGGCCAACAGCCCTGTCCCCAAGCTCCAGACCGTCACCGTTGACCTTGCCAAGGGAGAGTGCATTGGCAAGTATACGCTGTTCAAGGTTGACCAGACTATTGAAGGCGGCTTGGCTTACCAGTCATACGTTGACTTTGTCAGCGGTGACAAGTCTGACAGCTTCAAGGGCCTTGCGACTGTCGGAGGCACTTGCGAGGAGTTCCAGAACCCTATTGGCTGCGATGCCGATGAACCTGGTACAACTACACCCCCAGGAACCACAGGCGGCGAACCGACCACATCGCCTACCGATGTCACGACTCCTACAGATGCCACGACAACTCCTACAGATGTTACTACTCCCCCAACTGATACGATCGCCACACCTACGATTACACCAACCACTACCAGTTCCCCAGCCCCATCACCCTATCACCGATCCATGCTGGGCAGCTACACCATGCTGTCCTGCTGGGCTGAGGGCGCGGCAGCTCGAGCCCTTGGTGCAGCTTCGACGGCGGATGACGAGATGACCCTCGAGAAGTGCATGGAGTTCTGCGCCGGCTACAACTACTGGGGCACGGAATACGGCCGCGAATGTAAGTACTTGCCCTCCAAGTCTCTAGTGAGGAGCGAGCTAACACAGGACAGGTTATTGCGGCAACAAGCTCAACGGCGGCAGTGAGACTGTTCTTGACGAGTGCAACATGGTCTGCGGTGGCGACGGATCGCAGTACTGTGGCGCTGGCAACCGTCTAGAGCTGTATTCGACCACGGCCACCATCACCATCCCGACCGGTACACCCATGCACAAGCCAACGGTTGCTCCCTATACAATGGTTGGCTGCTGGACTGAAGGTGCCGGGACTAGAGCTCTCGACAAGGCAGCCACCGGTGCGGCAGATATGACCAACGAAAAGTGTGCCGAATTTTGCCAAAACTACCGCTACTTTGGCACCGAGTACGGCAGTGAGTGCTACTGCGGAAGCTACGTGGCCGACAGCAGCCAGTCTGCACCTCTTGACGAGTGCAACATGGTCTGCAGCGGTGACCAGTTCCAGTACTGTGGCGCCGGCAACCGCCTGGAGCTGTATATGAACCCCAACATTACCGGTGGAACACCTGAGCAGCCTCCTGGAGCCGGCGATTTCGTGCTGGTCGGATGCCAGACGGAAGGCAACGGCACTCGCGCTCTGGCCGACGCCTCCACGGCGGACGAAAACATGAGCAACGAGGGCTGCGCCAACTTTTGCAAGGACTACGAGTACTTTGGCACCGAGTACGGACGCGAGTGCTACTGCGGCAACACGCTCGCGCCCTCGTCACTTGAGGCGCCCAGCACAGAGTGCAGGATGACGTGCGCGGGCAACAATCTCGAGTACTGTGGTGGCTCGAACCGGTTGTCTGTTTATAAGAAGAAGGAGGTTGTGCCCCCGGCCAATGGTACCGAGTCGGGTTAATTAGGACTAGATTCGCAAAAGTGATGATTGTATATACAGAAGTGATTAATATGGAACGGCTTGGGCATACAAGTATATAGCTGGCGTTCGCAGCGGCCACGAGTCAAATATTATCACCAAAACATGTTAAACGATAATTGCTCATAATCTGTGCATGTTTTGATGTATGTCAAAGAATATTATGTCAAATGTGTGAGAGAGACTCTTTGCCGCGTATAAAATGTTGCTTCAAGCTCTGTAGTGGTGGTGAAGACTTTAAGTGGTGAGTGGTGACCACAAACGCACTCCCGCGACGACGCGTCTTGACGCGGGGCACCCAACGCCAACGTCCAACGTCACTTCACCAGAGCCCATCATCGCAGCCGGTCACCAAACATCTCACAGCCACAAAGCCAGGCAAAGCGAGCAAAAAATGGCTGATCAAACAGCAGAGGAGGACAGAGAGGTACCGTTTCCCTATGATGGAGTCACACGGGCAACCGCCGTGTTCGCTCAATCGTCGTTTCAATGCAAGAAGGAGTTCACAGTTTTAGCTAACCACACACGCCCATCACTCAGCGCCTCAAATCAGCACTTTGGTACGCGGTGGGCCAAATCGTCGACGAAGAGTCGCTGAAGCGAAACCGCAACGCGACACCGCAGTTTATCGGCGCCTTGACGGAGCTGGTGTGGACGCAAGTAGGTGCGTTTAGCTCCCTGAGCGATGCTGTACCTCTCTACCTATTCGGCAGCAAATGGAAGCTGCACGGTCCTCATCTCTCAATAAAAGAAAAAGACGTTTACTTGTCCGTATGGCTAACATGAGATACTGTGGGGGAAAACAGAAAACGTAGCCATCGATCTCGAATCATTCGCCAACCACGCGGCCCGCACAACCGTCACCACCGACGACGTGCTCCTCCTCGCGCGCAAGAACCCGGACCTGCAGGGCATCATGCAGGAGTTTATCGACGAGCGGAAGAAGGAAAAGGGGCGGAAGCAGACTACGGCTACGGGGGGGAAGAAGGGGGCGGCGGCGAGCAGGCTGGCGGGCAGGAGGTGAGGGGATGGTGCTGCCTCATTACAGGCTATGGCGACAGTATGAAATTGACTAGAGTTAGTCAAGGGATGATATCAGGTATGAGAAAGGCGTATGGCGTTTAATTCGTGTTTCTTTGAGATGTTGTTATCTTGTAATACATGTTGAAATCATGCATCTCATGTCGTCGTCCGAGATAACAATGTAAATTGATAAGGGACTGCGTAATTGGGTGAAACTCGCCTGCACGGCGCGCATCATCACTTATCAAACACAGAACTATGCATCACACAAAGTATATTCTTCTCGTAATCTACTTGCGTAACCGAGACATCCTGCCTCGCCAACCACGAAAAGCCACCTTCACTCTCACACCCCCCATACACCGCTGCGACCCTGCCACCCGCACGGATCCGGCCGTCTCCGCCGCCTCCTCCCTCAGCCGATAACAAAAAACAAGTTAAAATATCAAAAACTAAATCAATAAAAACAATAAAAGAAAAGAATAGTTAGTAGGTTAGTGAAAATAAAATATAATGGTTGTTTATAGCAAAAGCCACTCTAAACCTCATGGGGGAAGTGCAAGGTTCAAAGCAGCCCAGGCTGTATTTTTAACATTTCTACGATTGTCACGCGCACCCAGTCACTTTTATTAACTAAAGCTGAAAGAGAGCAGATGCAATGGTCCTCTCGTACAGGACCTATGCACCCACCCGTCCAAAAAAGATTGCGGCAAAGGCAAAAAAAAAAGTTGCGGCCGTGAGGCTGCGTGTATCTCGTTTCTGTTTTCTCTTCCTGCAACTATCCCCGTAAACCTTTCTATAATCCTTTCCAAATGGGTATCATGTTTGTCGTAAAAAGTCGTAAGTCGTAATCCGTAATTCATGCCAATACATTTCCGGTCAAACCTTCCCTAGGAACCAGCCTGGGTGAGGTCGACAAATGCCCAAGTCATAAAAAACCGCTAAGTGTGAGTATATGCAAGAAAAAAACAAGACAAAAATCCAAAACAAATAACCGTTATGCTCGTAGTTATTGAACCGCGACGTTGTTGAATCAGCGTGTCAAAACATAGAATCCAGTCCACATTAATACCTAAGAGAGCAAAAACAGTAACGCCTGTTCCTTTGAGGGCGGAATGAAAGACGAAGAGGGTGATTTCGTTTCGTTAAGGAACGAATGCCCTCTTGTCCCATTCCCTCTTCAAAACACAAAAAAAACTTCAAAGCTTTCTTTCCTGTCCCCTCTATAAAAAATCTTTCTTTCCGGGTCGAAGTGGTCGTCGATGGTCTTGGGTGGGTAATAATGGTAAAAAGACCATGTTCTGTGCCAGGTGTAGAGGCATCTTGGTGAAAAAAGGTCGAATATCAAGTAGAAAATAAGAAATCGGTGTATTCATAACGCTGTAGATAAAAAAAAATGAAAATGCAATGAGAAAATGGTGGTTATCGTGAGAAAGGAGGTCGAGAAAGTGTCCCCTTAGCACTTGATGCTGGTCTGGGGGCCATACTCCTCGCGGTAGCGGTCGAGCAGGTCCAGAGAAACACCAGAGCCGCCGCAGACAATCATGACAACGTTCTTCTGAGCCCACTCGGCGTCAGAGAGACCCTTGCCCAGGGACTCGCGCAGGTCGCCCTTGTAGCCGGCAGCCAGGGCGGCGCCGCAGGAGACCTCGACGAGCATGCGGGCGTCGTCGGCGAAGCGGACGCAGGCAATGGCGGCGTCGGCATCGGAGACGACGAGGCTGCGGGTGTTGGGGTAGTGAGCCCACTTCCAGGTCTGGGCGGAGACGCGGGAGCAGCCGAGCGAGGTGGCGATGGAGGTGATTTCGTTGAGGGTGAGGTGCTCCTTGGCCATGAGGGAGGCGTTGAGGGAGTCAGCGCCGGCGGTCTCGACGCCGACGACGTCGGGCTTCGCTCCCGACCAGGGGAAGGCCTCGATGCCCTGCATGAGGCCGTTGAAGAGGCCGCCGCCGCCGACGCTGCAGACGATGCCGTCCATGGGGACGTCCATCTGGTCGCGGAGCTCGGGGATGATGGTGGCGGCGCCGTCCCAGACGTCCGGGTGGTCAAAGGGCGGGACAAAGACGCCGTTGGGATCGTTGGGCAGCAGCTCCGACTTGACGTACTGCTCGGCGGTGAAGAGGTTCTTGCCGTACTGCTGGACCTTGGCGCCCAGCTGGATGAGCTTGTTCTTCATAAAGTCCGAGGTGGTCATGGGGATGACGACGGTGCAAGGGCGGTTGAGGGAGAGGGCCGACGTGGCACAGGCGAGGCCGGCGTTGCCTCCGGAGGCGCAGTAGAAGTTGACCTCGCCCTGGTTCTCAGCAACGGCACGGGTCATCATGTTGCCAATGCCGCGGGACTTGAAGGAGCCGCTGGGCTGGAGGTTGTCGAGCTTGAGGTAGATGTTGCTGGTGAGGAGCGTGTTAGTGCGGTACAGCGGGGACAGCGCCAGATAACTTACCAACCAACAGCACGGGAGACCTGAGGGCTGTATACACAAGGGGTCTTGACCCAAGGAAGGGTGGCTTCGTTTCCGAGAGAGCCCATTTTGAATGTGTATGGAGATACGGCGTTGAGAGTGCGCGTATCAAGTGTTGAATAAGAAGAGAGGGTAGGGTGAGAGAGAGTCGAGATCCCCAGACAGTTGATGCTGTTTGAATCAAGGACGTAAAAGGATTCAAATCTAGAATTATGGAAGACGAGATATTATGAGATGGTCTGGGGAAAGGAAGAAGGAAGAGAAGAACACGTTTTGAAGAATGGGGAGACCAGGTTGTAAGAGAGTTTTACGTACAAGTGGGCTGGGGATTACCTTTATGTCTTCTCTGGAACGAAGGCGGGCGCAGGCTCTTTCGCTCCCACGGCGCAACCC
The DNA here is from genome assembly GCA_003056585.1 of Lecanicillium sp. MT-2017a. Classification (NCBI taxonomy): domain Eukaryota; kingdom Fungi; phylum Ascomycota; class Sordariomycetes; order Hypocreales; family Cordycipitaceae; genus Lecanicillium; species Lecanicillium sp. MT-2017a. Next base: position 164,935 of record PXYN01000219.1, read on the forward strand.
ACCCGCGCTCTCCGTTTTTTTCTACCATTGAAACCCCCCAAAAAGGGCACAACGGTAGGTACCTACGGTCTTCGGTCTGGGGAGCGCTCCCTGGTCCGTGGCAAGCCGATGGGCTCTGACAGGCAGAGGCCGGGGCCCAAGGTGGCCATAAAAGTGGCTATTGGTGGACCGGAGTACGGAGCGGCGCAGGATGTGTGTTTTGGGGGTGGAAGGGAAGGGGGTAGTATGTACCGCGTACCCAAAGAATGAAAGGCAGGAGATCCACGGCTGAATGAGCCGGCACGGCGACGGCGGACCAGTCAGGGCCTGGGCACACAAGGGGGAATGACACAGGCGGTGCGCTGCGGATCGGTGCATCTCGCATTTTTGGGGTGGGGGGTGGGCGGCAGCGGACTACCTGTACACTTACAGGTGGGATTGGGTGTATTTTTTCTTGCGCCAGGTACAAGCGGCCCCGGGAAGACGGTGCTGTGGTGGTGGTGGCAACCACACCACCGCTTCACACCAAGGCAGGGCAAGGTGAAGAGATTTTTTTTCCCCTTCGTTCCTTCCATGTCTGGCATGAGGCTGCAGTAGTCTACTTTTAATTCGTTTCTATTTTTGTTTCTCCGCGCCCGGATACATTTCCTTTTGTAGGAGAGGGATGAAAAAAAAAGATTTCAGGTGAAGAGAAAGCAGAACAAAAGCAGAAGAGGGTCAAAGGCAGAAACAGGCCATTACAGGCTTTCGCTACGTAAAAGAAACACAAAAACATTGGCCCTGAAGGAGACGGCATTGGTCACAGCGGCCAGGTGGGCAGCACAGGGGACTGAGAAGCCCAAAGAGAGCCGCGCTGCAGGGCCGGACAGGGCAGGGCAGCCGCTACCTTACGAAACTGAAGGGAAAGGGAAAAAATAGACTTTCCCCGCGTGACGTGGTTGTTCGTATGCGCTAAGCCAGATCGGGTAGTATTTCTCTTCCGATGCGGCGCAGGTTTGTACCAATGTACTTTGTACCCTTTGCCGCGGAATAGTACGCCTGAGCCAGCACGGCTACGATACGTACCAAATGAAACGGTATTCAATTTTTTTTTTTCTTTTCCTTGATGGAGAGCATATCTACAGTACTGTAGGCACGAAATTCTGTTAAACTCTGTTTCAGACCGTACCGGTTTGTTGACTGCGATTACGGCGCTCGTAGGCTTAGGACCCGGCCAGGTGACCGGCGGACACTGCAAGGCCCAGCACGGCGGGCAGCGACAGTGGGAGCCGATCACGAGAACACCACCAACAGTGACTATGTAGAACGGTCTCGCCAGACGGGAAACGGAACGGGCGGTTTCGGTGGTTCGGCAGGTGAGGTCCGAAGACGGAGCTGGCATGGGCATGGGCATTCTGGAACGTATTATACGGATGGCCTTTTTTTTTTGTCGCAAGAGGTACCATGAAATTGGGCATGTGTACGCAATAGGGAAATGATGGGAGAGGCCGTTGTTTCGGGAGGAAAAGGTCGATGGAGAAGGTTCGACGTACCATGACGCTACGGGGCTCCAATAAAATTGTAAAAAAATAGAGTACGAGTAGACATGGGGTAATTCACTCATTTTATTCACTCGTCTTTCTGTCTCTTTGCCCTGCGCCAGTTTTTTCCATTCGCGTTACAGGTAGAGATTTGTCCTGGCGGCCCACAATCCCCAGGATTGGGGATGCGATGGTGTAATGGCTTGGTGCGGATGGGGTCATGTCTCGCACTGGGGGTTGAGCTGGGAGGCCCATATGTATTCCTCTTTGGCACATGCACTATGTATCTGTATCTTTGAAAAATAAGTAAATTATATCAAGAGTGCATGTTGTAGATTCTACTGCTCTCCTACACCTAACGCGCCCACGAGTAGTCCGTTACGCAGGTACACATGCCACAGTACTCAGGAAATAAAAAAAAAAAATTAGAAGAATTTCGGTACCTGCCCCGTCTAGAACTCTCGGCCGCACCTTCCACGTCGCAGTCGTCGGACCCGGCCTCAGTGGAGCCGCTAGCCGGGGTACGTACCCAGCGCCGTTTTGGCTGCGTCTTCTTTGCCCCAACTGGGACAGATTTGGCTACGTATTACGTTGTTATAGGGTAACAGAATTGAGATGCGTTTCGCACCCCGCTGGCCAATCAGGATCCCTGCTGGCGAAAAAAAAGATAGAAAACAAAAAAGAAGATTCTACTGTGGCGGGCGTGGTATGTGCCGGGACACGAGCTACAAGGATTAAAAATAATTCTGAGAAAAAGAAAATTGAAAATAAATGAAAATTATTATTGGACAAAACTTGACCGTTTCATTACTGTACGGCGCCCATTGTATGTATCACCCATGACACGTTCCTCGCTGTGCCCCAAGTCACCGCTCATCGCGCACCTCCGCTTCAGCTTACACCGTAGATTACGCTGCCATTACGCACACTGCCTGCCACTCTTGCACCCTCGGTAACCCCCGAGCTTTGGACGAGTACTCGCCCAACAATTCAGCTGCGCAATTCATTCCGTCTACCACTCGTGCAGTATACTTTCCCCCATGCTTTGCGCCTCTCCCGTACCGTTACCGCATTACACCAGCATGGCATGGACTGGGGTCTGGAACGCTTGAGCCTATGCGCACCTGGGCCGATCCGGTCCAACCTTGAAACGTCCAGCTCATATCTGCTCACCGTAACATTTCGTAGAGTATTCCCTACGGCACTCTGTAACTTGCCATCCCCTCTTTCTTCTGCTCGCTTGTACCGCCCGCTTGTCGATATCCGGCAGGTAAATCGACGATGAACGCCCATCGAAAAGTGCCGGTGAGAAGCCCGCCACCCCTGCTCTGCCTCTTCACTTCACCTGTATTACCTGCCAGCAATAGATTTCAGTACCAAATAACAAGATGCAGTTCGCTCCGAAATCGCTGGAGCCCGTAATCTCTCCCTCTGTCGTACAACCCAAAAGTAACTTCCAGCGCGGTACTGTTCGTAGCACAAGCACCGCAGTCCCCCAGGACGGCCATCGGCGGTCCTCTGCGTGGCTGGCACCACCACCACCCGGACCCATCCGGGGCGTGCGCAAACACGGGGCAAGAGCCGCGCTCCCCCCAAAAGCCGGCGGCGCGCGCTCGCTGGTGTCGAGCAAAACATGCCGAGTTTCGTCCGTTGCACGCCTGGCGGTGCTTGTACCGTGCAAATGAATGGCCCACCGGTCACGCTTACACGGCACAGCGCACTGACGACAGTGCATGGCGAGGATGCCTGCGTTCTGAGATGGTACGAGTCTGCACAGTGACTTGGAGACAGATGCAAGTCTGGATCAATGTCTGGGTCAGAATAACAAAATGCAGCGTTAAGGCCGGGTATAGATTCGAAACGAATAGTCACTCTAGCAATACTCGTAGGTGGTACTAGGACTCGTAGTGACGGGAACAATGGCGGTCACAGCAGAGTAAGAAGCCCCATAAACGTTGTGCTCTCGATATTCTTTCCGTCTACCTTGGTAGGGTTTGTATGTTCTATACCTGTGCCAATTCGCTTGCAGTAGCCTCGCATTTCTGTGTCTCAGTGGCACCAAGGAACGCTCTATTCAACCCGAAGAGCAATCCGCAGAATGCCAGGCTCCATTTTCTCCTGACGATATGATCGTCTCTCGTAGATGGAACGTATACGAGCAATAGCTCCAAGTTCGCTCACGCTAGCAATCAAAAGAGTAGCAGGATACCGAACACTTATGCAAAAATTGCATGTCGAACCTACTGCAGAAATCAGGTCAGAGTTGGAAGGACATTAAAGGAATCTCGTCAAGATGTAGCCTGACTCAAAAACTGCAGACCGCCTTGCGTTTGCATCGGCCCGTTTGCAGGTGGTTACTCGCCAGCCCTGCTCTGCCGGGCCGACTCGTCAACTTTTCTCTCCAGCACTGCCTACCTACAGCAGGTATAACACCTCGTATGTTCTCCAGAAAGTTAATCAGTTCACCTTCTGCGTTAGATCCTGTCGTATCTACTGAGAAAACGCGACGCATCAAAACCAACCACAAGCAGACGGAATCGCTTGCATGCTTCCTCCTTCAACACACTCCAGCCCAAAAACGTCGTTCTCTTACCCCGTTCTGCCCTCGCCACGCAAGTTAACACCTACAGCTTCTGCACTTTAATAAACATCCTTACTTCACAGCTTCAAGTCATATGCTTCTGATGATTGATCTGCCTTGCCTTCTTTTTCACCGTTGACTTGCACACACACGACAGTTCCAACCAACTTCCCTCTTCACTGACGCACAAGGCAACTTCACTAACTCCGCATGCTTCAATCGATGTTCCTTTTCTCTTTGCATCTTTTATCGTGACTCTCGCTATATTCATTCCTGCACGGAGAAAAGCTGACGTTTGGCCCTCCCGCTTCACAAGTGCATCAAGTCCGCATCATGACTTCCCAGCCTCACCTGCCAGCGATGAATGTCCCTATTCCAAGCATTGAAACTGATGAAATTAGCCCTGCTCAAGATGAACTGAATCGCCAAACCGCTGCAAGGCTGCGAATCGCCTTGGGCCTCGCAGCCTCACAAAGACTACCCATCCGCAGTGCTCCTGGCTCGGTGACGACAGCTGGCCGTCGACGCCGCGGCGGCAGTGTCAATGAAGCTGAACTTGAATTAGAAACTGAAATTGAAGATACAAACCGCAATCCCGACAACGACGGCTTCATTGTAAAGACGTACGAGGTCGACGCCACCTTCCGCTACGAAGAGAAAGACCTTGAGCTTCCGGGAGAACTAGACGCCCAATACTTCCCGGAAGGCTATGGCGTACCGCGCTACCCTCGAACAGACCCCAAAGAGCGCCTCGCTGCCGCTCCAAAAATAGCGCCTTATCCAAGAATTCCAGATCCGTACGACGATAAGCCGCTCATGGAGGTTGTGACGAAACGAGTGCCCATCAAGCCTGCAAAGAAGAAGCGCAAGCGCACAAACGAGGCCAAGCGCCGCCCCAAGAAGCGTCGGAGTAACGATGACAATGTAGCTCCCACAGAGGAGATCATTGAGATGCCGCCTCCACCTCCGCTGCCTCCTGTCTACAAAGTCAAGGGCTTCATCGGCCTACCGGATCTCGTCAGAGACCAAATCTACCGATACTTGCTGCTCGCCGAGAACCCCATCCGAGTGCACGGCAGCTGGGAGCTCGTGTTTCGCAACCAGAGGCTCAATCTCTCCTCCAGCATACTGCGCGTATCGAAGCAAATACACCACGAGGCCGCTCGCATACTCTACGGCGAAAACACGTTTCACTATCTCCTGCGCGATGGGCCAAGTACAGTCCGCAACGTCGCGCAAATCGCGTACGATGACACAGTCGACCCAGCTGCTGATGCAGAAGAGTCTGAGTCCGACTGGCAAGACGGCAATACAACATCAGCACGCCGTCCTGCACTACGCCTTTCGGGGCGCAGAGCCAGACAGCGTCCCGCCGAGAACAAAGACATTAACCTGGACACGTACAAGTCCTACTTCCGGTCCATATCCATCGAAGCAGAACACAATCGCTTCAGAGAGGATACGAGAGAACGCCTGGCAAATGCAATCAGCGTCTTCGCCGTCGACAGCGACTCGCAGCAGCAACAGCCCGTCTGGCTCCGCAACCTCACCATCCGCGTTTCGCCCATGTGGGAGCCCAAGCTGCGCAAGTCGGGCAAGCGCGGTGATCTCACTTTTGTCGACTTCTTTGCCTCCGACACCAATGTCATGGCCGCCATCCGCAAAGTGCCCAGCGACTTTTTGGTCGTCAAACTGCTCGTGTGGCACCAGTGCAGCAGTGTCCGCACCGGCCGCGCTACACGAGCACAGGCGCGGGCAGAGGCGTGCCCGTCGTGCAGCTCTGCGAAAAAGGGCTGCGCAGTGATGCTGGACATGCGGCCGTACCATACCTTTAAAGGGACCTACGCGCCAACGGACACAGACGTATGGGGGCACGACGATGCGATGAAGTGGGAACGCAAGCGACGGCACAACGTGCTTGAGAAGAGGTTAGAAGGCCTGCAGACGCTGATTACCAAGTGTTGTCGGGATGAGAAGTATGGGGAAAGAGGGGTGCCGAAGCGTAGGGAGGAGGGTGAAGGTGAGGAGGAAGGCGAGGAGGATGAGGATGTGATTGAGTTGATCGAGATTGACGATGAGACGGATGAGGATTACATTGGAGAATGATGCTTCTTTGGGGATATATTGGCTTCGATTTGTGACATTTATAATTATTGATATGGGATGTGATATTGCTTTATATATCGGGACAGATGAGGATCAATCATTACCCTTTAGCTTCTTTTCAACATAACTAGGCAATGCATCTCTCAAACAGGCACATCTACATGTCATTCATTTTGATTCATTAAACGGAAACACCGACACTTGTGATTTTTCAACGCCATTATGCTAACTCAATCTTGACCTTTGTCACCTCGAGCGTTTCCGCATCCACGAGCACAATCTCCTTTGTGTTTTCAAACGATGGTACCGCCACCAGTCGCACCGTCTGGCCGTCTGGCCCTTGAATCAACCGCGTGCCAAACTCGGGCTGGCATCCGACAAAGTACAGGTGCGGGCACTCCTTCATGACGAATGGGTCGTCCTCCTGGAACGGGTAACTCCCTATTATTTTCAACTCTTGTTAGCTTGATTCATACACAGCCGCGAGAGAAGCACTTACACAGCGTATCCGGCGCTGTAGGCGCACAACACCTCCACCGACACATGGCCTCCATCATGCCCAGCCTGTCTTCCGAGTCGACATACTTGAAGACATCATCCACATTCTGCCCGCCGGTGCCCAGCACCCTCCACCCCTCCACCTCTGCCTCCCAGGGATTCGTCACGCTGTCAAACCACGCAGGCTCCTTATCCGAGGTGCCAGCCGCGGCAAACGCCCTCGATGACGGGAACATGGCCGTGTGGATGGGCTGCTGCGGATAGCTGGCGTTGGCCGGGTCGTCGGCGCCAGGGAGCAGCGTGACGGGCATGGAGGGCAGCAGCTCGGCGACAAACTCGTCAAACAGCTGCGAGGGGAGAGCGTTGTACGTGCTGGCGTCGTAGCCGTACTTCTTGTTGCCCTTTTTGTCGCCGTCGGCCGCCGCCTCGTCGCTGTCCGGCTTGGCGTCGGTCGTGCTGATGGAGTTGCCCGCGATGACAAGCCGGCTTATTTGCGAGACCTGCGCCTGGGCCGAGGGGCTGAGCGCCTCGCCGAGGAGGTACTCGAGCAAGAGGTTGAGCTCTAGCGCGTACGAGCCGTCGGAGCCGGAGAATGACAGGCCCGACACGAGCGCTATTTGCTTGTTGGATTGCGATGGCGACGAGCCGTCGGTCATGTCCGTGTCTGCCTCTTGCTTGTGCTTGCCGTTGGTGTGCGCGCCGTTGGGGCGGCTCGAGAGCGCCCAGCGCTCTGGCTGCGGGGGCAGGTCGGGGAACTTGATGTCGAGGACTTCGAGCTCGCCACTGGTGTTTTCAGTGCCCATGACGGCAATGATGCAGCCGGTCACGAGCGGGATGGTCTTGAGGATGTCGCCGACGAGGCGGATGCGGCCCGAGTCGTCTTCCAGCATGACTTGGTCCGAGTCGTCGTCGGAGTAGTATTTTTGCGTCGAGATGGGGGCAGATAGCCAGCGCTGTAGGTGTGAGAGTGGTTAGTTTTGCCGGTCTGTTCGCTGGAGTTGCACTGGGAGGAAGAGTGCTTACATCCTTGGACACATCTTCAAGGATATTGGGCTTGAGCGACATGTCCATGTACACGGTGCCGGCGACCCAGCACAGCTCTCCCTGGCGCACATCAAGCACGCGATCGACCTTTTTGGCCGCCTCGTCGCCAATGACGGTGCCATCCCAGGTCGCGGCGGCCACCTGCTCGACGGCGGGCTTGATCTTGGTCAGCCGCAAAAAGTACATGTCGCCATATTGCTGCTGGTACGTGCGCTGTCGGTCGAGGGTGAAGCTGGAGAGGGACTTGTAGGCGGCGTCGGAGCGGGGAGGGACAGAGTGCGGCGCATCGCTGGGAGTCAACTGGGTTAGTATATCAAGCGGTATGTCGCGGTGAAGGTGCAGTGTGCAGGACTCACGATGGCTTCTGAAGCAAGCTGCCAGCGCCGCCAGACGCTTGGTCGACGGACACCATGGCCCCTTTGATGCAGCTCTGGAGAGGCTAAGTAGTTGCGAGGCTGCTGTTGTTAGACCCCAGGGTACGTTGGGCAGAAAGTGTCGAGCGGGCCAATTGCGAAGCTCCGGCAATGGAGAGAGGTTGCAAAAGAGGTTGGATGTGAAGCTTGGCTGGGCGGTTGTGACCCGCGTAACGCGACGGTTGGCGCGTAAAGTGGCGTCTGGTCCCCGCGACATCAGCAGGGCAGGTGCTAGTATTGCCCCACCACGGGTTAGGCGGTTGACTTGACGTCGATTTAAGACACATGCAGTAAGCCACGGGCGAGCGGCGTGAGTGACAGCTGATATTATACATTGGTATCTGAATTGAGGCAATTTTACATGTTTCAAGATGCACCATTATGGAGAAACAAGGAGGAATTAACAGGCAGGAAATGGAGCAACTACTATCGTAGAGGCTATATTTAGTAGGCAAAGTAGCTGTAATCCCGAATACGAAGAAACACATCAACCCGACAATAGCCCTACAGGCCGTGTAGAATGTATAATTCATACGTACCTAGTAAATAATGCTTGTTTTCAGCCGCATGCAGGATGGTCCTGAAAGACATATTCAGTCTCGTACTCGGCTTGAGCAAGCGCTGAGGCCATGCCCAATTGAGTCATTCAACCCGCAAGCTGACGCCCTCTCACTATGCCCCTCCTCCCCCGCCCAGCTGCGGCGACTTTTTTTTCTTCACGTACAAAAGCAAGCCACCGCCTCGTCGTCCTCTGGCTCCCTCCTGTCCTCTACTCTTCATCGACTGACCGCCGTTTCCTTTCCTTCTTTCTCTTCCCCTTCTTTCGAACCAAGTCAGCCAAAGCCAAAGCCGAAGCCAACCGCCGCCATGCCCAGCCAGCAGCAGCCCCCGCGAGTCGAGGTCAAGAACCTCTCGTACACCTTCCCCGACTACTCGACGGGCATCAGCAACATCACGCTCGACCTTCCGCCTGGTTCGCGCACGCTGCTGATTGGCGCCAACGGCGCCGGCAAGACGACGCTCCTGCGCCTGCTGGCCGGCAAGCGCCTGGCGCCCAGCGACTCCATCTCCATCTGCGGCGTCGACCCGTTCAAGCAGGGGCTCGAGGGCGTCACCTACCTGGGATTGGAGTGGGTGCTCAACCCGATTGTGCGCAACGACATTGGCGTCATGGACCTGCTGCGCTCCGTCGGCGGCGACGCCTACCCGGAGCGCCGCGACGAGCTCGTCGAGATGCTCGACATTGACATGGCCTGGCGCATGCACGCCGTCTCGGACGGCGAGCGCCGCCGCGTCCAGCTCGCCATGGGCCTCATCCGCCCCTGGACCGTGCTGTTCCTCGACGAAATCACCGTCGACCTCGACGTCCTCAGCCGCGCAGAGTTCCTCGCCTGGCTCAAGCGCGAGACCGACGCCCGCGAGTGCACCATTGTCTACGCCACCCACATCCTCGACAACCTCGCCGGCTGGCCCACCCACCTCGTCCACATGCATCTCGGCACCGTCAAGGAGTGGGACACGGCCGACAACATGCTCAACTCCATGGACGGCTCCGTTGCCGCCTCGGGCAACAGCCGTCTCGGCGAGCTCGTCCTCGGCTGGCTCAAGACTGACCTCAAGGAACGCGGCCCGCGCAGCCAGGGTCACCGCGCACCGGAGGGCATGACGTATGGCTTTGGCGGCATCAAGATTGGCGGCTATGGCGACGAATCCAAGCCCAAGCCCTACTAAGGCGCTGGTTCGTTTTCCTTTCTTTTTGATTCTTTCATTTCCTTCTTGTTTTGCATTTCAACCGCGGAAAAGCAGCAGGCTTTTCAAACTACTCGGGAGTTGCATCAACTGGCGCATGATGCTTTAACATACAAAGGGCTGGCAGGGAAAAATAGGGTATAAAAGATTCGCACTAGATGGACAAGCACATCCATCATTCAACGGGACCGTGCTTCATTTTCTGGCGTTTATGGGATGTTTCCAGAGAATCGGGCGATAATAGCCAGGCCTCAACACTGCGCTTATCGTCCGACTCTGGAATTCAGGCATGCTTTGGGATTTTGTTCAACATTACAGCTGGGAGGGGAGAGGGAATACTGGCACGCACTATGGAGAGCGCCGTTTTGCATTTTTGTACTATTTGTTGTCTGTTTTTTCTTCATGATACCCTGTAAATTCAACCGCAAGGGCATAGAATAGCATCACTGCCGTCCATTTCAACTGGACACTATCATAGGACGGATCGTCGCTAACTCCGGCGAGACGCCTCCTTTATACTATACACGCAATATATATCAAGACTGCCTTTCAGGCTTTGCATCAGCACACATTCAAGCGTCAAACTCTCTTTTCTCCCTCAAGTCGTGCCCAGGCTGGCTCTCGCCCTCGCCCTCGCTCTCGCTTCAAGCGTAGGCTTCAGCACCGACATGGTATTATACAAAATCTCCTCCACCCCAGTCAGCCCCTTTACGCTAAGTGCCTCGAGCACATTGAGGCGGTACTCCTTCCACGAGAGCTTCACGCCGCCCGACGTGCGCAGCTTCGCCAGACTCTCATCCGTCACGGGCCCAGCATGCCGCGTCTCCAGCGTCTCGTCAGCTTCCATCTCCCTATCCTCAATCTCGCGCAGCCGGCTTATGCTCTGCAGGCAGAGCAGCGGCGAATGCGACAGCGACAGAATCGTCGTCAGCGAAAAGCTGCGGTCCAGCGACGGCACATAGCGCGTCAACTCCGCCACCGTCGGCCGCGGCACGAGGCAGCCGTGCGAGCCGTCGCCGTCTGCGCTGAAGCCCTTTGCGCGCCAGAAGCAGTTGCATATATCCGTCAGGTAGCCGTTGTACGACCTCACGTAGTCACGATCGTACGACAGCGCGTCAATCATGCCGCTGCTGCCGTTGCCAGACTGCCGCGCCGCACGCTTCGCCATGGCGGCCTCGAAGCCGCGCTTGTAGGAGCCCAGGATGTAGCAGAGGCGCGACACCGTGGCCAGCGAGCCGCTAAAGAAGAGGGTGTAGATGAGGGGTGCGGAGGGTAGTTCGATGCGGAGGTACTGTTTTAGGCGGTCGTCGGTGATGAGGACGTGGCTTTGCTCGTAGAGGGCGAGAACGGCGGACTCGGCGACCACGTTGGAGGGAGATGGCGAGGCTTGTAGGAGGGTGAGGGAGAGGGTGTTGGCGTGCTGGATGAGGGCGCCTATGGAGTTGTTGGTGTGGCCGGGGAGCGTCGAGCTGGAGCGGAGGACGGCGGTCCAGTGGTGTAAGAGGTTGGTGTACATGTTTAGGAGGGCGGTTAAGGAAGCGGCCGTGTTGTCTGCGACAGCGGCTTCGAGAGGTTGGAAGACGTGCTTATACAGTTCTAAACTGGGTTACTAGGTATACTGCTTGATGTAAATGGGAAAGCGTACCTTGAAAATCATGAAGAGGGCTGTATGAAAGAATCTCAAAGACGCAGTTCCTGTTGCCCGTTCCTCTCCAGAGCTGAAAGAATCGCGCGAAAAAGTTGAGCACGAGCGATGGCAGGTTCTAAGAAGCATCTCGGTCAGCACAACCCATAAAAAAATCATCACCCTGTGCAATGCAGAGCCAGGGTCGGGCAATATTCACCTTTGTCTGCACCACAAAATCTCGCACCACTTCCAGCACCTCCCAGAGCGTCGCCTCGTCCGCGTCGCCGTCAATCACATCCTGCAGCACCGAGTTGAGCCAGTTGGCGACGCGCTGGTACGACTCTGTGCTCGGCCGGAGGAGCAGCAGTTTCTGCAGCAGCGGGTCGGCGAGCACGGCGACGAGCTGGTTGGGCAGCTCGAGCTTGTCCATGTTTTGGACAAAGCTTTGGACGTTTTCGATTTCTTCTAGCGTTACCGAGTCCTGCGTTGTACCGGTTAGCGGATGCATCTCCCGTGGACAAGAGAGTATGTAATGGTAGTTACCTCTGTGGCGTGAATCGTGTGTACAGTTGGAAGCGCCTTGTTCCGCTGCCCTCTGCCGACAACCTTGTGGACGCGGAAGCCATCGCGTGGCCCCTGGAGGCGCTCCTGCGTGAGCTGGATATGAGCTTCTTGCAGGGCATCTAGCCTCTCTCGCCACGCAGGGTCCGGATGCTGCTCCAGTTAGTCAAGGTTCAAACGCAGGAAACTTATTGAACCAACCTTGAACGCCGACGCTCGTCCGCGAACAGCCTCCCCAACTATAATCTCGGGATAGTAGTCCTTGTATACTCTCAGCAGGCCAACAAGACAAGGGTCATTGCCCGTCTGCCGCGATAAATTTAATCTAAACAAAAAATCAGTCAGCAAAAAACAAGCCTGCCGCGGGTAATTCCTCATGAAAACAAAATTCATACAAATATTGAATACGAAACGGCCTAACATGCTTCCTCCTCGTCACCAGCGCCAGCAAGTGCGCCAGCTGGGGCCGAATCGCCGCCGTGTCGAGCAGGTTGAACAGCACCGCGTACGCCTGCGACAGCACGGCCGGTGCCTCGAGGACGTGGTAGACCATGATGAGCCAGCGCAGCAGCAGGCCCTGGACGGTGAGCGAGGGCTTCAGCCTGCCGATGCCGGCGGCCGCGACAGCGCGCAGCGCGTGCTCGCGCGACACCTTGGTCACCGGGTACAGGTTGCGCAGCACCGCGCCCAGGCTGGCCTGGTCCAGCAGGTTCGGCGCCGTGACGAGGAGGAGCAGCTCGTCGAGGGCATCGGGCTGCAGGCCGCGCTCGTACGCCAGCGAGGTGAGGTTGCTTATGGTTGGTTTTATGAGGGAGCTGCGTGACTTGGGGGGCAGCTTGGATGCTGAGGGGCGCAGGGACAGGTTAGTATAACGAGTTTTCCAGCCTTTTATTTTCTTTCGTTTCATAGTTTTGTTCGGTATCGAATACACGAACTTGTGGTTTTTTTGGGGGGAGTTTTCTGACGTACCAGCTACCACATCCTTGACTAGTGAGTTTATCTCATCGTCACCAGCTGTGGACATTGTCGTATCGACGCGCGCATGGCACGCCGCCTGGGAAGAAAATAAGTTGCCTTATATACCGTGTATCCCTAGTGATGAGTCGGTTGTTTGCGATATAATTTCGAGAGTCGTGATGGCCGTTTCTGATTGAGATGAACTTGGGTCGATGCGCGTTTGTCCGCCGTTGGTGAGACGCGTTGTTCTAGATGGCTTGCAGTAAGTTTTTGTGGGGCCGCCTTACACGGCGACAACGTCAACCCACCACTGCGTACAAAGGCCCTCTCGCCAGTCTGCCGTCGCAACACGAACAGATGGCATTGTTATAGTAGTAATTCCTGTTAATTAGACCCTGTAGTTGTCTATCCCAGGAACAATACCAAGTACTAGTTCCATTAAGTATATCTACTACATCGACCACTGCGCAACCTTGTGCCGCTGGCATGGTCGCAAATAGCGAACATCGATTGCAAGGAACAAAACACGACGCACGTCACAGAAAAAGGCCTAGACTGGCCAACAATCGCATCTTCCAATAAACAATACTATATTTTACCAAATCGCCAGCTATCGCTAAACTACAATGCACTCCCACTCCTTCTAGCCCCGGACGCTCTCGAGCAACTGGGTATAGGGTATGCAAAATACAGAGTCATGTCGCCCATACCAAGACGACGACCATGACGAGCAGCGATGCCGCCCGACGAAGATACATAGAAAACATGACAACAAAAAAACAACAACTTTTTTGGTTTCAAATCTCCGCTTTCCCTCCTTGCGCCCCAAATATGTTTCTTCAAGCCTTTTTATACACTGCGTTCTGATGCTGTTTCATTTCAAGCTCGTCCCCATACATAAAACAAAAAAGAAAAAAAAAAAAATCTTCAGAAATCATCACGCCCACTTTGTAAAATCGACGGATTCCACTGCAGAGCAAGATGTGTTCCCAGGTCCGACTTCGGTGTCGTTTGTAGTCGTCGAAGTGGACAGGACAGACGACCTGTGCGAGGTCTGCTCGCTTGTGCTGGTAAAGAAGGTCGCGACACTCGTACGTCGCAGGCTGTTGATGCTGTCCCGTACCGTGCTTGACGGGCGCGATGAGTCCTGCTGCTGAGCTTGCATCGGCCCACTGAGAGATGTCGGCGGTGGCGACGGCGTCATGTTGGGCATCTTAGACCCGTACCGCTCGCGCAGCCGCTTAATCTCCCGCAGGCGACTGGCCCATGAACTAATGTGCTCGCCTCCTTCCTGGCTGTGCCACACCAGCGCAAACATGGACGCGTTGAAAGCCAAAAGGCGTATGAACCCAGGCAGTGCCGTCAGGGAGATCATCTTGGTCTCCGACGCAGGCGAGATCGGCGGGAACCCCGGCTTGCTCATCACCTTGACGTTGTAAAATGTGTCTCCTGTAGTATCTTCTGCCTTTTCTTCGCGTCGGACTATGAACGAGGCTCGAGATGCCGGCGTAATCACAATGTTGACAAAGTTGAACTGGCTCGGGAAGGTATCAAAGTTGAACGGCAGTCCTGAGTCATTGAAAACGATGTTGACAAAGTCGTTACCAATGTGCCGCTTCTTGAGCGTGCAATTCGGATCCCGCTCGAGATTGGTCGGCATCTGCGTTGTGACGTGGAACACAATCTCCGTGACGCGGTCTCGCCAGCAAAACGTGTACTCGCCATCCGTATCATACTCGCGATCAAGGCCTTGTGTGTTAAATGTGGCACCCTTGAGCCTGGTGAGCGTACCCAGCTTGTTGAGGAATTCTGTGTAGTCGCTGCTGCCAGACATGTTGGCAAGAATCTCTGCTTCCTTCGTCTGGCCCTCACCAATGTAGATAACGCCAACCTTGTGCCCATCCAGACTAGAGCTACGGTCGAAAACTCGGATGGCTCTCTCCACTGCATCATCTTCAGGTAAGGCAATAGGTCGGGCAGAGTCGAAGCTTTGCGGAATCGGGGACAGGAGCTGCACGAGAATGTGGCTTGGAAGAATCGCGTTACTGGTTGAGTGACCCTCTCTGGTGATGTCGACGTGATTCTCAACTTGGTGAGGAGGTGGTGGGCGATATGATTCGCGAACAGTGTACGCAGACGTTCCAGATGGCTGTCGCTTGACTATGTGCGCCCAGCCGGTAATAGTTCCCTGCTTAACAGTCACGATGCTGTTGCCAATGAGCCAGCGCTTCTTGCCAATTTGACCAAAACGTTCTTCAGTGAAGTACGGGTCTTCTGCTGATTCGTCCACGTCTGCATACGTGACGCGCTGCATAAAGTCGACCGAGGTCAGGGCCTTTTCCTCTACCTGCTGCCCTGTTCCGTCCAAATCGGTAAACAGCTTTCTGATTATCCAGGAGACATGGTTGGACCGGTCAGGGAGCTTCAGCGCGAGGAACCAAAATATGATGACGTGGTACGCGAGAGCGTGCACGTACTGTGGGAGATCATCTGAAGGCGGCGATGCATTCGAGTGGTCCAGCTGTCCTGCGGGAGTTGTTGCTGGCGTTGAGGGTTGTGTAGGGGGATCGCTTGTACGACTGCTCCTGTTGGAGTGTCGTTTCTCTCTTGCGTAGTCGAGGTACCGGAAACAGATTGCAAAGACTGTTCTAAACTCTTCTTCTCTAAAGTTGACATAGACATTGTGCAGTCTGCTGAGGCACGAGAGGAACTCGAGAATGTGGATAGAGACGTGAGGTTGCGTAATAATGGCGGCCATTTGGTTCAGCATTTGGACAAGCGATTTGCTCATCGACAGAGGCAGCTCATGGCAGCATATTGAGAGAGCATGTATGCAAGACTTGGCACATCGCTCCCATTGTGAGATGCCGATGGCGAACGTTTTGACAATATCATCTTCTTCTGCCTTTTGAAAGTGTGCGTGATAACTCAATATCATGGTCAAACTCTGGTAGAGACAAATTGCAACGTCGGCTTTGCGAAGGCCAAACATGCTGGGCGGGTCTGGAAAAGCGTCTCTTCGAATCTCGTCGCAAATAGCCCGGCGTAGCTCCTGGATCTGTGGAATGGCGCCTTCGAAAACAGCGTGATTGGTTAGCTGAGAGGGTAGATGGACCAGGACAAAGCTGTAGATTTCCCAGTCACATCCATGCAGAATCGATAAGACAGCATCCAGCCACGTAGAAATGGCAATTGTGCGCTTAGTCCGCCTCGACGACACGGATGAGGACGATGAATGCTCCTCTGAAGTCGGAGGAGAATGTGAAACCAATACAGGGCTAATGGTGGCCGGTGCTTCGCGTGGCAGAGCGTCGGCATCTGGGTATTTCCATAGGGGGCGAGAGTGATTCCCACTGGTCCTGGCTGCTGTACCACTTGGGGTTCGAGTTGGCATATTTCTGTCTGGCGGATGACTTTGGGTAAATGACACGCCACGAGACGTTCTCACTGGAGTACCGTGATCATTCCTAGACATGCGAAGGCTGAGGGCCGTCTCTTCACCCCTTTTCTTGGCAATGGATGAGTCTGTTCGACAAAGGGTAGTGGCGAGAAATCCGATATCGAGGTCGTTGGTTACAAATATGCGATGTGCCCAGTCGGCGCGGAGGCGGAACAAAAGTTTCATTGCTGACAGGCGCGCATCAACTTCGCAGTGATTTGACTTTGCAATGCTGACAAGGGTATTGAACAGGACGACGCTCTTGTCACAGTGGGTGTTCACCGAGTCTAGAAACATGGCAACGTAAGCCCTCGTGATGGCATTGGAAGGGGACTCCTCCGGAACGCCCGTTCGTGTCGCTTCGGTGTCAAGACTGCTGACTGTAGTAAGTGGTTCCATGACTGGCGATTTCAATCGGTCGCCAAGGACTACACTCTTGAGAGCATCGACAATGTAGTCGAAAAGCTCCATATCGCAGGAGCTGGCCACTGACACAACAAAGTCCATGACGGCGCCAAGAACAGGAATATCCTTTTCCTCGGCAATGTCTTGTAGAATGCTTCTCGTCAATCGAGGAATAAAGTTTTGTTCAGCACCGTCTCCAACCAAATCAACAATTTCGTACGCGTCCATGATGGCCCTGAGGGCAATTAAACGAGTGTCCGAGGGCCTGTTGTGGTTAAGGAAGAACGATTGCAATACCAACGTGATATTTTCCTCCCAATCGAGATCTGACGGGGAGCAGCAGCGAAACTCTTGGAAATACGCAAGGACCGTGCGCACTGTAGCATCTGGCAAGAGCTCTGGGACGCGTGCGAAAAAATTGATAACCGTCTGGCGAGGAATAAAATCGCCAATCTTCTGATTCATTAATAGATCGAGTCGCGCAACTAGCGCAATGAGTTCTCGGCCGACAGCCTCCTCGGGCGTATCCAGGAAGTCGTCACTGACAGATCGGATCTTAGATACCGAGATACTACTGGCCACGCGCTTGTAGCAATCGGAACAGACATCAAGAGCAATCGACCAGTCCTCATCAACGATGAGACGGTTCATTTGGGCGGAGCTATTGTTGAACAGTGAGTTGAGAAGTTGGAGGATGGCGGCGAGAACCCTTGGAGATGATGTAGCCTTGAGCGTGTTCCAAAGGCCATCGACTAGGAGGGCGTAAGGAACCGACGGGAACCCCTTATCTGAGCTCTTAGCTAGCAGCTTTTGAAGTACCGCGAGGGCTCCTCGGATCTCTCTGCTCGTGTCTTTGTCATTGGACTGCTCGGAAGACAGGTTTCGCAGGATGTCGAGCAGGATCCGAACAGTGGCCTGGCCGTTGTGAGATTTGAACAGGTTGGATAGCGTGTGCCATGAGCTTTTGTGCAGCCCTGGAACAAGACAGAATATTGAACTTAGAACTTGAATGCATTCCTTTAGTTTGTCTTGTGGAATTGAGCCAAAGGTGACAATGGACTCAATAATGGCGATGCAGGACTTCAAGTCCTCTTCGACACTTGTGCTCATGCAAATGCTTAAAATGACATCGATCAGCCTGGCAACTGTTGCCTCGCTGACCGTGTTGTAGCCGAATTTCATGACGGACTGCAGGAATACAAAGAGTTGAGCCAGGTTTTTGTCTTCACCGGAAGCGGCGGCCCTCTTGGAAGAGCCTTTGGGGCCTTTTGACGACTGGGATGCATTTTTGCGGGCGATTCGAGCAGCGTTGTAGCCTTCTTGTAGCCAATCAATCAGGACTGGAATCATCTCATAATCGAAGCCAGCCAAATTGCGGCCACCGTTGGTCAGATCGACCAAGGCTGCAAGCTGAAGATGGAAATCCTCTGGATTCGCCGGTGCCTTAAGTGTTTGGAAGTATTCTTGTCGCTCTAGATTGGTGGACGCCTCGTGCTTGACACACTCTGTCAAGAGCTCCCAGCCAGCGGTTCGGAGCGCTGCCGGCTTCGACTCCTGGATCAGATCTTTGGCTGCGTACCAGATGTCCAAGACGGGATTCAGCGGGTATTCAGAGACTGCATACCGGAGCGTGTCGGCGGCGGCAACCCGCTCGGCCGGGGTTCCGGTCCGCAGCTGCTCAAAGGCGTTCATGTGGTTGGTCGCGAGGCCTCGGGCACTGGTGGGCGTGGCGTTGACGAATTCGGTCTTGGGGAGGGCGGCCGTCGAGGAGAATGGCGGCGGGGACTTGTTGGCTTTTACACTCGCAAGGCCCCTGAAGACGTTTGTGATGCCACCGGGGCGGGCAGATTCTGGCAGAGACGAATCATCTCCAGCCTGTCGAGACATGTGCTCGTCTGGGTGCCAGAATGTCGGGGCCGAGAGGAGCTACGAGAACGGCCGCGTTAGCTTCGTAAAATGCGGCTTCGTGCGTGTAATTGTCGTCGCGAGATTGCTCTGCAGCGTGACCACTCGGCGGTCCGGTTCAAAGTCTCGGGACCTGGCGGCAGCTGGCTGTCTGTGTCGTGGCTTTGGGCGGGCGGCTTTGATCGGCGTACCGGACGACGGGAGAATGGCGACGGGAGCGGGCTGCTTACCGGTCAATGACCTGAACAAGTCACAAATTCATCCACGGGCCCAAGCGATGGCAGAGCAGCTGACGCTCCAGAGAGGTGCCGGCAGCTGGGGGCCTTGAGGTGAGGGTGTCGAGACGGCGACCGATTGCGTCGGCTCCGAGCAGCGAACTGTCAGGAGCGCAGCGAGAGGAAGCTGGAGCTGCAACGGGAGCCAGCCCACTCGATCATCGGCCTAGGGCGAGCGGCTGTTTGACGACGAGCAGTCGTGGCAATAGGCGCGCTAGGTTGGCGATGACACCGGGGAAGAGAAAATTGCGTGCCGGCAGAGCTTTGTGCGACCTTGATGGAGGAGTGGGAGGGTGTTTTACACAAGGCTAGGCAAAGACATTTTTCAAGTTGAAGCTGGGCTGAAGTCTAAACGGTCGTTGGGTGTCCCGCAAAGTACCTGCACAAGCAGGTGACCGCAAGCGCCAAGTGGGCGTATTTGCGGCGTAGCAGTTGGACGGAGGGTACTCCGTACTCCCAGGCATTGTCCAGCGCACCAGCCTGGCGAACGCATAGGTACCTTGGTGTACTTGCAGCGCTGGCAGTGCTGTGCTGGCGGTGGTCGATAGCGTGAGAAACAGCCGATGCAGCCAATGGTGGCAGCCTGGAGTGAGACTCTGTGCTAAGGCAGACCCACCCGCGAACTACCAGGAAGGCAAAAGATGGGCCGGGTCAGCTGTGCAGTGCTGCAGGATGAAGGTGGCTGCAGCTGGATATTGTCGTCTTTGCTTTTTCAACGACAGAGGCTTCGCCGTCAGAGAAGCTGAACCTTGCTGCTGTCAATCAGAGCCTGCGACTACTGCTACAGTACTCGTACTCCGTACATACGACTCGCTTGTAGATAAAAAGTGGGATTGAGTTGGAGCCATCGAGCGCGCGGATGCATGTCATATGTGCCGGCATGGACAATGCCACCATGGGGTTGCTTGCAACCTTACCTAAGAGGCACAGTGCTTGCTTGTTCTACCTACGCCGCCCGTGGATGTCTATGGAAGCCGCTTTACGAGGAATTGCGACAGACATGGTAAGTCGATCAATATTGTATCAGCCGGCACGTGCAGAGCGTGTACATTTGTGTAGCTTGAAGCTGCTGTTATGCGACTGGTACCTCTACCCGGCAAATGTGTCGCTCGCAGCTGGCACTTAGGCTGTCGATTCACACAACTCTCACAGCTCTCAATGCTCTCACATCATAAAAAGCATCGTTTATGTTACCATGTACGGAGACGCGCAGCCCAGAGATATACCAAACCGAGACGATCAGTCTTGACGAGCGGGAAGCAAACTCAAACTGCCTTAGCCAGGCACGGCGACAGCATACACTCAAGGTGGCAGAATGGGAACTGCGTGATTGGGTGCGGGGCCGGAGCTCAGGCGGGCGGCGTCTCCTGCACTGTGTGGTCTACTCAAGATGCCCGTGTCCGTACTTGAATCGTCTAGTCGGTGCTCTCCCGTGGACCATGAATTGGATTGGACGCAAGACAACCTCTACCACTACTCGCATCTATCGTAACAAGTCTCTGCTCTTGTAAATGTAGGCGGCAGTACGACCAAAAGCACTGACCGCACCGGCTACTTGCAGCTGCGCGGCTCCACGGCCACAGGCAGCAGAGAGCTCCCCACTTCCGCCTGCGCGCACCTCTCCTCTGCTTGGGCTGGGTTGTCCCGCAACCACAAAAAGTCCACAAACACGGTGCACCACGTCCAACCGCCAAACGCCTGCGTTTCTTCCCATTCTGCTCGCCTCCAACACGCAAATCTGCAGCGCTTCGAGACACAGCTTCTTCCAAAATGGCGGCTGACATTGGGCAAATCGCACAGTTGCTCAATGCAACCCTTGATCCCTCGCAGCATAGAAAAGGTACGCTTCCCCGTGCCCGTTTGCCCCTCTCGTCGCCTCTCTCCGCCAGACCTGCTAATAAACAAACCCTTTCCAGCCGAGTCGGCCCTCAAGCAAGAGGCGTCCAAGCCCCAATACTCGCTCACTTTGCTGAGCATCGTCAGCTCCGACTCGCTTCCCGCCAACACGAGACTGGCTGCCTCCCTCGCCTTTAAGAACTTTATCCGAACCAACTATGTCGTACGTCCACACCCCCCAGGGCAGTCGCCCACGAGCCATCTCCCCGACAAAGCTAAGACAATTTTTCATCGCAGGACGAAGAAGGAAACTATAAAATCGCCGAGGCAGAGGTGCAGACGATTAAGGAACGCCTCGTGGGCCTGATGATTGCTTGCCCTCCCAACGTCCAGGCGCAGCTCGGCGAAGCCATCAGCGTCATTGCCGACTCCGACTTTTGGAGGCGGTGGGACACTCTCACCCAGGTACGCCATGTTCAAGCCCGGCATGCCACGCAATGCAGACTCAACTAACCCGTTCACTTCTTCACTGGCTCAGGACCTCGTCAGCCGATTCTCCGCTACCGATCCCAAAGCCAACACTGGCGTGCTGGAAGTGGCACACTCCATCTTCAACCGCTGGAGGCCCCTCAAGCAGACGGACGAACTGTACATTGAAATCAACCACGTCCTCGAAACCTTTGGCCAGTCATTTTTCCAGCTTCTTGTTGTATGTAAACCATGGCCACCCCCAGTGATGCATATCTAACGAATGTTTTCTTTTGCAGACGACCGACAGCAAGATTCAGGAAAATGCCAACAACAAGGAAGCCCTGCAAGGCTGGTTCGAAACCCTCGACCTCCAGATCAAAATCATGCACGACATGTCGAGCCATGACCTCCCTCCCATCTTCGAAGACAACCTCGCGAGCATAGCCGAGCTCCTCCACAAGTACCTCACATACACCAACCCTCTGCTCGAGACCGACGACGAAAGCGAAGTCAGCGTCGCCGACACTGTCAAGGCCGATATCTGCGAAATCCTCGTCCTGTATACCTTCAAGTACGACGATGCGTTCTCACAATATTGCCAGCCGTTTATCACGAGCGCCTGGAACCTGCTGTCCAGCATTGGCACCGAGACCAAGTACGACATTATTGTCAGCAAGGCACTACACTTCCTCACTGCGGTCACGGCCACAGCGCAGTACTCTGGCTTGTTTAACAGCGAAGAGGTTATTACACAAATCGTGGAAAAGGTCATCCTGCCCAATGTCGCGCTCCGCGAGTCCGATGTTGAGCTCTTTGAAGATGAACCCATTGAATATATCCGTCGCGACCTTGAAGGCTCCGACAATGACTCCCGCAGACGTTCTGCAACCGACTTCCTGCGCAAGCTGCAGGAGAAGTTTGAGAGCCTTGTTACGACGGCAGTCTCAAAATACATCAACCATTACCTTAACCTTGGCAAGACAGATTGGAAGGCCAAGGACACCGCAATCTACCTGTTCCTTTCGGTGGCTGCCAAGGGAGCCGTGACCGCGGCGCAGGGTGTCAAGACGGTCAACCCTCTTGTCAATATCGTTGAGTTCTTTGAGCAGCACATTGCGTCGGACCTTGTTGCCACCGACAACACCGAGCCAATCTCCAAGGTGGATGCCATCAAGTTCCTCTACACCTTCCGCAGCCAGCTCTCGAAAGAGCAGTGGAAGCTTGCGATCGGCCCGCTCGTTCAAAACCTCAACTCATCAAACTACGTCGTCTACACATATGCTGCCATTGCCGTCGAGCGAGTTCTTTTCTTGACGGACGACTCTGGTAACCGCACATTTGAGCGGGAGGACATTGAGCCATTGGCCAAGGATCTGCTGGACCACCTCTTCAACCTGATTGAAAAGGAACCGAGCCCAGCGAAGCTCCAGGAGAACGAATTCCTGATGCGCTGCTTGATGCGCATTTTGATTGTCATCAAGGACGGAGCAACCCCTTTGGTCGACAACGCCCTGACGCATTTCGTTGCCATCACCAACATTATGAAACAGAACCCCAGCAACCCACGATTCTACTATTACCATTTCGAGGCTATTGGAGCTCTGGTTCGCTACTGTGCATCAACAAGCGCGGCGAAGCTGAATGAGAAGCTCTGGGAGCCATTCCACCAAATTCTCGCTGAGGATGTGACTGGTGAGATGAATATCACAATGCACGGTATGGAAACACTGCTAACCACGTATACAGAGTTCATGCCCTACGTCTTCCAGATTCTTGCTCAGCTTTTGGAATCGAGCCCCGCAGGCACCACGCCGGACAACTACAAGACGCTTCTTGGCCCTCTCCTCGGCGCATCCTTGTGGGAGACGCGTGGCAACATCCCAGCCTGTACGCGACTACTCGGTGCCGTCATGCCCAAGGCTTCCGCCGACATTGTTGCCAACAATCAGCTCGAGCCTATTTTGGGCATCTTCCAAAATCTGCTGAACAGCAAGAAGTTTGAGTTGTACGCGTTTGATCTCATCGACGCCGCCGTCAAGTCATTTGAACCGTACGTACCATTGCCCATTCATTGTATCTGCCGTGTGCTTTACTGACATGATCACGACAGAACCGTTCTCGACCAGTACTTTGGCACAATCGTGCAGCTCCTCTACACCAAGCTGCAAGGCACACCCGCGCAGTCGCTCAAGCTCCGCTTCGTGCGCTTCTTCCACCTCGTCAGCGCGCGTCTGGATGCGGGATACGGCACCGACTACTTCATCAAGCACTCGGACAAGCTGGACGAGAAGGCCTTTGCGCAGGTCTACCCGCCATTCGTCCTGGCCGAGACGGAGAAGCTTGCCCGCCCCGTCGACAGGAAGCTCGCCGTCATCTCGCTGACCAAGACGCTCTGCGACTCACAAGTCTTTGCCCAAAAGTTTATGAAGGGCTGGGGCAACACGTGCCGCATCCTGCTCTCGCTCCTGGCCAACCCGCCCACCGTCGCGGCCGGCGGCGGCGACGACATGATTACCGAGTCGCCCATTGACGACGTCGGCTTCGGCACCTCGTTTACCCCGCTCAACACTTGCAAGCCCCTCGCCCACGACGACTTCCCCGACATCCAGAATGTGCCCGCCTGGGTCAAGGAGTACATGGTGGCCGCCAACCAGCGACACGGCGGCGCCGTCGAGGGCTTCATCTCGCAGCGCCTCCCTCCGGAGCAGCAGGAGGCTATTGCGCAGTATATTCGTTGAAACGGCAAACGAAAAAAACCGGAAGGAAGGAAGAGAAAGAGCGTTATTTTGTGGGCAAACAAGGCGAAAGAAGAAAAGAAGGCACTGCCTGTATGGGGATCAGGGGAAGAGAAGGCAATGTGTGTGCGTGTGGCATACAAACAGATACCAGGAGAAACATAAGCATGGGCATAACCGGTAGATATAAAAGTTTTTAAAGCAGTTGACGTGGGAATTTCTACCACGGTAAGTACATTAGGTAGGTACTACTAGGTAGGTAAAGAAGCACAAGTATCTTTTTTTTACAAAAAAAAAAACATTTACATTACACTATCGTGCACCGGCATATGTAGAGTCGCGATGGGTATTGCAAATCCGGAAAAGGCGGCACAGAGAAGAAGAACAAGGAAAACAGAGTCAAAAACATTCGTTAATGGTATCATTTATTTATTTTTTCCCCATCCCCATTCCCACCGATCCCCGTCTTCGTCTTCATACAGATTTAGATTTGCGACGTTGTAATGCGTAGATGTGCGCGGAAGCAGCCACCGCGGTCGCCGCTGACACACCGTCACCTATAAGTAACAAAATACGAGTAACCCAATTGGTCAAAATAGTTAAGAAGATAAAGCAATGCAGTAATGCAGAAAACAGGCTATGTTAGATCCATTAAAATTCGTAAAGGGCGTTTCAACTTGGCTGCCGAGGGCGGAGCCGTATCGTTTCAAAGAAAGCCACCGTCTGGTGACACAACCCCGACACTACCTCGCCAGCCGCACTTTTGCTCATCCTTGTCTCGCTGTCGGGGAAGGCCGCTGCCACGCAGCGTGAGGTTTGTTCGTGGTATCGAAGTTGAGTGCAGATCCACCTCGCTGCTGCCTCGGCTGCTTGTGGCGCTGGCATTTGTTTGTACCAGCAACAAACTGCTTGTGCTCGAGAGCCTCTTTGTAATTTCGTTGAAGCTCAGGCGTTTTGTGCTCGAGGTAGAGGCTCGCTTGTCTGTGTTGGTTCGGCGGCCACCCTCATCTGCTGGCTTTCCAGGCATCACAGGCAAGTCAAGGGCCGTCGGCGTGGGAAGAAGATGCGGTGTGCTCTGCGTCCGTTGGGCCTCTGGCCTGCTCTTGGCGTGGGCTGTGTGTGGGCGTGCCGGTGGCGCCGGCGACGTATCCATCGCATCTGCATGGAAACTTAGGTGGTTTCTGGAAACGGCCGGGCGGTGAGTCGCACGGCGCTGGTCCTGTCCGTGCCGACCAGCAATAAAGGCCAGAGCCCTCTGAGCCGTGGGCGAAATTAGCGTCGTCTGGAGTGAGGGATCAATGCCACGGGGCGCTATATCATCTTCAGATTCTGACGTCTCTGTGATTTGGGATTCCGCCTCATCAGAGCTATCGTCAGCCTCAAAGGTGCTCCTCGTACCCGCATTTTGTGACCTCTGGCGCTGCTCTCTCTGCTGTCGTAGTTCCTGTTCTTTGCACCTCTCCTCCGCATCGCGCATCAGGGCATCAAACCTGGCAATTGAGCTAAGCTTTTCTTGGCCGGGGATCCTGGGTTCTCTGAAGGGGATGTGGCCCAGTTTAAAGGCGCGATCCAGAATTGTTTCACCAGGAGCAGGGGGTGCGTTGACGTCCGTCACGTCATGGCCATATCCTTGCGTGCTCTCGCTCTCGCGTCTGTGGGTTGGAGAGTTTACCGCAGAGCGGCCTTGAGCAGAGCTTCGACCGTCAGTGAAATCGCCGGCATACTCGCCGGACGGCCCGACGGACGGGCCGATGTCTGTAGGCAGGACTGTCGTATACAGCTGACCAGGAATTCCATGAGGGTTCGTGCTGGAAGGAGAAGAGAGGTCGCTTCGCTTGGATCGTAGGCTAGGAGACTCGGAGCTAAATGTCACAGGCCTATCTCGACCAGTAGAATACGTGGCGGTTGAGCTCTTGTGTTGCAGGGGCCGTCCGTTTTGGTTGGCACTGCCGGGCCGTGGGAAGTATTCGGGCATGTCTCGGCTTTTGGTCGCGAAAGGGCTCGTGAATATTGGCGAAACAGGACTCTCCGAGTTTGAGGCAGATTTTCTGGAGAGGATATATCGTGACCAGTCGTAGAGGTTGTGACTTTGGCCGTCCGGGGCAGCACGGAACCAGAGAACAGTGGCGCCGGACTCCTTGTTCTGCGAGATGAGACCGGCGGCGCGGCTCGAGCGGCGTTTGCGGTCCTTGTCGGAAATGGTAATTACCAGTGTAGGTTGTGCAGCGCCTTGCTTTCGGTGGGCGACTACCTGCACCTGGCAGTCTGTGATGTGGTTGACGGGCCATTGCTGGATCGGCTCAGAATCGTCCTGTACAAACGGAAATGGATCGTTAGAGGGTTATATGGCAAAACAACGACGCTCGGCATGCGGTAACCGACCTTGGCCTTGTAAACGGAAATGTAGTAGTCGTCTGCTGGGGCGTTGGCAAGGGCCCTCGGGTGGGCGCGGGAGGAGTTGACTCCAGCTCCCGTCTCTCTGTTGATAGCCGGGCGCCTGCTGACGAGAACATGTCGAGCCTTGTACGAGGATACACGTTAGTGTACTGACAGCTGCGAAGCGGGGAGGGGAGCATTGAGTTACCTTCCAGTTTGCCCTGCCAAGAATCTGGCCACGCTCTGGAGGTACAAGAAGCACTCCGTCGAGGCTGTCCATGGCTGGCTTCGACGGCAGAGGGCCGACGGACAAGACAGGATTGACGGAGCGGCGAGGAGGCGAAGTGCTACAGGCGCATGCTGGATTGAGACGTTTGGGGCCAACGCGAGGTGCAGGCCCGAGGACTGCCTATTGCGTTTCGTCGCGGGCGCTCGGAGCGGGAGACGGGTTCGAGGCGATGGTCGTGCGTGTTTGCAGGCGGGCAGATGCAGGAACGGGGGTAAGCAGCGAGACGTACGGCGCGCGTTGTGGTTTTGAGATGTCGGGTCCGAGGCGAAAGGGGAGGCAGTTTGCAGGAAAAGGAATTAAAAGAACGAATGCAATGTAAGAATGGAAAGCAGCAGTCCTCGTCGGTGAGATCCAAGCAGCCAAAAGGACATCAAGAGGGTATGAAGAGGAGGTGTGCGAGCTCAGCAGGCACGTTGCGTTCAAGAGATGTAGGTCAGGTTGGTAGGCAGGTACTCGTAGGTAGGTAGGTAGGTAGGTAGGTAGGTAGGTAGGTGCTAACCAAGGTAGGCAGTACCAAGGGAGGATGTGTACCTGTGCCGGCTCTACTGGGTACCGTAGGTAGGCAGGACCTAATTAATGGCGATCCGATTGCTGGTGGTTCCGCCGCCGTGCACAAACACAACACGCACAAACCGGCAAGGTTTACCCAGGTAGGCAAAGCCTGACCAGACGGTGGTCCCAGGGCCACTCGATGTAATAAATCCCCGGTTAATAGGGAGCATTGACGAAATTGGCGCCCCGACGTGTGGCGCTGAGAGTGGTGCCGGCGGTGGAATCAAAGGTACCACGGTACCTGCGGCGGTACCTGCGCGTACCTGGAGGGGATTGGCGTGACGGGCGCTCAGGCAAGTACGAGTAAGGTACGCAGACAGGCCTGGCACGGAGCTGGGGTTCAATTTGGCTGGCAGCACCATGCCAGGTAAGGTACTAAGGCAGGTACCTCAGGTCTGGGCGCGGCATGGGTTCCGCGACCAAAGAAAACATGACGGACAGGACAAGACAGGACAGGACAGGACAGGACAGGACTTGCAGGAACGCACAGTCCTCTGGGGCTAATTAATAACCCAACCCGACCATGTCACCACCGCAGCAGGTGGATTGATTGTTTTTACGAGTACGGAGTAATACCATAGGTAATTACCTACTAGTAATCCGTACTACCAGTGTACCGGCAAGTGCTGACGATACCTATGGGACAAGGTACAGTTGGTCATTTATACCAGTCCATGGCATCTTGGCATTGCTGATTGTACAGCCGAAAAGGGGCACATTTCTTTATTCCTAGTAGAATCCAGGCATAGGATTCAAAAGCCATTAGGTTTGGTACCTACCTACCTAGTATGTACAAGTAAGTACTTGTGGCCGTCTATAGTAGATGCGACCCAGCTTGCCAGGATGCTACTCACTTTATCTGATATCGGCTGGAGTCTGGAGTGGGCGAGTACATGCATATGGACGCTCGTGACTTTCAAGTTGATGTACGACTACATTACCTACCTACTCGTACTTTGGCTTAACGATGGGAGGCACTACCAGTGGTTACTCGTACCTGCCTGACCATGCCTTACCTACCTAGTATGTACCTAGCTTGCAAGCTGGCAGGGGCTCCCCAGGTTTGAGGTTGCCAGGTGCTGAGAGCTGGAGCCGAGACGATGCGTCGCTTCCATCAGAACGGCAGGAGCATGGCTAATCGCAGTCTCTCAAGCCGTTTGCAGTTGGATGCCCCCCCCTCCTTAAAATCAAAATCACGTTTGCCAGCGGGATGAACGCCAAATGCCTTACCTACTACCTAAGTAGGTATAGCAGTATCAACCCTTACCCAAACTTGGCAGGTCAGGCGAACCCTTGCTCTTCACCCACAGCCATGCGTTGCTTGCCTGTGTCAGCTTTTGAAATATATCACAATATCGACTTCCAACTACTATGTAACTAGGAAAGGTGCTCATTGAGCCAGACCAATCTCTGCTGGGTACATGCTCACACTGGACACCATACTCCGTACTCGTACTTCGTACCTACCGCGCATATCCGGGTCCTCTTGCATCTTGCCTCGCCTGTCCATCGGCTAAGGTACCGCGCCAGCCTGAGCCTGATCATCGCCGCATGCTGCAACGAACTCGGCAGGTATCCATTCGCGCTCCTATCGCTTACTGGGGCCAAGTTTCAGCCAGCGCACTGACCTTGGTCGGCAGAGACGGGTCGTCAGGGACCGACCAGGCGCCAAGCCACCGACCTGCGAGGCTAGCAAAGTCCTGCAGCACACCACCAGGCACTGCTGGCCATCCAATCAGCGGGACGACAACCTATCTAGGGAGCAATCGCCCAATACTGGTACTCCGTGCACATTGAGCGTAGCATACGAGTAGCGTGGCTGTCTCCAAACCCTGCCAGAGGCGCAGGTTATAGCGTGTACATGGCGGTACGCCTCGCGAATTGCGGCCTGCCGTGGCCCTGATACGGAGTGGCATGGCGGACATCTTTATACTGCATATGCTAAGTGGTCGCTTACAATGCTCTGCGCCGGCAAACGCATCGTCTTACTTACTCGCGTGTTGGCCGCGTTGCTCCTACTTACAAGATTGTGTTTTCAACTGCCAAATCAATCAAAAATCGGTATACATTACTTGGCACATGGTCGGCTCTTCCAAGAACCCCGCCACTGGCCACGCCAAGTCCGCTGGTGATCAGCTTCAACTGCAGAGAACATCCACCCAGTGGCGCATCCATTCTGCGAGTCGGACCAGTTTGTCCAAGTCGGACAAGCCTCGCCCGCCTTTTCAAGTCCCTCGGTAACGATACAGTACGACTGTACGGCGCGTTACTTCCATGGGAGCCGTATCCTGCGCTGCAAGAATTGAGGAGACGCGTCCTTCGTACGGAGTCAACTTCTCATATGTACTGCGGACTATCGTCACTTCCTCTACAGCAACCTCAGTACGAGGACAGGGCAAGGATCAAAGCGACGATGTCCTTGCGACCCACATGCGGCCTTGCTCGTTGTCCAAAGATGCCAGTTACAGTGGCGATGCTGCAGCCACAACAAAATGATCCCCTTATTCCTGCATATCGTGGGCAGCAGATCCGTGGTATTCTGCACAGAGTACGGAGTACTTTGCTCGGGTCTCTTATACTACAGCGGCCTTGTCTCACATTTCCCTGGTGAGAGTCGGCAGTAAGGGTATGCAAGTATTTAGCCCCTGATGCAGAATACGAGTGTGGTGCCGAGCACGCACGCAAGCCTGCCAAAAGAAACGAAATGCGGGGATTGGAACAGTCTGATGGACGCCCTGCCAAAAGCAAACATGGAAGCTGTTTGGAGACTTGGATGTGGCGCCCTCACCCGCCAATTTGTGTCGTTGCAGGCGGGTGGGTGGTGTGGTGTGGTACATTGGTGGCGCGGCCCACTGTGCGAACCAGGTCGCGCCAGCAAGGGAAGCGACAGCTCGGCTAGCCAAACCAGCAAACCAGCAGAAGCCGGAGTGCACTCCGTACATATTGGGCAATTAATTTACAGCACACAGAGCCGGGATTGACTGGCCGGAATACCAAACATCTCCGGGCAGTCACAGCCGCAGTTACCTCAGTTATACTCGTACTCGTACGGAGTACAGGATGATGACCCGGTAATGTAAAGGCAGAGCAGCACAATGTCCTACGCATAACCCCAGAGTGAGGCGCCAGCCACGCACTATTTATCAATAATGCAAGAGGGAACACCCGCCGCGTGGGCCCTGCCGATGTTCTAGAAGGCCTTTGACAGGTGCCAGTCAGTGCTGTGCTGTCATGGCCTCACCTCCGCTCTATGTAGGTGCAGTGATTCAGCATGGAATGGTAATACTCGTACGACGGCACCGACAAAGGCTTCGCCGTGGCGCATTGCTAACACTGAACCGTAACCCTCCGCCAAAGCCACCCCCGTGGCATGCGTGCCACGGTACAGAGCAATAAAGTAATCTCCATGTTTCGGCGAGGCTCTGGCCGAGATTTACTCGTACCAATCTACCCGTATTCTATTCTTAGCCTGGCTCACCGCACCGTACGACCTTTAGTGAACCTTGGTGGTGTCGAATTTCCCTGGCAGGCGAGTTCGTTGGCCAATGTCTACAATCACAATGCATAAATACAGTCATACGTAACGAGTACTCGTACTCCGTACCAACAGCACACTGTGCATCTGCAGGGGATAGCTTGTCGGGCCACCGCCTCGGAAGTACGGGACCAATGCTGGCCTGCTCCGTGCCAGCCTTGTCAGTAAAAGACCAGATGAAATGGCCCAGCCGCCATCACCAACAAGCCAAGCTGAATGCAGGTACAAGCCTCTACTTACCTGCAGCTCTCGGAGACACCGGCAAGGCGGGCGAAAACGCCAACCTACAGGACAGTCTCTCAGCCCCTCTCCTGCACAGGCAAGCTGAATTCTCTTAAGCCGACGTTCATCCACATTGGCTGGCTGGAGTTCTATCAACACAGCTTGGGCAGCCATGACTTCCAGGAGGGAGATGCCACGTCGCTGCCAGGACCATCGATTCACTTGCCAGAAATGGAACTCATGGCCGCGTAAATTTGTTCACTTACACCATCTAGCCGCGCGAGACAACATGGAGAGAGAGAGAACAAGCAAAAACGCCACAACCGTCTCCTTTTGGTGTTGTGGGCCAAAGCCGGTGTAATTGAAAGCACCGACTCAGCGCAACTACGCAGTACAACGGCCCAACAGGCAGGAACCAAAACACCATCCCCTGCCACTGACACCGTAGCTCAAAGACCCTACACCGAGAAAAGCGAAGTCCCCAGTCCCAGGTGGGCTGAAGAAAATCCGGACGCCGCCGACGGCTCGCCATGATGTTGGATCCTGTTGGGCACCTCGTACGTTTCAGCCTGAATCTAAAGTCTCCAGCTGTGTGGCTAACACACACCGGTCTGCCAACTCAGCTTGGCCAATGCACGAATACAAGCACATGTCAGAAAAACTACCGCCGAAAATTTTTAACCCCCTAGATAAAATCTGGACAGTCTCTTTTTAGGTTCAAGCCACCACTATGTCTTACTTACACCTTTTTTTTTGTGTTATGCCGAAGACCTACCCCTCCCCGTCTTCCCCCGCCGTTGTGCAACCTGCACAATGGCAGGGGTGGGTTACATGACGCCGGTGTCGATCCGGCCGTATCTCGGATCTGGTGTAATGGCCTAAAAAAAAGGGGACCGGAGAAAAATACAAGACGTGCGCTGTATCCCCCCGTAACACTAGCAGTGCGACGTCCTACAAGGTAATATGTCCTTTTACAAAGAAAGGCGGATGGCCGGTGTAACGTATCGCCGTTGGCATCGCCCAGCAGGAGAGGTTGCATGACCTCTGCCGCTGTGAACATAGTCTGATTTGCGAAGCAGTATTTTTTGTTTAATTTGGCCGTGTTACTGCCGTAAAGCCTATCTAAACTGCAATACAACCTCGAATGAGGAGAGTTTCACCACCATACCTTTCTACCACTTCCCTTTCTGTCAAATGATGCTCCTATCCCCTTCCCATACCATGACATGTAACCTAAGAGACAAATGGAGACCAAAAAAGAATAAAGGACTGTAACCAGTAGGAATAGACTGTTTTTGTTTTCCATGCCGCTGATGCTTTTTGCTGCTGCTGCTGCTGCTGGCACAAGACAAAAAATATGCAACGCGTACTCCATTTCTATCCAAGGCAGACAGACACAACCGCCCGTCAACGTCCTTATCAAAAACGCAATCCCCCCATCCGTCTAAACTAGTTAACAAAACAAAACAAAACAAAACAAAATTCAAAAACTCCCCAAGTTTGCGACAAGAGAGCCCGAGTGCAGAAACAAAAGAAGACACGATGGAAAAAGTAAAAAGTGAAAAGAGGTAGACGCAAAACAAGAACACCCCATGACGACCCTTTCCCAATCCCATGAATCGATTAGTGAGTGAATGCAAACGTGGCAGTGAAACAAATACAGCTCATTTCGGTGGTAACACGATAAAGGTAAGGAGGTATCTTAGTTACTTAAATCTCATCACCGACCCCTGTATTGCGCCATCCATTGTTGCTGGCGACGCGCGCGTGGCGAGTTCGAAGCTCTGCACTCTTGACCTTATTAGACCAGCTGTACGAAAGACATGTTAGCAAATTTACATCATGTTGCAAGTTAGAAGTAAGATGCAGATAAAACTCACATCTTGACGCGCCCGTCGTCACCGCCTGAAGCCAGCATACAGGGCTCCGCAGCATTCCACGTCACTGCATTGCACCGGGGAAGATGACCCGGAAGCCTCTCTATGGATGCGCCAATATTCTTGTGCCAGATGAGAATGTTGCCGTCCTCGCTGCCGCTGACGACAAAGCTCTCGTTTGCGCCGCCAAAGGAGCTTCTGATTAAATAGTCGCCGCCAGTGTGGCCGAGGAACTTTTGCACCGAGGTCCGTGATGTCAAATCGATTAATTGCGCCTCGCCGTCGCGCTTGTTGACGAGAAGGTGCCGCGAGTCTTGGCTGACGCTGACCGAGGTCGGTCGGACCTTGAGCTCCAGCTCGTATTCGAGCTCACGCGTCATCGCATTGTACACGTGTATTGTCTGCTCGTTGTCCACTGCTACAAGCCAACGCCCGTCTGGTGAGCCGCTGAGGTCTTGCACCCTGTGCTGTTTACCCCAGTCCTCCGCGGTGTCGCTGTCAACCTGAAATGTGCACAGGCTGTGTTGTAGCGCCAAGGACCCGATGACGAAAGACTTGTTGTTGGCAGCCCATACGCAGCCACTGACTGGTTCATCGAAGCTTGGGAGCCTTCTTATTAATGTGCCCGACTGTCGGTTGTTAGTAAAAAGACGAATATTAGGACCTATCCAATGTCAACTCACCCTTGCGTCCCAAAGACGGGCAAAATTATCTTGTGAGCATGTAACAATCATGGAATCATCTGGACTCCACGAAACGTTTCCTACGCCAGCCTCGTGGTCTGCCAGAATGTTGAGGACAGAAAAGTTCTTGGTTTCCCAGATAATGACGGCATCGCTGCTGCCACAGGCGGCCAGCTTTGTGCCGTCATGTGAAAATTGAACCTGCCAAGCTTCACCCGCCAGGTCGGAGAGCTCAAGGGCTACTTCTGTGGGGAAATTTCGTCTGTCACAAAAGTGATCTGAATATAGTGAAGGAGATGAGGCGGCAGTGTGGTAGAGGCAGGTGTCGATTTGGCTCTGCTTAACGTGTTGAAGGAGAATGGCGAGGCGGTTCTCGGGAAGCATTACGGATGGAGATATGCATTCTAAGTGACGGGTTAGTGCCGGAAATCATTAAAAGACGGATTACAACCTACTGGATAGTTCAGAGAGCAGATTTCTTCGGGATTGCCCTTCTGCACCATCCCAGCTGGCTCTAGACTTGAGATCCTCTGTCGACCTACACATCAGCAGGCTTGACAAGAGTCGTAATTTATCAGTATCCTGGTACAGCGGGGTCAGTTCGGTGCGGAGCACCACGAGAGCTCGAGACGTGTCTCGCTGCTCGAGGAGCTCTAGGTATTTTTGTTGGCGGACCCAAAACCGCATCATGTTTCGGTCGGTGCCCGTAGCGAGCACCAGACCATTTCCCTGGTCCCCGCGGGGCGCCTCCGGCGTCGAAGCACCGTCGAGCAACTTTTCAGCTTCAGACCACGAGCCTTGCAGCACTGCAGAACGAAATGCTGCGACTGTTGGGCTCTCCAAATCAAACCCGCTATCCCGGCTGACATTTTCGGCAGCCGATTGATATCCCATATCTACCAGAGCTTGTATAAGGATCCGGGTAACCTCTTCTCGGTCGTGTCCATAGTACGTGCTGGACTGGAGAGCAGCCCCGGGCCGTCTATCGCTCTTTGATGAACCGTTTACCGCCAGAGAAGCCTTGCGGGTGCCATTTGCAGCCGGCGACGTCTGCGGCGAGAGGGCCGACGAGCCATTCGACTGGGCCAGCGACACGCCGTTGGATGGCGCGCCGGCACCGTTTTCCGTCGGGGTCATTTCGGAACGACCGCGCCTCCTGCGCTTGGGGTGAGGCTCTGGCGGGGGGTCTGAACCTTCTGCAGCGGGAGCGGCGTTTGAAGCAGAAGCAGAGGCAGGGACAGTGGCGGTACTCGGGTCAGCGACGAGGTCTGGTCGAGCTTGGTTTCGAGACGAGCGGCGGCGTCGACCCAGGACTTGTGCAGGCGGCCGGGCGGAAGACGAGGACGCCGGGGTCGAGGAAGACTCTATGTTCGTCGAAGGAGCCGAGGCAGGCAAGGTGGGTGGTTCGGGATGAGAGGAGGATGAAGGCACCGGGGCGGGGATAGGAGAGCCGGTCGTGGTGCTGGCAGGAGCAGCAGCAGATGAAGTGGACGTTGTCGGGGCGGTAGTATCGTCGGAGGCGTCAGCGGGGCGAGAATCGGGGTTTGGCGGTCGATCCAGGTCGACCTCCGCCGCGGCTAGTTGGCCGCGGGCTGGGAACCGGCGAATATTGTAAGGAGAAAAGGTCGGTGGCGAGGAAGAGCTGGCCGGCAGCTGGGAGGAGCCTGTGAGATGCGGCGGCGGCGATGTGCTGCGGCTAGAGGCGAGCGAGGGAGCTGTCGAGCGTCTTGGTAGGTGGAGGAGGAGCTGGTGGTGCTGGTGGATGACGTTGAGCAGCGGCGGCTGGGCACATCCAGGCGTGCAATGGCCTACCCCGGAGATGAGCAGCCGGGGGTTGCATGTGAGAGACGAATCCCGGGGTAACGAGAAGCGTCGAGCACGGCAAGGCAGCTTTTGTCGATGCGTCTCGCGGGGCGAGGGATGAAGTTGGTTGGGGTGGGCGTTTGCAGTCGAGATGCAGAGCAGAAGGGCACGGGGAGCACAAGCCGTCAGAGGACGGCACAATCGGGTAGAGTTGGAGGTCGAGGGTGGGTTTCTGCCGGGGCGGTGGACGTAGCCTGTGCTGAGGCAGGCAAGCACGAAAGCGGGCGGTGAAATGGCTCAGCAGGCGCCAATGCGCAAAGGTAATGTGAGTAGGTACCTTGCCCACCAACTGAGGTG
The DNA here is from genome assembly GCA_003056585.1 of Lecanicillium sp. MT-2017a. NCBI lineage: Eukaryota > Fungi > Ascomycota > Sordariomycetes > Hypocreales > Cordycipitaceae > Lecanicillium > Lecanicillium sp. MT-2017a. The sequence goes on from PXYN01000219.1 coordinate 200,730, forward strand.
TCATTTGGGGAGCCGTGGCGGGCGCTAAAACGGCAGTGAGATGCTGTAGGTACCTTGCGACAGGCAGTAGAAACTGGGTCTTGTTAGTGGCCCGATGGCCTCAGCAGGGTACTAGTGGTGCCCTGCGCATGTCCCAGGTGGCTGGAAGTACCTAGGGAATGGTGGGTGCTACTGCAGATCAGAGGTATCCAGAGCTGGTCTAGTACCTTACCGCCTAGTTCACCTGAGGCCAGGTGACTCTCCTTAGGTACCTACCCCATTCACTGACAGTGGAGAAGCTGGGTGTGGGTGGTACTCGTATGGTAGGGAATTGGTAGGGGATGGATGGATACCTACGTTGGATGCTGCAGCGTCAATGTCACTCGCTTGCCATAGGATTAGGTCGGGGCAGTGCAAAACGACGGCATAAACAGGAGCTGCCATCTACAAGACGTGGTACGGAGATCCAAAGAGCGCTCTGTAGTCAAACAGCATACTGATTCCCATGTATGCAGAGCTACGAGTACGGTACTGGCTACTCTCAAGGTGGTGGTGGCTGGCTCACCAGGCGCAGCCCGTGCATGGGACATGCTCCCGCCCCATTATAGATAGCCTAGTTCTCCTATGACATCTATTTGGACATGTAATACCTTGATCTCTCCCAGCGAGCGCTACGGACGTACACGTAAAGTATATCTGCCTTTGCCATGTGAGATTTGATTATTAGAGCCAATCCTGGTGGTTGGTGTTAGGACGCCCGATCTCCCAGGCCAGCCTTCAGGAATGAGGCAACCCCCTCTCCAAGCACCACCGAAATCCACTGGCGCCATGATTCGACACACACACAAGTCTCACATTCCGCATGGATTACTCGTAGATTTCAATTTCACGAGCCGCCCAGACAATGGGCGGCCTCGCTTTCCAGTGTATGTGTGCCGTTATCTCCTTGACACAACGCCCATACTCGTACACCTTGCTCGCCCGGCCGCCCGCCCCGGTTTCCGGCTATGGCTTGGCTTATAAACTTTGTACCAACCTTCCGCTTCCAGCCTACTCTACTCATACTCAGCATAATGATGACAACACCACAAAAACTGGTGGCTACCCCGTGGAATAGTCCCAGACAAAAGGCCAAAAAAAAAAAATCCAGTTTCTGCCCGCGTTGTCGGGCTCGGAGTAGACAACGTCTCCGGCAGCCGGCCGACTCAACAAGCCGCAGGTCAATGGCTCGATCCGAGGAATGCACACCCGCTTTATGGGTAAGAGAGCTGCCGCGGACGCTTTTCCGTGACCTGTTCGTGTAGTCGCAAGTGCCGCGAGACACCTTGCCTGTTGGATGATCCATTGTCTGCTTGGAATTTTGTGCCCGCATGGGCGGCTGTCAAGTTCGCTGCGAGACCCGACGTTATGCCCGTCTGACACCGTACGATGGTAAAATACTCTGTACGAGTACACACGGCACCCTCTCCGTAGCCCATACGCGACATGAGACATCCTCTCCAAAGCCACCCTACTTCAGCCCTGTGCCAAATATGTTCATTCCCGTTCATGCAGCTTGCCGTGTTCCAATCATAGCCTTTTTGTTCCTGGACGAAATACATGTACGACCCTATGTAACACAGACACGAGGTGGGGGTTTGCGAGGAGGTGAATGCCCGATAGACTTGCATGACATATGTCGGATCACCAAGCACATGCGCTTACCTTGCTCAGAGATGTAAGCCATTAGACGCTGCTCGCCTCTTTCCCACAAAATCCATCGAAGCCTTGGAGTATGGGATGGCGTTTCGAGTGCCAGCTGCCCCGCGCGGCGCGCTGTAAGGCATGGAGCCACCATTCTGGGAACTCGTGTTTCTTGGTACTATATGGTCGTTGCCGAGCTGAGATGGCGACATTGAAGGAGGCTAACTTGGCGCTGAAAGCCGATGGCAGAGTGGCTGAGCGTCAAAAGAGTGTATTGTGCCCGGGCGTACGGTTCAACCTCGTCGTTGGGGACGCAGATGAGGATCAAGCGGTACGTCAGAATACGCAGCACCGTCTATTTCCGGAAGACCTGACGCTATTCGGCTGGAGTATGGTAGTGAACAACCCAAAACTGAGGTATGGTGAGTTTTTGCGGCTTTGGCTACCCGCCTATTCTGTTCTCGGTCTTTTTAATGCACTGGCAAGATAAACCTTCTCATGTATTGGCAATCCCTGTTAGAGAGATAATGACATCCTCATACATGCTATCCACGTGCAAACTGACCCATTCTGTCATCACTCGCAATGGGAGAAGATAGCTTATGGCCCCAGTGGAACTGTATTGTATCGATTCAAAAATTCTCAAGCACCCAGTAAGTCTTTCTTTTGTCTATAGTATCGTCTTTGCTTTCCATTCCACCATCCGACCAACTCGCGTCGGCCGTCACGCACCGTTCGCCCGACCGTCCGATGCTCCACCTCCGACCACCGACTGTGGGCTGCTACCCCGGCCAGCGATCCGCAAGGCGTGGGCGCTCCGCTGAATCTCGAAACTTTGCCGTAAAGACCTCAGCGAGGCTCGACTTAAAAACCGTTGATACAGTACATCTAGGGTGAAACTATGGACCAAATTAAAGCCGAAAAGCGTCGCAGAGACAAGGCGCAATTGTCCTGCAATCTCTGCAGGAGACGAAAGTATGTTGAGTCTGACCGGGAGGGACCATGAATTAAGAGCTCACCTATGCTTAGGCAGCGCTGCGACAGACAGCTTCCGTGTGCCTCTTGCTCATCCAGAGGCCTTGCGTCTTCATGCAGCTATCCCGAAAATACTTCGTCGCATAAACCTCGATTTAAACAGACTGCGCCTACAGCACCTTCCAATTTGCAGCAACGCCTCAATCATTTGGAGAGCCTAATTCAGGTACTAGCCGAGACACCTGGGAATGACGATCTGAAGCCGCCGCCACCACATCTCAACGAGCCTCGATATTGCTCAAAGTGCTCTGGGTCGCTGGATCGGACAAGCCCGGCAACAGATGCGACCAAGTCGGAGCGGTCTGACGCAGGCAAGCTGCGAGGCGATGAGGCAAGAATGGTCTACGTCGGCGGCGCTCATTGGTCCGCCGTTTTGGACGAGATATCAAGTCTACGCGGCCTCTGTCAAGATTCCGACAATGGTAGCGACTGTTCCACGGACCTTCACAGTGATCGCGACAGCAGTAGCAATGCCTATATGCCACAGCTGGCTGCCGAGAGACCCCGGCTTCTCTTTGGCAGCCATGACCCAACCGTCTCCATATACGACGTCCTCTGGGCGGTCCCCGAACGGGCTGCCGTCGATCGCCTGGTCATTATATACTTTAACAATCTCACACTACCGCATAGTGAGTGCACGAATACCGGACTTTGTTCCATTGACGCCGGTATCTAATACCCAGTGGCAGCATTTTTACATTCCGGGAGTTTTCTCCGCGTGGTACGAAGCGTCCTCGTCGCACTATTTCGCACTAGTTGTCGGACTACTGCGTGTGTTCCAACAGTTGCTAACACGCTTGATAGTATGAAGAGTTTTGGAAGGATCCGGCCAACACCCCTCCCCTCTGGCTGGCAACCTTGTTTGGCATCATGAGCCTTGCATCCCAAGTAGAGGCCGCCGGATCGCATGCGCCTCTCGGCAGCTTTTCTATGGGGAATTCGCCGTTGAATATGGAGGCGTTTAGGCCCAAGTTCCTGGACCAAGTTGTGCAGTGCTTAGTTATGGGGGACTACAGTAAAGGCGGCGAATACGCCGTCGAAGCTCTCATCCATTACATGATCATGGAGCACATGCGCTATCCCGACGTCAACACTGATACATGGCTGGTGATGGGAATAATTCTGCGCCTCGGTTTTCGAATGGGTTACCACAGAGACCCATCCAACTTTTCATCACTTACCGTGCTGCAGCAGGAGATTCGGAGGCGAGTGTGGGCGTTTCTCTACGCCATGGATACTATGCTGTCGCTGCAGGTAGGCTTGCCACGCACGATTAAGGACGAACTATGGGACACGAGACCTCCCAGCAACCTACTTGACACGGATATAACCGAGGATATGACTACATTGCCTCCACCTCGCCCAGATTATGAAGCCACTCCGATGCTGCATCTTGCTGCCAAGCGGACAATGCTGTCGGTCATTGGTACTATTGCAGACGCCAGTATGAGGGTATCTAAGAGGCACCAGCCTTGGACAGCCATCGACGAAATACAAACTGCAAAGGAGCTTAACCACGCATATGACTCGATACCCGAAAAGTGCAAGTTTGACACGCTTCTGGGTTGCATCGCTGATAAGCCCTGCGACATCCTGAATCGCATAAGCGTCACAATGTTACTACAGAAGGGCCTCATTATGCTCAACTGGCATCACGTCATGCAGTTTAAGAAGCACGGTAGCGGCTCACCGGGTACAGCATATAACCAGAACAACGAGGACCATTCCAACTCTCAGCAGGGCTACAAGACCTGCATCGCTGCTGCAAGAAAGGTCCTCGAGATCCAAAACATGGTCGAAACCGAGTCTCGTCCCGGTGGCATTCTATCTCCGCTGTGGATGCATACGTCGTCAATTATCAAGCACGAATTCTTAATGAGCACCATTGTTCTTTGCACACACTTGCAGCGGCTTGCGTTCGGTGAAGGGGCTCCAGCCGCAAGTGGGGATGCCGGAGCAGCAGAGTACCATGAGATTGAAGCCGCGCTGAGACGCTCCTATCATATTTGGGATCGACTAAAAGGCCGGTCCAAGGACGCTACACGCGTCACAGACTTGCTGCATGCTTTGTTTAGCAAAATGGACGGTGGACATGAAGGATTAAAAGCCATCGACTTGATGGACGATGTTATACCAGACATGGATATACTCGGCGAGTTTGGCCTGTTTCACCATTTGCAGGATATTGAAGAATATTTGGGCGGAATGAGTTAATCGAAGATCGCTCGTCGGATGCAGGGGGTATGTGCCGCCAAGAGCCTAGGTTCGTTGGGCAGCAATCTCATACATAATCTCATACATAATCACATACAACGGCTGTTGCTTAAATTTAACATAAATCCATCTTGGGTTTGGTTTTAAAGAGAGTATACCACTTTGCTTCCCCTTGCTCTGGAGGACATGCTGAACCTCGCAAGGGCACGGCTCTGCGTCGAGCCACATGACAGGATCATGAGATGCCACCAACAGTCACCAGATGGTTCACCAGCCACACATACAAAATTCGCTCGGCACATAGTAGTGAAATAAACAATTCAACATAATACTATGCTATCCGAGAAATACTGCAGTAGTTCTCGACGTGATAATCCGTTCCATAGTAGTCCGTGTAACACGCAGAGAGTCCCTACAATGATTAGGAGGGCATCACGTGCCCGGCTCAGGAACAGAGGTGTGGCTTGCCCCCTTGCAATTTCGTGGTTCGTAGCCGAGGAAAACTAGCGTGGCGCAGCCCAGCAACGGGCATGGGTGTGGCGCGGCAGGGCGCGAGGCACCAAAATGTCGCTACCTACCTAGTTTCCCTGCCCTGAGAGGCGGGTTACGTCGCCTGGCTTGTTTGGCGGCAAGTTGATGTCGTGTTGCGAACCCACCCAAAATCGTCATCACCCTTTCCCTCTCCCAAAACGCCTTCACGACACCATCTCCTCCGGCAGAGCCAACATCTTTCAGCGCACTACTGCTCTTGCGAGAACGACTGCTCGGGTTTCAAACAAGCCCACAGACTACAAATTGCAAACGAAGCCCTTCACCGACTTGCGTTTCTGCCAGGGCAACCACCCCCACCCCCTTCATTTGCCGCGACGCCGCCCAACTTTCGCAACCCAACAGCACATCTGGACACAAACCACACCGCCGCCTGCCTGCCTCTGACGTATCCGCATCACCATCGCCAACGCCACAATGAGCGGCAACCTTTCTACGCCGGGCGGCATTTCTGATCCTGCCCTCATTACGTGAGTGCCGCAACGGCAAACGACCCTGCATCTCCCAGCTAGCTAACGACTCCCACCAGCCTCGTCAACAAGCTTCAGGACGTCTTTGCGACTGTCGGAGTCAACAACCCCATCGATCTTCCTCAGATTGCTGTCGTAGGCAGTCAGTCCAGCGGTAAGAGTTCCGTCTTGGAAAATATTGTCGGTCGCGACTTGTAAGTCCACCCAGTTCCCCCTTTTGGGAAAACTGCCTTGTGTTGTAGCGCACTCCTAATCATCTTCTCGCGCAGCCTCCCCCGTGGCTCTGGTATTGTCACACGTCGACCGCTCGTCCTTCAGCTCATCAACAGGCCGGCTCAGACAAATGGCGTGAAGGAGGGCGACGAGAAGGTCGATCTCGGCAACGACAAGGCCGCCAACGCCGACGAATGGGGCGAGTTCTTGCACATTCCCGGCCAAAAATTCCACGACTTCTCCAAGATCCGCGATGAGATTGCCCGCGAAACAGAATCCAAGGTTGGCAAGAATGCCGGCATCTCGTCCGCCCCCATCAACCTGCGAATCTACTCCCCGAACGTCCTCACCCTGACCCTGGTCGATTTGCCCGGTCTCACAAAGGTCCCTGTCGGTGACCAGCCGAGAGATATTGAGCGCCAGATCCGCGAAATGGTGCTCAAGTACATCGGAAAGTCGAATGCTATTATCCTCGCCGTCACGTCTGCCAACATTGATCTGGCCAACTCGGACGGTCTGAAGCTTGCCCGCGAGGTCGATCCCGAGGGTCAGCGCACCATTGGTGTCCTCACCAAGGTCGATTTGATGGACGAGGGAACCGATGTGATTGAAATTCTGTCCAACCGCGTCATTCCTCTGAGACTGGGCTATGTCCCCGTTGTCAACCGTGGTCAGCGTGATATCGACAACAAGAAGGCCATTAACGCCGCGCTCGAGGCCGAGAAGAACTTTTTCGAGAACCACAAAGCCTACCGAAACAAGAGCTCGTACTGCGGCACTCCTTACCTTGCACGAAAGCTGAACCTTATCCTCATGATGCACATCAAGCAAACGCTGCCCGATATCAAGGCTAGAATCGCCAGCTCTCTCCAAAAATACACCACCGAACTCGACAGCCTCGGTCCTTCCATGCTCGGAAACAGCGCCAACATTGTCCTAAACATCATTACCGAATTCACGAACGAGTGGCGAACGGTCCTCGAGGGTAATAATAATGAGCTGTCTAGCACCGAGCTCTCTGGTGGTGCCCGTATCAGCTTTGTCTTCCACGAGCTGTACGCGAACGGTGTCAAGGCTGTTGATCCTTTTGATATTGTCAAGGATGTCGATATCCGCACCTTCCTCTACAACTCGTCGGGTTCTTCGCCCGCACTGTTTGTCGGCACAACTGCTTTTGAGCTGATTGTCAAGCAGCAAATCAAGCGCCTGGAAGACCCCAGTCTGAAGTGCGTCTCCCTCGTCTACGACGAGCTGGTTCGCATTCTGTCACAGCTCCTCGGCAAGACACTGTTCCGCCGTTATCCTCAGCTCAAGGAGAAGATGCACGGAGTTGTCATTGCTTTCTTCAAGAAGGCCATGGAACCTACAAACAAGCTTGTGCGGGATCTCGTCAACATGGAAGCCTGCTACATCAACACAGGCCACCCTGATTTCCTGAATGGCCACAGAGTAAGTTGCCAAGCCATCACTATATGTCCGTATGATACTAATTCAGTTCAAGGCCATGGCTATCGTTAACGAACGCCACAACCCCGCCAAGCCTGTTCAGGTCGACCCCAAGACTGGCAAGCCGCTACCCGCCTCATCAACGCCTGCGCGTGCTGCTAGTCCCACGGTACCCGAGACGGACACCAATGGTGGTTTCTTCGGCAGCTTCTTCGCGGCCAAGAACAAGAAGAAGGCTGCCGCCATGGAAGCGCCTCCTCCCGTCCTCAAGGCTTCAGGCAACCTGTCTGAGCGCGAAAGCATTGAGGTTGAAGTCATCAGTACGTCATGCTTCTGATTTTTGTTGTGTGCCGCCCCTCTAACTAGCTACAGAACTGCTCATCTCATCGTACTACAACATTGTCAAGCGAACAATGATTGACATGGTCCCCAAGGCCATCATGCTGAACCTTGTTCAGTAAGTCACGCCCGAATACCTAACCAGACACGATCTCAACTAACCTTATTGGCAGGTTCACAAAGGAGGAGATGCAAAAGGAACTCCTCGAGAACATGTACCGAACAGATGCGCTGGAGGAGCTGCTGAAGGAGAGCGACTTTACCGTTCGCCGCCGAAAGGAGTGTCAACAGATGGTGGAGTCGTTGGGCAAGGCAAGCGAGATTGTCAGCCAAGTGCAGTAAGCCCATGGTGCATGAGAAAGCTCAGAGGTGTTATTGTTTTCTGCCTGTGGCGGTACTCCAAGGAGGTAACTGGCCAGGGACATTCCAGATTCCCTCTACGTTTTCCCTAGCCTGGTCGATCATGATGATAAGTTTAGTGTTTTTCCCTTTCGATACCATGGTTTGTTCGGCGGCGCTGGGGATAAATGTTAGAGTGAACGTGACGGGAAACCGGCTTGCAGAGTAGCGCAGTCGACGACTGTCAATGGGAAGATGAATTAGATGGGAGCTGGGGGGGGGTTGGATTGATGCGGGATGAGATACTATATAGATCATGCCTGTATTTGTGGAGGGCGGTTGGTTTCGTCAAGTCTTTATATTTTTTTTCTTCAATAGTTTACACGGAGCCTAGAATAAAAGATACGCCGTTTAATTTGCAACCAATCGCGCCGAGCGCGTGCAACAGTGTACATGAGTATATGCATATATATCCCTATCAATTTCGTTTTACGTGAAGAGCGACGCTCTCACAGCTTTGACTTGTCGCCAGCCCAAACGAGACCGCCCTTTTCTTCAGCAAAGTGCGTTCCTTTTTTCCAACCCAACCATTCTCGCAAAGCCTCCTCGCCGCCATCCCCAACCGGAAGCCAGGTGGGCAGGTACCCGCCGCCCTCGACGCCGCTACCCTGCCCAGAGACGGCATCGTCGCCAGTTTTCTCCTCCGAGATGGCCAAGCACGGCGTGCCGCGCAAGGTGACAGAGGGCCGCTGGTCGCCCTCGCGCTTTCCGGTCTCATCCTTCTCCAGCTCATCATACATGAGCACGGGCGCGACGCAGGCGTCCGTCCCGTCAAAGACGGCCTCCCACTCAACGCGAGTGCGGGTGCGGAATTTCTCCTCAAACAGGCGGCGCAGCTCGGGCCAGCGCTCCTCGTCGCTTCGGTCGTCCTCCCACCCTTGGCCCTCCATGCCCAGCCCACGCAGCAGCTCCGCGAAGAACTGCGGCTCCAGCGCGCCGACGGACATGTATCCGCCGTCCTTGGTCTCGTAGGTGTCGTACCAGGGGCAGCCGCCGTCGAGGGTGTTTTCGCCGCGCGGGTTGGGCCACAGCGGGGATTTGGTGCCCATGCGCGGGAACGAGGTGAGGTACGACGCGCCGTCGACCATGTTGGCCTCGACGACCTGCCCGCGGCCCGAGGTCTGGCGCGCCAGCAGCGCGAGGAGCACGCCCTGGAACAGGTTGGCGCCGCCGCCGGCAAAGTCGGCGAGCAGGTTGAGCGGCGCGTAGGGCTTCTCGCCCTTGCGGCCGAGCATGCCCAGCGCGCCCGAGACGGCAATGTAGTTGATGTCGTGGCCCGCCATGTCGGCGTAGCGCCCGTCGCGGCGGTAGCCGGTTATGCGGCCGTAGATGAGGCGCGGGTTGAGCGCGAGGAGCACTTCGGGGCCGAGACCCAGCTTCTCGAGGACACCTGGGCGGAACGGGTCGATGAGCACGTCGACGCCGCCCTTGGCGACGAGGTTCTTGATGAGCTGCACGCCGCGCTCGTCCTTGAGGTTGACGGCGATGGAGGCCTTGCGGCGGGCGAGCATGTCTTGGGTTGCGGCGCCGGCGCGGTCTACGCGGATGACGGAGGCGCCGGCGTCGGCGAGCATCATGCCTGCAAAGGGGCCTGGTAGGGTTTTGTTAGTGAGCTGTTTTCTGTGTTTTGTGTTTGGCCTGAATTGAGCGAGTGGATTTACCTGGTGCTAGCCCGCCGAATTCAAGGACCTTGACGCCCTTGAGCGGGGGAGGGCCGACCATTGCGTCTATATTTGTGGTGATGCTTTATATATTGAGAATGGGTTTTGATGATGTGAAGTACATTTATATCGAATAGTGTGATTGATGGATGAAAATGGATTATGAGTTGGGATTCAGATGTGGCATGTTGTGTTAAGTGACGGTTATATCCAAGTCTGCCGACATCTGGATGACGTTGGAGCTAGCCGAGGTAGCCTGGCTCGGCTACGGTTGTTGAACGGTGGGGCGACTTGAGTGGTGCAAGTGCTGCACTCGTATGCGGGGGTGGAGATTACAGAGGACTTAGACGGCAAAGCATCACACTTTTACACAATCACACAAGACAAGAACGATGATGTGTGGATTTCAATTTATTTCATTTCAAAAAGAAGTATGATACTTCTGATAATGTACAGATAAAAAAAATGCTCCCAACCTCTGACGAAAAAGAACGCACTCTATCTATTCAGCGTTCGTGGGAATCGTAATGAGCAACCTTTCAAAGGACTACTCCATGCAACTGCCATCCAAATGTAACATAAAAAGGAAAGGATGCAAATGGTAAAAATGATGATAAAAAAAGAAAATGGTCCCAAAACTCCAGTCACCAGCAAATGAAGACGCCAGGCAAGGGAATCAAATCGTCAAGATTGTCAAGATTCCATTTACTGGGACTTGGCCCACCAGTCGCCCTGGTCGTGCATGGCCTGGACCACCTTGACGAAACCAGCAATGTTGCTGCCGGCAACCAGGCTGGGAAGCTCGCCGTCCTTGGCCTGGACGTACTTCTTGGCCGTCTCGAGACCGTTGTAGAAGGCGTTCTTCATGATGCCCTTGAGCTTCTCGTCAACCTCCTCCGAGGTCCAGTTGAGGCGCTGGCTGTTCTGGGCCATCTCGAGGCCAGAGACGGCGACACCACCGCAGTTGGAGGCCTTGCCGGGGGCGTACCAGATGGCGTTGGCGCCCTTCTCGGCGCGCTCGGCCTCGAAGATGTCAATGGCGTCCTGGGTGCAGCCCATGTTGGAGCCCTCGGCGACGACGACGACGCCGTTGGCAACGAGGGCGGCGGCCTCCTCCTTGCTGACCTCGTTCTGGGTGGCGCAGGGGAGGGCGACGTCAATCTTGCCGGTGTGGATCCAGGGACGGGCACCCTCGATGTAGGTGAACTTGCCCTTGGCGTTGAACTCGGTGAGGGCCTTGCGCTCGACCTTGAGGGCGGCAATCTGCTCAATCTGCTGGGCGGTGAAGCCTTCGCTGCCGGCGGCGACGAGGGAACCCTTGGAGTCGGACAGGGAGACGACGGTGGCGCCGAGCTCCATGCACTTGAGGGCGGCGTACTGGGCGACGTTGCCGGAGCCCGAGATGGCGACGCGCTTGCCGGCGAAGCTGCCGCGGCCGGCGTGCTCAAGCATGTGTGCGACGTAGTAGACGAGACCGTAGCCAGTGGCCTCTGTGAGATGTTTGTTAGTAGCGGTTCGAGAGCAATGAATGTTGTAAGTGAGGAGTAAAACGTACCAGGACGGATCAAGCTGCCACCCCAGGTGAGGCCCTTGCCGGTGAGGACACCCTCCCACTTGCCGCGGGCGTGGCGGTAGGCGCCAAACATGTAGCCAATCTCGCGGCCAGAGACGCCAATGTCGCCAGCAGGGACATCAGTCTCGGCGCCAATGTGCTTGGAGAGCTCGCGCATGAAAGCCTGGCAGAAGCGTCGGATCTCGCCGTCGCTCTTGCCCTTGGGGTCAAAGTCGGCACCACCCTTGCCACCGCCCATGTTGAGGCCGGTCAGGGCATTCTTGAAGATTTGCTCAAAGCCGAGGAACTTGAGAATGGACAGATTCACGGTGGGGTGGAAGCGGAGGCCGCCCTTGTAAGGGCCCAGGGCCGAGTTGAACTGGACGCGGTAACCGCGGTTGACGCGGATCTGGCCCTGGTCATCCTCCCAGGTGACGCGGAACTGGAAGACTCGCTCAGGAACGGAGCAGACCTCTAGGGCCGTGCGGTACTCGGGGTGCTCCTGGAACAGGGTGCTGTTCTCGAGGGTGCTGGCAAGCTCTGTGAAAATAGGTGGGTGAAGTGGTTAGCGTGGTTCTTTGGTTCTGGTGCGATACGTAGGGTGATTTTGGGGCGGTGGTGGTGGTTGTTGCGTTGCGCGAGTCGTGGCGGGTAGTCCGGGTGGTAAGCGCAAACGGGCGCTTCCGGAGTGGTTTGTCGGCTTACACGCGCCAAGCTGGTGGGCAGGCAAGCGCCCGCGTGGTACCGATTGTGCTCCCCCGCGGCGCGGCGGCAAGGAAATGAATAAAAAAATAGGAGGGAGAATAGAAAACTCACCATTGTAAGCCTGCTGGAACTCGGGCTCAGTAGGAAGGTTGGCCATGATTCTGGTGACGAGAGGAGGAGGCGTGGCGGTAGAGTGGTGTTTGCCGGCAGCCTGGTGGTTGCGACGGAACTGAGCAGGCGAGGTGTTGTAGGTGACGGCAGGCGCAGTCAGCTGGGTGGTGATGTTTCTTGCGACACGACCTTTGAGGTGTTTATCAACTAGGATTCTGCAGTCGCTAACAGTAGATTGAATAGATGAACGAAGCATCGCGGAAACTGTTTCGGGGGGGGAGGGTTAGCATAAAGCTTATATACTTGGGATGGGGGGCGTGGTTCAAAGTTGGAGTTGGCAGTTGGGGGTCGCGCCGCCACCACCACCATATTCGGAGTAGGGAAAGAATGGGGGGGGCATACACACCTCTGGTGTAGTTTTAGTGCACTTTGACGATGGGTGGGATGGACAAGTACGGATGGTCCGTGATGGATGGAGAATTAGGATGGGTAAGGTTACGGTAACCGGTGTGTAGTGTGAATGCGTTGTTGCCTTTTGGGGGTCCTTAGCTTGGCTCGGTCCCAGGGATGTGGCCCGAATGGAGGCAATGGGATGGAGGGATTGTGGATGGTGGTATGCACTGATAAGGAATTCTCGGGTTCCTGTTGGAGGTTGCAAAGTTGGAGGCGAGGAGGGATGAGGTCAGATTTGGGGGTTGCTTGGAGCGGTTACGGTCGAAAAGGAAAAAAAGGGAACAAGCCGATCGCAAGTCTTTATGCTGCCACGCCTCCAAGATGCTCTGGAGGATGTCGTCGATGTCCGCCGCCTCGCATGGGCTTGAGCCGGAGGAAGCTGCAACGACTTCCGTGGCTCTCCTCTGCTCTCTCACCAGTTTCACTACGGTATACACGGTGCCTGCGGCCGGCTCACTGTCTGTCTCTCCTCTCTCAAGGTTTCTAAGCTAACCCAGTTGCCCCTCCTTGCACCGCACTTACATTACTAGCCCATGGTCCCAGAGATAAGGATTCCCGGCCGCCAGGCACAGACGCCGGTACCCGGACCCGTCACCTCCCGCACAGGGACCCATTTCCACGAAAACGATGGACTGGGTACATACGGGACGGAGGAAAAGCTGGGGGCAGCCAGCGTGTGTGTGTGTGTGCGGTACGGGCATAAGTGGCCGTAGGTAGGCAGGGTAATAAAAACTTGCGAGTAAGGGAAACTGTATTGGTAGCATAAATAAGGGGGGGTATGGGGTGTGTGTATACTACTGGCGTAGCGTGTGTCCTAATCTTGCCTCTGAATGGGGGCGTGGGGATTGGAGATGGCCCTTTTCCCTTCCAGCAAGGCTTCTATTCTACAGCCTACGGGAGCAACACTGCTAGCTTCGAAAGAAGAGATGCTCCGATGATCGCAGAACGCCGCCACCGAACATGGCCCAGAACTGGGTGCGTTGCCCCAGCTTGTGGCTAGGAGAGTGGTGTTCGGGGAATTAAGGAACCGGGCTGGGCCAAGGTGTCGCAGTGCTTCGTAGGGGCATGGTTGCATCTCCGGCTTATTCCTGCTGTAACCTTTGGCGGTGCCCTACATGCCATGGCCTGGCATGGTTACGTTTTGCTGATGTGCTGCAGGCAACACACACACACCAAAGCTGCAACCCGGTCCTCTCGGTCCGGTACCGACCCCTCCTAGCCCTCCGATTGTGTCTTGGTATGCGGCGCTACGGTGCACTACACTGGTTCCGCCCGTTGCGATGACGCAGGGCGCATTACCGGATTCGGCCAGATCTTATCAGTGACGTGACAGGGTTATCATGAACATGCGACATTTTGCGCGGCAGCGTCCTACGGTCAGGGTGAATTTTTTAAAAATCAAAAATGACTAGAGAACAGTAGAATGGTAGTATGTGTACGCTGTCATGGTATTTTGGACTGCTTCCAAGGGCTGCTGAGCCAGATCCAGCCCATGTCTCGTCATCATCGCTGCAGGCCGCTGGGTGGTGGCCAGATTAGCATGTGCTTTTTGCGCAGGGCTCCTGAGTCGGACGCCGCCGCCCGCCTGGTGAGCGAGCGCAACGGTCCACCACCGACCACCACCCACGGCCAGAAGAGGCAACGCTGCAGGGTTTCCCCAGGCTACCCAATCAGACGAGCCACGGCGAGTAGATAAGGACCAAAAAAAGCCACCCCCAGGCGTCTCCAAATTTCCAGGCGAGACAGATGGGGAACCACCATAGATAAGGAATTATCGCGCCCGAAAAAAGAATACTACAGTAAAAGAATATTTAAAAAGATTAAAAATAATCGGAATTGATAGTGATAGTGATAGTGATAGCCAGACACCCCCCTCTCCGCCTCGCTCCTCCCGTTTTCGCGGAGACCGAGCTCTTCTTCGCTGCCATCACACCAAAATTGCCACTGCCCCGGCCGAGAGGCGCGAATCTACGAGCGGCGACACATCTCGTAGATTCGTAATCGATTATCGACAGACACCAAAACCATTCCCCCAGCACGTTACCGGTATCGGCCCATGTTCTACTCCCTTTGAACTGTGCCCGGCTCAACTACCGGCGGTCCGTGGTGAGCCGGACCATAGAAAGGACAGAAAAAGCGGCGAACGGGTGTAACGGAGTAAAAAGGATGCACATCATCATGGACACTCGTCGCCTCCGCCGATAAGGCTTTCCCAATCTGACATGTTTTCTTTGTGTAATTTGACAACAGATAGTGTGCCTATACTGCCTATGCCGTAACGCCTACGCGTAGATGGCTGGCTACGAGTAGCTGTACGGCACGCCTACATCGGCGGCTGGCTGCAAGCCCGCCCGCAGAAAAGCCCCCGATACGGGCGGCTGCTCGCGCGACTTGGGAAACATGCGTGGTTCCTACTCGTGCCCGGCGACCACCCGGCGCCACCCATGACTTCATCTCGCCATGATTGGAGCACCGCCGGTGTGATTCCTAGATGGATGCCACACTAGTCGCCTAGATGTACGAGTATACCCCGTACTTGTCGAGTGGTTGCCTTGGTCTGATGTTGTTGCGTGGTCCGTCAGAACGTTACATAATGCCGCCTCGTACTAGGACGACCGCTGATAACCAGCCCATGCGTATTTTCGTATCGGATATATTACCGCCCGAGGTAACGTCCTCCCTCTTTTTGTTTTTCTGTAGTGTTTCATGGTGCGTGGGAGCTGGCCGTATTCAATTGAGTCTACAATTACCTTTGTCAACGACACGTACCGACAATGGATGCGCTTCGCAGGTGCCCGCTCACGCCTATCCTAACCGCGCAGATCTGGCATCCAACGCAAGTCAAAATCCCCAAATGTGCGAAAAACGAGGCGGGTTGATCAGGAGATCCTAAATGTGCACACTATTCATGAATCAAGGTATTGTCATGGTGGCCTGCAATGAGTTCGAATAGCGTTTGCTAGCTGCAAACCTTGTGCGTAGTGATGCCCGTCGCGCCCGTTGCGCACACCCAAGCCGGCAGTCTCCGCCCATCGACGAGCGTCACTCATAGGCGGGCAGTCACCCTCACGTGGGGTAAGGCTGACGACGGCACCTTCCTGTCGAAAGAAACCTCATGCGCAAACTCGTGACCTGTACGAACGTCTGCCATCTCTCTCCGCGTAAAGCCCTTTGTCCCTTCTTAAAACACATTACCTTTGCGTTTGCATGCTTCGCAGCGCGGCACGCCTCATAGCCAGGATGCTGGCCATCGTTCGACACTTGCGGCAGCGCAACCGCCACAACATTGCCACCTTTAAAAATGCACCGCTCGCGGAGATATCGGGTTCCCTCGGCGACCTGGGCACGCTGCTGCCGCTCATGATTGCGCTGGCTGTGCAGCGGTCCATCAACCTGGGCTCGACGCTGGTGTTTTCTGGTGCTTTTAATATAATTACCGGCTTCGTCTTTGGCATTCCCTTGCCGGTGCAGCCGATGAAGGTATGAATGCGTCCAACAAAGTAGCTGTGAGTGAGATGGGGGATTTTATACTGACCTTATGCCTCCCCAGGCTATTGCCTCGGCCGCCATCTCTATGCGGCAGGACCCTTCTATGAACGTCGTCATTGCTGCTGGCCAGTGGGTGGCCGCCGCAGTCTTGATCATGAGCGTCACTGGACTCCTTAGGTGGGCGGTCCGCGTGGTACCGATCCCCATTGTCAAGGGCATCCAGCTCGGTGCCGGCCTCTCGCTCATCATTGGCGCTGGCTCGTCGCTTCTCCAGCCGCTCGAGTGGGTTCATCCGGTGCTCGATAACCGCCTGTGGGCGGTATTCGCCTTCCTAGTCCTCATCGCGACGCAGCGCATGCCTCGCTTTCCCTATGCCATTTGCTTCTTCTTGCTTGCTTTGGTGTTTGCGTTTATCCGCGTTGCCCAGTCTCATCAGAGTCTGCCCTGGTTCCATCTGTGGACTCCTCAGTTTGTCCGCCCTGCGTGGTTTGGCGACCACGACGCCCCGGCGCTCTGGATGGCGATTGGACAGCTGCCTTTGACCACGTTGAACTCCATCATCGCAGTCAGTGCGCTGTCGGCAGACTTGCTTCCCGACGTGCCCACGCCATCCGTTACGTCTATCGGACTGAGTGTCTCGTTCATGAATCTCACGGGCTCATGGTTCGGATGCATGCCTCTCTGCCACGGCGCAGGTGGTCTGGCTGCGCAATACCGATTCGGCGCTCGCAGCGGTGCGAGCGTTATTTTCCTTGGCATCTGCAAGATCCTTCTGGGTCTTTTATTTGGTGAGACGCTGGTTGGTCTTTTGCGCAGGTACCCAGGGAGCCTGCTGGGCATCATGGTCCTCGCCGCGGGTTTGGAGCTGGCCAAGGTTGGCCACTCGCTCAACCAGGGAGCCCGCGATTTGTGGCAGGACTCTGCCGACCAGGACGGCGGGGCTTCGTCTAGCATCACGCGCACGCATCGAAACCTTTCTGAAGAGGAGCGTCTCGAGAGGTGGACTGTCATGCTGATGACGACGGCGGGTCTCTTGGCGTTTAAGAATGATGCTGTTGGTTTTGTGGCCGGAATGCTCTGCCACTGGGCATTCCGTCTCTCGGAATGGTTTGCAAAGAGGAACAGTGCTCTGTCTGGAGAACGTGCTCCGTTGCTTCGTTGAGGTTCCGTAAAGATCAGTATACGTCCTGGTGGACAGGGCCTGGCTGCCTTATTATTGCATAGTTGGTGTAGCGATATTATTTTATTGAAGGCTTGCATGCTTCAAGCAAAAACTACTTTAAATGAGCAAGTATTATACAATCATCACTTCTTCGTCTGCCCTTCTCTAGTTGTGTTCCGCACTTGCGTTTTAGCCGATGCTTCCAGCGCATCTATCCTGTACCTCTCACATTTTCCGCGAGAGCTCAATATCCATGCTCCTCCTCTGCGGCCACGCATCATAATGCGTCCCATGGCTCTCCTTGACCTTGTCAAGACAAAAATGATCAATAAAAACGTACACCGCCGTGCAAATCCCCAACCCAGACCCCTCCACAATCGCCGTCACCTTGGCCGTGATGCTCCAAATCCCATGCTGCTGTGTATACACGCCAATCAGCGTCGATATCAACCCAGCCAGACAATTCGCCACGCCCGGCATAAACAGCCTATGCAGCAGCCACACATAATTCTTCATGTGCCGCAGCGCCAGACTCGCCATGCCCACGGCGGAAATGGCGCACATGATGGCGGCAATGACGAGCAAGGGTACGTTTTTCACGCTTTTGAAAATGGTCTCGGCCGCTTTGCTGGGAAAGTCTTTGCTGTTTTCTTGGTCTTGGATGGATTTTTTAATGGTGGTGAACGTTCCGGGGAAGACGAGGAAGCTGGCGAGCAGGAGCCAGACGAAGAAGGAGGCGAGGAAGTTGTGGGTGGCC
Source organism: Lecanicillium sp. MT-2017a (assembly GCA_003056585.1). NCBI lineage: Eukaryota > Fungi > Ascomycota > Sordariomycetes > Hypocreales > Cordycipitaceae > Lecanicillium > Lecanicillium sp. MT-2017a. The sequence continues at coordinate 218,947 of PXYN01000219.1, forward strand.
GGGATGGTGTCTTGGTCGAGCAGCATTTGTACGTAGCGCGAGTGGAGCGTGTCGGAGCGTTTGGGAGGTGATGGATGGAAGGAGGAGGATGAGGAGGGAGGGTAGCCGTGGTGGTCCGGGGCGAGATCCCATTTTTGGGTGGTTTTGTGGTTGTGGTTGGTGTTGAGTTTGGAGAAGAGGTTGGCGATGCGGCCCATGGTGTTGATTGTTGGGGTGTGACTGGTGTATAGTGTAGAGTGGAATAACGAAAGGAGTAGGTGATGTAGCCGGAATGTCGTGTAAATATTATACAGTACAAATGAAAAAAGAAAAGAGAAAACGACAGAGGAAAATTGAATTAGTAGTGAAGAAAATGTGGTTGAAAGAAACAAATGTGAAAGGCAAAAGGCATTGTCTGGATTCAACAGCGGTGCAAGGCGACTTATAAGCCTGCTTGTCCAACCACAGCAGCCACCTTTGTTTGCCCGGTAAACCCGGCAAGCCTGTTCTAAAAATGAAACAATGGGGGGGTACGGACACAAAGCAAAAGCAGCCCTGCACCAACCAAGTGTTTCCTGCTACAGGGCTAGTACAGGCCGTCGTTACAGATGCTGGGTAGGGGTGGGCATGGTGATGGGCAGATGGGTGGATGAGAGCGGTTGGTTTGGTGTAGCAGGTTAGCCGCCGGCGCCAAGGCGGGGGGCGGGCCGGGTGAGATGCGGCCTGGTGGTGCCAGGGGTAGGTTGGCGGCAAGGAGATGTGAGTGACGTTGAGGAAGAGATGTCACTAGGCGAAGAAGGGAACTGGGTTCTATTAGAGTGTAATGTACAGAACGCAGAGGCTATGTGTCGCTGAAGGGGTTGTGTAGTACGGGTGGCAGGGTACGGAGTACAGATGAGTGGGTTGCTTCTGAAGATCTAGCTACCCATGAGGGCATATCAAATATCGGTTATTTCCCTCTCTGTTTTTTGTTGAACATTATACACTATACAAAGTAATAAATACGAGTACTGAAATGTTGTTTATGTCGTGAGTTGACATGAACCACTACCCGAGCCATGTCCGTTCAACGGCAGATGCATTGTGAGATTTGCGGGTCCTTATGCAGATGTCGACTCATATTGTCGGTGTACAACAAGGTCGGACAAACAGAGGCACAAGCACAACTTTATGCAGCTCTTTTGTACAAATTTTATTCCTCTTCTATGCCCCAAATCGTAGGTATGCCGCAACACACTCGGCCGTCCCATTGCCTGCACCTCTCTGGTATACTCGACGACTCAACCTGTACCAGACAAAACCTGCAGTGACCACCACAGCTCGCTCCTCGCAGGTATCGATCTTCCCCGCGCCGGGCTGCCGGCCCACTTGGTGAGTCGCCTAGCAGGCGCATACCAACTTTTTTGCTGGGCTGCGGCTTTCAGACGGGGGGGGAGCGACGAAGCAAAGGCGGGCAACCCAGGGCCGCGAAGCCGGGAGGGGACCATAAAAATTTCAAGGCACCCGACCAGCCAATCAGAGTGCGCGCATGAGCACTAGCATCCTCGCAACGACAGCGAGAGATCCCCAGGCAGAGAGAGAGACCAGCGTACCTCCGCCGCAGCCGCCTCCGCCGCCTCTCTCCAATCCAGATTGAATTTTGCCCCGAACGCCCGCCTTTTGCCTTCGCCCGCCCTCCCAAACAAACGCAAACCCTCGGGCGCGCGCGCGACAACGAAAAAAGGACCCCAAGGGACTTGGCCCAGCGTTTTGCAAACAAGTCTCCAGGACTCGGCCTCCAACCTGTCTTTTATTTAACCGTTCTCCGTGCCCTGCCTTGCTGGGATAGCTGGGTGTCTTTTGCCGTTTCCCGCCTGGCCGCCAAACGGGGAGGAGACGTAGGACGACGACGACGAAGAGAAGACGAAGGAGCTGTCGCGAAGCAACACGCAGGGTCGAACCGCAGAGCAGGCAGCGATGACTTCGTCGACGACGACTGCCGCCGCTGCCGGCCACAATGGTCGGGACGACGGCCCTGCCGCTGCGCCTGCGCCGAGCGATGCGTCACTGTCCGACGCGACGGCGCCAAAGTCGACGGCTTCGTTACCAGCTGGTGATGCTGCTGCTGCCGCCGCCGCTCCCACCACTGCCAACCCCGATGCGATGACGACGGCGAAAACGACGGCGACATTGACGGCGACGACAACCGAGGCTGGTGCTCCTGCAGATGCTTCATCATCGTCGACGCAGCAGCGGCCCGCGACGCCGCCTTCCAACCGTGCCGCCTCCACCGCAGAAGGCGCCATGCAGCAACAACCTTTTCACACGCCTACCGCCTCCAAATCCAACAACGATACGCACATGCCCGACGCTCCCGGTCATGCTTCTGCTTCTGCTTCCGCCGGCACTGCCAACGCCAAAGCCAACGCCAACGCCAACGGGGACTCTGCTGCTGCTGGCCAACAACAACAAACGCAAGCAACCGCGACATCGCAGGCGCAACAAGACGCCAACATGGCAAACTCGGAGCAGTTCCCGCCCTCGACGCCCTTCACCCCCGTCGCCCCCGCGGGCATCGACCAGCACGCCTACATGATGATGGCCCTCGCCTCCATGTCCGGCGCGCCCAACGCCATGTCGCCTCCGCCCACCGTCACCCCTTCGCAGGTCACGCTGCCCAATCCCATGGACGCCGCCTTCAACGGCCTCGCTGCCGGCAACACGGCGCGCCAGCCCGGCGCGGAAAAGGGCCTCGAGTCGTTTGCCCGCGTCGAGTTTGCCGACAGTGTGTTCCAGATGACCACGTACGCTGTCATCATCGGCCGTGACCAGCGCGCCCTCGAGCAGGCCCGCCGCGACGAGAAGAGGAGCGAGGAGCACAAGCGCCGCGTCGAGGAGAATGCTAGCAAGGGTCTTCCGCCTCCCTCGCCCATTAACCATGATCGTAGCAAGTTTAGCAAGTCATATGTCAGTGAGGAGGGTGGTATGCTGGGTCCCGAATCAGACAGCGAGGAGAGCGGCCGTCCGCCGAAACGACGCAAGACGAGCACCGCCGGCTCCTCACAGCAGGACAACGAAGAGTCGCAGGAAAATGTCATCTCGAATCGACAGTACGTCTCGCATACGCCCGGTGCCGCCGCCGTCGACTTGACCTCATTACGCCCGTCACCGTATCACGTTCCGTTTATCGGTATTCATTCCCCTGGCCCCAACATTGCCAGCAAAACAAAGGCCATCTCGAGAGAACATCTCAAGATTGCCTATAACCAGCAAGAAGGCGTTTTCGAGGCTATACCACTACACAAGAACGGCTTCTTCTGCGAAGACGTCCACTACAAGAGCGACAAGGTCGTCCTGCGCTGTGGCGATCGGTTGCAGATCAAAGATATAGACTTTCGCTTCCTGATCAACGGCGTAGAAAAGGGGCGCACCGGAGCGGAGGAATACACAGAGGCGAAGCCCGAAAAGACAAAGAGGAAGCAGACCTCTGGCGGCAAGGAGATGAGCTTCGAGTTCGAGCAGACCCACGGCAACGGCCAGATCCAAGACACGAGCGACGAACTTTCCGACGTCGAAGGAACACCTCCGGAGCTTTCCGACCTGGGCGAGGATGGTGAGGCCGAAGAAGAGGCTGGAGAATACGAAGACGCTGTCGAGGGCGATGCGCAAGTCAAAAACGAGCTCGTTGCAGATCCGGAACAGCTTCTCATACCCCAGATACCCAAGAAGCGCGGACCTGGACGTCCTCCCAAGAACGGCATCATGTCCAAGAGAGAGCAGCGCCTGCTTAAGAAGCAGCAGCAGGAAATGGCCAAGAAGACTTTGCCACAAATACCTCCCACCGAACCGCCCATTAAGCGCAAGGTCGGCCGGCCGCGAAAGCATCCTCTACCCGAAGATGGTGGTGACCGACCAGAGAAGAGAAAGTACAAGCCTAGAAAGCCCAAGGAGGATGGCGGCGAAGGTTCCGATGCCGAGAGGAGAGCGCGGGAGAAGAAAGAGAAGAAGGCCCGACCCAAGTCGCCGCCTCTGGAACTCAAGATTGAGGACTACACGGAAGAGCAGCTACAGAAACCGAACAAGAACTACGGCGTTCTCATCGACGAGACTCTTACGGCGGCTGGACCCGACGGCCTCACCCTCAAGCAGATTTACAAGAGAATTTGCCAACGGTACCCATGGTTCTACTTTCACACCGAGACAAAGGGCTGGGAGAGTAGTGTTCGCCACAACCTCATCGGCAACGAAGCCTTCAAGAAGGACGAGACCACCAACCTCTGGTCTCGTGTGCCTGGCGTCGAACTGGATGCTGGCAAGAAGAGAAAGGCATCATCGCCAGACCGAGCTCTGGCCGCTCAGGGCTACGGACCGTATTCGTATCCTTACAACACAGGTCAGCACATGGTCCACGGCACTCCCACAGCCCCCGGATACCCTCATGGGCAAATGCCTCCTGGATACCAAGTACCACACTACCCTGGCCAGCCTGTTCAGCATCAACAGCAACAGCATCCCCAACATCCACAGGCCGCTCAACAGCAACAGCAGCACCTTCACCCCCAACAGCAACAACAGCAGCCACAGCCACATCAGCAGCAGCAGCAGCCTCAACAGCAACAGCAGCAACAGCCGCGACCGGTCCAGCAGTTTGTTGCAAACTCGGCATCGCCAGCAGCTGGTCCCCCGCCGCCAGTCGCAGCGCAACTGCCTGCCCCATCGCAGATTCCAGGATATGGGCCACCGCCAGCTCCTGCACGGCCGCAGATGGGTGCACCGCAGCCTGGTGCATACAGCTCGCCATACGCGTCTCGACCCCCTCCTGCAGCCAAACCCCCAGTCAAGGCCGAAGGCAGTGCTGCTCCAGCTCATGTGGCCGGACACCAGCCCTCACCTTCTCCTGCCACTGGAGGAAAACCATCCGCAAGTCCCGCGCCTCAGCAGACCCCTTCGACCGGAGGCCGAGCTTCAGCAGCATCACCAAGCTCGACACCAGCACGGCCTGTTATCGATCCCAGACTATTGTCTGCCGTGGTTGGTCTCAAGAACGGACTCGTTGAGAACCTCAAAAAGGCGCGCAACCCCAAGGCCGAAGCCATTGTCATGTCGGCGCTTAACCGCTGCATCGGACTCAAGAAGGAGGCAACGGAAAATGATAAGATGGAGGCTATCTGCATCAAGGGTGTGCGCCAGGTAATTGACGGCTTCACCAAGAACAAGAGCCCTACGCCCGGTGGCACAGCTCCGAATCCCAACGATCCGCCGCCCATCTTTGAGGCCAAGGTTCTCGCCTCGCTCAACGGCTTCAAGGACGTGTCCATCAAGGCGCTCAAGGCGCGACTGGGAGAAGCCAAGGCCGAGGCCGTGACGCTGTCTGCCATTGACCGAGTCCTCGGCTTTGTGGACGCCAGCATCATTCCTCCAGCCGGCGAGGGCGAGACTTCCGGCAACTTTGAAGGCGTCGAGCAGCACTTGATGAAGTCCATCAAGCAGCTTCTGATGGGCATGAATCAAAAGATTCAAGGTGCTGCGTAAATGATGGCTACGGTTGTGGATATGGGCTAAAGCTATTTTGACGATGTCCTCCTTTTATTTTTTCGTGTTCCATTTTAAAGCGTTGCCACAAGCCCCTTCTTTCTTGTTACTAGCCTTCTTTTTGCGAAAAGGGATTGCGTGGGATATATATAGTACTGGAGTTTATTGTGTTGCAAAGGGACCATAATATCTGTTGTATTTTTCACTTTTTATACTGATGATTAAGTAGCTTAATTATGAGGCTCTGAAGTCACTCACTCTCTTGTTCAAGACGTGCTTCCGTGATGTCGTAAGCAGTACGGCTCATCTTACAGCATCTCACAGTGATATTCCATGTTGTAATGAGAGGCGGGTGCACCATGAAGAATCTTGTCATTTTAACTCCGGGTACCTGACGACATATATATGTATATATATAATGAAAAAATAACAAGATGAACACAAAACAACCAAAAAATGGTGTTTTGAGAAAAGGAAGACGCGCTAGTTGAACAGAAAAGAGAAAAACAACATGACCATCCCATATCATACGAAACGTTCCTCATCCCCCAGTTCTCCCAACAAAACTACCTACCTACTTTTCCTCCATGGGGGGGACAGGGCATAGAATAAACACACATTAAGGGGGGCGTATGACACATGTTTTGAAAAAAGAAAAATGTAGATGAAAGACGAGATGATTTCGTTTCTCTTTCGACGAGACTTCTTTTTTTTTTCTGGTGTTTCTTTTTTTTTTTTTTCGGAAACGTAAAATGAACATGAGGAAAAGAAGAAGAAGGAAAAAAAATGCAACTTTTTTCTCAAACCATGATAAAGTCGTGCTCATGACGTCGTCGTCGTGCCGTCGTTTGTTGCGACTGCTGTCGTCGCTGCTTGTTTCCGCGAGCTTTCAAGCTCCGTCCTCGCTGGCACAGCGCAGCCTATGCGCTCTGAGCGGGGACGTCGGCCTTGTCGCTGTCGCCGCCTCCAGCGTTGGTGCTGGCACCGCCAAAGTCAATGTTGAGCTTGCCGCTCTCGACCTTTGTGCCGCCGAGCTTGTCCATGCCCGAGACGCCGCTGTCGGCCTCGCCAAAGATGCCGAGGCCGTTTTGCGACGCGGCACCACCGCCGCCGACGGTCGAGGCGGTCGCCAGCGGCGGCGGGGTGGCGCTGTTCTCGGACGGCGTCGTGATGCTCGGCGCCGGCAGCTTGGCGTCCTCGTCGGCCTCCTCGTCGAGGTTCATGAGCGCCGGCGGGCGGTGCCGCATCTGCTTGGCCTTGTTGAGGGAAATGGTCTTTTGCTGGTACGTGGTTGTGATGGGCTGCGTGTCGTCGCGGTCAATGGTTGCCTTCATCAGCGCGGCCATCCACAGCCGGCCCTGCTCGACGTTGGGCACCGCAAAGTAGTGCACCATGGGCTTTGTAAAGGTGACGGCCCGCGAGAGACCCGCGCGTGGCGGCACGAGCTTGAAGATGAATGCTGGCTCGTTCGAGTTGCCGTTGGTGTCGGGCGAGAGCGACGAGTTAGGTATTGACGGGCCGCCGACGGCGTTGGTAATGGTGGCGTGGAGGCCCGTCAGCTTGTCGTTGTCGGCGGGGAGGACGCGGTGGAAGGAAATGTCAATTAGGCCCTTTTCCTCTTCGTCGTTTTCCGTGTAATAGTATGCCAGTCTTCGGCCCTTGAGAACAAAGAATCTCGGCTTCCATGTCGTCATTAGGTGTGAGCTCTTCTTCTTCATCCACCCACAGTAGTCGGCGTCTTCTTTGGCCTGTATGGGGCTAATCTGTTGCAGGCCTCTTGTGTAGGCGCTGGTACCTTTCTTGCCCTTCTTCTTTGCTGGCTTGATCTGAGCCGGAGCCGCTGATGCTGCTTGCGCTGTTTCGGGAGAGTCCAGTTCGAAGCTCGGGCCTGCCGATGGGGTGCTTGAACCAGTTGGTGCTGGCGAGTTGGCGCTGCTATCCTTTGGCGACGGCTCGGCGGAGCCAAACGTTTTGGTGCGCTCTGCAGTAAACTTTTCCGAGATGGCGCGCATGCCTGGGCGGCCAGACTTTTGTCCTGGCTTGCCCACCATGTTGGTTAGCCATTCCGCATTGAAACCCTGGCTCTTTGGAGGGGGGTTTCCTCGAGCGCCCGCGTCGAGCTTTGTCACCGTTGGTGGGACGTGGTCCTTCAATGGAGGTAGTGGCCGTATTGACTCCGTCGTGTTGGTGGATGCAGTCCGGCGATGCGATGTTGAAGGGACACCATAGTACTTTTGCGATGCCGTCGGAGGGCCGTCGCGGTACGAATCAACGCTGCCAAACCTAGAATGCCGTGAAAGAGCAGTTGCGCTCCTAACTCTCTGCTCCTCGGCATAGCTTGATTGGCGGGAATGAGCAGTGCTCTCTCGCTTCTTCAAAACGTTGCGCCTTCGTCCGTCTGCCTCGGTTCCGGAGAAATAGCCTCTATCTAGATCCACGGCCGAGTCTTGCAGCGGTTTCGGCGGCGGCAGCATATCCTGCAGGCCAGCTGAGGACATGGGGCGCGCTGCGGTCTGTCCAAATGCTCCTCCCAGCGTCCAATTTCGGTCAAACGACGGCTGTTTCTTGTGAGCCGTCTCCTTGAGGGGCGATGCAGACTCTGTTTGCAAGCCGGGAGGCGTAAGATTCGGAGGTCCTCGGAAGTCGGTTGACGAATGGCGCCTGGAATGGTGAAGCTCGCGGACAGATGCCGCAGATGGGCGCTTCACATGTCCTGGCCGTGTGGGAATATCGGTCATGGGAGGAGATGTCGGTGTCATGTAGGTGTTGGGCGAGGCCTTGGGCGTCGGAACTGTAGAGAGGTGTCGGGTCTGCACAGAAGGAGGGCGATTGGAACCAGCAGTGGTTGCGGTGTTTGTTCTGCTTCTTCGTCGAGCGCCGTCCGAGCCAACTTCGCTTTCGTACGTGGCCGTCGTCCGTCTTGCAGACATTTCGTTGCCCCCAATTTCTTCTTGCAATGCCTTTATTTTATGCCATGTCTTGAGTCGCCTGCCAACTGATCCCAAGTCAAAAGCCTTGATAAACAAGGAGCTCTGATCCATGCCGAGGAGCACTTCTCCCGAGATTTCTTGGTCGCGGAAGACATCACAGTGTGGCTTTTCGACGCCAGCTTCGAAAAGGTATTCGGCAACATCCTCTGGGGTCCAAGCCTCGACCTCTTGGCGCGTGTGCGAAATATCCTCTTCTTCGTCCGTCTCCTCGCCTCGAATGTACGACATACGCTGGTCCATTGGCATGCTGTATTCGCTGCCTGAGTCATGGTTCTGCTGTCGTAAAAGGCCTGGATTGCTCAGTGGTGATCGCAGGTTGGTGATGTGCTCGTCTATGACGTTGAGTGTTTCGCTCAAGACACGGCTGTCGTGCGGTACGTTTCGAGGTCCGTCGAGGGCCATTGCGGGCGATGCGCTGCCAGTGATGCCCGGCGAGCTGTGCGAAACGGAGTGTTCTGATATCGTCGGAATGGAGTGCGACGCTGATGAGGTGTCATCGGTGTCTTTTGGCGGCAGTGTCGTCGTCGTCGTCGATTCCGGAGGTTGAGACTGCGGCTTGAACGTTGAATTATCAGGCGACTGTGCGGTTGCCGGCTCTGGCGGTGGCGGCCGCGGCAGGCCAGGAGAAGACGTGGCGATACCGACATTTTTAGGTGCTGGTCTTGTGTAGACTGTTGCTGATGTTAGGGCTGCACCGCACGCAAGTTATGCAAATAACCAACCTTCTGGGAAAAGTCCTGTGTTTCCATTCACCAGGTGGCGGCCCAAAAACCACCCGTCACCGAACTCATCGTCGCGTTCAATCAACTCGACTCGGTCACCTTTCCCCAGACTCAGCTCATCGGAGCTGCGGGCGTGGAAGTCGTCTGATGAACCATTAGCATTAGCGAACCCCCGACTTGAGGCGGTCATTTCGAACGCAGACCGCCAACACGGCCACATTGAGGGTACTCACGTATGACAATCAGTGTGTCGCCCACGTCGGGCTTCACTTGGCCCTCGTTGGGGGATTTTGTCGCCATGGCAGCACCTGGGACAAACTCCAGCTTAAATTAAGCCCCAGTCGCGCGCCGCAGCGCAGTTGAAGTCGGCTATACTGGCCGCGTGGTTGCGATGTCGACAATGTGGACGAAATGGAGGCAGCTCTGGATTGCTAGGGTGTGGTTCTGCGATCGCCGCGTTGGACGTTGAATGATTGCCGCTCGCGTTTTTCGAGGTCGTGGTGCGACGGCGAGAAACCGGTCGGGCGCTGTCGACGAGATTGTAGCCCGAGCAGCACAGAGAGGCAATCGCTCCTGGTGGGGGGCGACAGTCTCTGGGTAGTGCTCTATTGGTGAGGAATGGGGAGAATCGTCGAGGTTGCCGTCGTCGTTTTTCGTGGGACTGGTCGCGGCCTTGATGGAAGCGGAGGGATGAGACAAACCGACGATGGAGTTGCTTCTTCCGAATGGGGAGTGGTTCGATGCTGGCGGTCCTCAATTGGTGGGGAGGCCGTGAGGAGGCTCCACACAGGGGCGGATTGATGGACAACCACCACAGGTAGCTCCAGCCTCTGGTGATGCGCATGTGGCTGGTCCCTTGGATTATAAGACATCAGCAGCAAGTGCGTGAACATTAACTTGCGCCGATACCTTTTTTTTACGGTAATTGTTAATTTATTTTTCGTGTTTTATTACCCTTTTTGCAGGGCTTTTTCAACTTCGTGCCCCATACTACAGATCTATCTGCAATTAAAGTTTTCAGGTACCCGGTAGTCCATTATGCAAACGTACAGCAAACCATGAAAGACTATTCGAGACTAGGCATCATGGAAATTCGCAGCGGGCTACAGCGATATACTTTTTACTTGGGAAACAGATGTATCTGCTCATCCGAGTGATGTGGCGCTATTCTCGTTGTATACACTGGTAAGGATTTCTCGACCTGGCATCACTCGTGTTCCATGAACCACGAATCGAGCAGATGTCACAAGCGTTCCGATATAGAGCATTATAAATCCCAGAAACAGGACAGTAATATCGATATTGACTCTTCCCTGTACCCGTACTTGTCATGTGTTGCCTGTCAGGAAATCACTGGGGTGGGCGCCACGGCTTGTCTGCCTCTATCGAATAAGCTTAAATGTGCGGGCGAGTCTTCTTCTTGGCGTCAGCACCCAAAACAGGCCAAAGCCGCGAGCCGTGAAAAGAGCATGCCAAGCAATGAAGAGCGTCGCCAGGGCTGTGCGGGCAATTGAGGGGACATATTGTAGCTTCCAGGCCGGGGTTACACAGATCTGTACGGCTACCCCTACCTACCTTGCAGTCGGCCTAGTAACGCAAATCCTCACCGCACCGCACACAGAAAGCCGAATATGAAGCGAGGCATTGATTCCCTTTCGCCTGAAACTCTGTCGCAAGTCCTTGAACAAGTACACCTGTCGCAGTCCGGTCCCGGCGGGCTTCACTACTGCCTTTTAGTCTGCCGCCAATGGAAGGACATTGGTCTACGCATCCTGTACCGCTCGTTGGTTGTGGACATGAACCGCCTCCGTCGCCTCTTGGCCGATTTTGACAGAACAGCTGTGACGGCGAGCACCCGTTATCTTAAAATCCAGGTGGTATGCCCAGAATGGGACACTGCCGACCTGGGCATCGACGATTTCTGGCAAGCACAAGGCGAGGCAGTGAACAGGGTCCTTTCCCGCGTGCCTAATGAACTACTATCCGTGGCCAGCGGCCTCATCGGGTTCTCTTTCTCAACTGACTGCACTGGCCTCCCCCGCACGACCTCGGCAATCCTGAGATCCTTGCCCCTAAGCTGCGTCGAGCTAGATATCAACACGAATTACGAGGTCTCCGTGCCTATGCCTCCTAAGGCGGCCGATGAGGTGCACTTGTGTGACGACCTGCGCACCCTGCTGCCGCGAATGCGCCAGGCACACGTTCACCTTGGCAGCATCTGCAATGCAGCTTTTGGCACTACGGAAGAAGGCATCTTCCGACCGACAGCTCTGCCGTCAATGAAGCGTCTCTTGATTGATTGCGGCTTTGCCCTGCGCTTCATCTCCCGGCTCTGTCACCAACAACAGCATGGCACAATCGAGCCCACACCAACATCTTGGCAGTCTGTGGTTAGAGGTCTCCAACAAGTTTCTTCTTTGCCAGAAACACAGGCCATTATTGTTGCCATGGCAGTGAAACACCAGGAAGAGCTTCAGAGGCAGATTCACACCACAATATTCCGGTGTCGGATTGCGGATGGGCAGCTAGATACTTGGGCCTTTCCTATCACTGATGTGTCAAGGCCAAAATTGGAAGCTTGCAAGAACTGGAACCCTGTGTACATTTGTACAGAAGTGGACAATTATGTGGTGATTAACAAGCGATATTTGTCACAGGTGTCCCAAGGCTCTTCATACTGGGAATTCGGATCTGGTTTGGACACTCCTGAGTGTGTCACAAACGAGCCGTATTCGGCCTCAACCTCGCATGAACGAAAGATATGGACAGAGAAAGAGTGGCGCGAAACGTACCCGCGCAACTGGGCTCTGACATGGAGAAATGAACGCCTGACGGGAATGCGTCTTCTCAGTGCCGAAAAGCGGCAAGATTCTGAGCTGATCCGCGTGGTTGAAATGACCCCAGAAGGCTGGCAGCGCAGCGAGGGCGGATATGATGTTGAGCGGACTGAGTAGGTACCTGTGATGGCAAGGCCCAGACTCTTGCAAGTAAGACGAACAAGAATTGGCCCGTATTCCCAGTAAGCCCTGAATATGGCGCGATTGCAAGCCTAGTATTGCGTTGAATCCTTCTATCGGACAAAAGTGTAACGTCCTATGGGCCAATGTATATGTCTGCGTCGGCATTATTGGTGGCCCTACACTACACCATCGAAACCGACCACGACTTCTAAGTCAACCAACGGCAGCGAGACTAGTAATATTAACCAGGATAACCTGAGTCATAGTTAGATTAAATGATAGCAAAAATAAGATTTTTCAATAATTTTACTCCTATAGGGCGGGTTTGAAAGGAGACTGTATATAAGTACCAACCAAACGCCACACCTCTTGTTCGGATCTGTAGCGCCATGGCAACCCCCGATACACTCACTCGGTTGGTGCTGCAGCCGCATAAATTTCAGCAAACGAGAGGCCCTGATCTCGCACTCTCACAGTCTCGCACATGGGATTCAATGCACAGACTTGTCATCAATATTCAAAGTGACCTAACACAACCACCGACAGTTTGCTCGTCATTTACACGGTTAATAGCCCAGCCCCACACGCAAACCGATCGCGTGGGCACACAGCACCACCAGCGGCAAGGCCAACACGGCCCGTCATCACGCAGCCAGCAAACACGGTAATCCGTCACCACGCTGATTAGGCTGCGGGCATTCGCACTCGAAGGGCTCGGCCATGTCGGCGCCTAGACCACAGCTCCCGCAATGCCACGCCATCGTAACCGCGCGTATCGCCGCTGAGCGCGGTGGCATCCTGGGACTCGAGGTGCAGACCACCCGCCCGCGCTTCCGCCTGCTGAGCGACGCCTGCTTCAAGGGCGACATCCAGTACATCATCCTGCATCAGAGCTACTGCATGTGGTCTCTCAATCCAGAATCGGCCGTTCGTGGCTTTTCCTGCGGCGCCGAAGAACTCGATGCGGCTTTCCGCGCGCTGCAGGGCCTCCTCAAGCCCAACGACGGCATGACGCTCGAGCACATGCGGTGGTTTTCCAGCTTCCCATCCTCTTCTTTGCTTGAGAGCTTCAACGCCACTTCTCTGAAGAATGTAAAGGCCGACGTTGTCGGATTCTTGCGGGCGTTCCCAAAGCACTGGCCGCTTTTGGCCGGGCTTTGCCAATCACGCCAGTTCCCCATCATGGCATGGGAGGTCATGGAGAATCTTAGTTGCCGCTCCGTCATTCTCCAGGACCTCATTTTCACCCTGAGCCGCAGGATGCTCGGTTGCGAAGATGGTCCGCTCGCCGACGAGCTGAGCGCGCTGTTTTGTGCCGAGAGAAACAACGAGCGCGCTGCCACCACCCAACGCCATACGCCCGAGGCCGTGAGTCGGTCAAGAAGTGAAATGGCCGCCAGATACATGGCCGTCATGGAGCGCGTTCGGGCCCACGCTCAACAGAAGCGCAGTAAGTTGCCCCTTAACGTGAGGGTTGGTCGTCATATATCCTCTAACTGCTTCATGCGCAGATGCCCAGCCCCAGACTCTTCGTTCGTCACCTACGGTGCATCAATCACCGTCATTCCACCAGGACGCGCATTTTCAGCAGCTGCCTCCGCAGGGCCTGTCAGGAGCACAGAATGCTCGCGGCGTCGTCCAGGGTGTTTCACGATCGCCCACTGTGCCCAGCAGCTCGCAAGGTTCGATAAAGTCTTCCTGGTACCATATATACTTTACTTACAGAAAGATAGGAAACTGGCAGAGCTTTTCGCATCCCACGCAAAATTACGTCACAGCCGGGGCTGTCAACGTTACTGGTAGACAAACTCCTACATCGCAGCATGGCGGCCCCAGTCTAGCAGTCCAGAACCCTTCTCACACTGTATCCATGGCCATGAATAGCCACGCCAATATACCAAGTAACACACAAAGCAGCACAGCGTCAACGCCCCAAAGCTCGGCACCCAAACCGTCTCAAAGCTCGCCATTTACTTCCGCGGCACCTGCTCAGCGACAACCCCGTCCTCAGAGTACTTCACGCTACTTGCCGCCGAACGGCCCCTACGACCTATCCTCGCTCAGGGTAGGGCTGCATCTGGCGGACAATCGTAGCCCAATGCGAGTACCTATTCAACCAAGTCGTTCGCGATACTACCAGTTCCTCAGAGCGTTTAAAGTGCCACCGACGAAATTGGTTCCAGGGCTAGGCATCCGGGATGTGCAGGTCACAGTTTCGAGCGAAGACGCGGACCATCTTCAAAGAACTGCTGGCCCTCCACCAGCAGGATCATTGCCTGTGGTGCATTACTTCAATCGATCGCGGCGCTATCGCCTTCGGCTGTGTAAATTCGAAGAGGACCATGCCGAAATAGACGACTCCTTATGGGCGGTTACACCAAGCTTCTGGCCTCAAAACATCCATATCGCGCTGAACGGCCGGCCGTTCTTGCTCAAGCGGAAACGCCAATTTCGTTTTGACATCCCGCTTGAGTTGACCCATACCCTCACTGGTAGAGATAATACGCTGAAAATTAGCTTTCCTAATCTCACCGACTCCGAGAAAAAGTACTTTTTCTTTTATGCCGTCGAGGAAGTAATGACACTGGACGATGAGACGACAAGAAGAATGATCAACGAAAGACCACACTTGACCTCGGAACAGACGCTTCTGGAGATTCGACGACGCCTCACGCCCCGCGACTCTCAAGAGCTCATGTTCCAGCAAGGCAGCCTCAATGTCAGAATTGCTGACCCTTTAAGCTCTCTGCTACCCGAGAAGCCAGTACGTGGAGCCAGCTGCAAGCACTGGGAATGTTTCGACCTCGACACGTGGCTTCTATCTCGCCAAGGGAAGAAGTTTGGCAGTGACCACGAGCCGAGCCTAGCAGACGATTGGAACTGTCCAATCTGTGGTCTTGACGCCCGACCATGCCATTTGAGAGTGTGCGACTACTTTGTCGAAGTAACGAGGCAGTTAAAACAACTAAATATGGCCCATATTAAGGCAATCCAGATCGAGGCCGATGGCGCCTGGCAGGCGTTAGAGGAGAACCGGACTCAGCCAGGGGCTGACGACGGTCAACGGCGGAGTGCTAGCATCAAAGCGAGTCCAGAAGTCATTGAGATTTTGGACGATTGAAACTGTATAAAATGTGTATGTACATAGGAAAGACTAATGATGACGATACATGGCTTCAAGAGACGATATGCGATTTGCCCAGCCTCTAAATGATTACTTTTAAAGGAGTGGATTGAATAGCAAAATAAACAAAGAAAATCCCTTTAACCCTTGCCAATTGGTAAATCAGCCTTTGCCGGCAGTTCGATATGTGCAATATCCTCGGATAGTAAGGTCGCGTAGGCAGCGAGAGCCGCGTGAACAGCATTTCCATGTTGGGCGCAGCCACAGGGCTTACACGGCAAATATTAGATGGAGCATAACAGTAATGCTCGGAAAATGATAGAAGGTACAAGTGTATAGGCAGAATTTTGGTGGTGGAACGGGTCAATCGTATCCCGGTCAAGCTCGCACGGGGCAATTTTATCCCGCCCCCCCTTCTGACGAAAGTTCGTCCGTGCCTCGTCATTGCTGCCGTGCCGCCCGCATACCCACGGGTAAAGGACAGAAAGCATTGACAAGGTTGATGGGGATGATCCCAGTCGACTCTTGATATATCTGCTGGGGCACACCCCATTTTCGCTGACTTCATACTGTTAACGTTGTTGTTGCTGCTCACCATGCAACTCATTGCCGACCGACTGCACTACATAATCACCACTTCAAGCCGCTAATTGACCAACACCAACCAAGATGAATCTCACTCCGCCGGGCCGCTCCGCTAGCCCACCGCGCCGGAGAAGGGCATGTATCCCGTGTACCAATGCGAAAGCGCGTTGTCATTTTAGGGACGACGATGCCGATGAACCGGTTTGTGAGAGGTGAGTGCTTGGCCGGGCGTCGTGCACTGTGGCATTGGCCTCTAACAGTAACATGTAGATGTGAGCGTATTGGTATAAGATGCACAGCAAAGCAAACAAAAAGCTTGCGAAAACCACGACTTATAAAGCCATTGAATAAGTATGCTTCTCCGAGTCATCCGATCGCGACACTTTGTCTAACGTGGCCATAGCCGTGTGGCATCTTTGGAGGAACGCCTCGACGCTCTCACATCAGCCATTGAGACGCAAAATGCGCTGGCAAGTCGCAGGCAACATGCCGCGAGAGGAGGACCCCCAAGCACATCCAGCAGCTACAGCTACTCGACACACTCGCCCACCACACAAGCCGAATCGCCCCCGGAGGTCGTTCCGCCCAAGGCTGTGCCTCAGAGACAGCCTCTCTCATCGTTCTCTGAGAGTCAGCCCCCTCTGGGCCTCACCTGGGAACAGGCCGAGAACATCCTGTTTAGATTTAAAGAGGATATGACCTTGAGCTTTCCCTTTGTGTGGATCACTGAGCACACCTCGGCGCGTGAGCTTCTGGAAACAAAGCCGTGTCTGTTCCGTGCCGTTATGCTGGCTGCGGCGCCATTGCCGATTCCGAGAATGACAAAGATGAAGAGAAATGTCATTGCGTTTTTGAGTCAGCACCTGCTAGTAGAGGAGGAGCGGAGCTTGGACCTTCTCCAAGGCTTGCTGATTCTCATTGCTTGGTACGTTGCATCCACGGCGGTCATGTCAAGGGTTTGTTTGCTAACAAGTCGGTAGGGCGGATCTGAATTCCCTGGTAGATCAGCAGGTGACAAACCTTACCTACCTGGCGATAGGCTACGCACATAATCTCGGCATCACAAAGATTCCCCGTGCGCTGCTCAAGCAAATTGGGTTGGACCATGTGCCAGACGATGTGCGAAACGGCAAGATCCAACCCAACGCAAACATGCATTCGTCAGAAGAGATGCGGACATTCCTGGGTTGCTACTACCTGATGTCATTGTACGTACGGCCCAATACGCTTTGCTGGACTTCGAAACTAACAACAACTTTAGAAATTCGAGCCACTTTGGACGGCAGGCCAATCTACGCAGCCAATACGTCGACTTTTGTGCCGACACTCTGGGCAATGCTCCCGAGTATCCGTCCGACTTTATCCTACAGCAAACCGTCAGAATGACGCAAATAGACGATCGCATCTCCGAGGTTTTCGGCGCGGCAAACGACACGGCTCGCGGCCAGCCGTTCCTCTTCCTAGTCGACGAAAACGTGACGACACTTCGTGCTGACCTCGACGGTCTACTGGAAGCCGTCACGCACCACGAGCTACGAAAGAAGTTGCCTCACCTTGACAACGAAGTGATTGAAGACCTCGAGCGCTTCTTCAGGCAACGGTACTACTATCTACTGGTACGCCTATACGAGCCGGCGACGTATCTGGCAGACATGCCAAGTGACTCGACAGGGCCATCGCCGTATCGCACCACGGCGTTGCACAACTGTCTCATGGCGGCCAAGTCGTTTTTCGACGCCATATTTGAGACCAATAATTATAACACCCGCTTTCATATCCTCTCTAGCGGCGGCCAGTGCGGCTTTGTCATGACCATCTGCACGCGCCTCCTTATAACGGACGCTCCGGACTGGGATGCTACCGCGGCCCGGCGCGTTCTCGACTTTACAGACACTCTTTCGCGCATTCTCGGGCGGCTGGAAGACTCGGAGAGGCGACGCAAGGCAGAAGTCGAGCAGTTTGTGCGCGAGAACGGCTTCACTGCTACGGCGGAGGAGCTCGCTGCCCCAGGCCGTTTCATGTCCACGGCAATAAAGACGAGGTGTATCAAGGGTTGGTACGAGAGCAGGCTCGAGGAGGTGGAAAAGATGACGGCGTCGCCTTCTAGCGAGCAGGGGATGGAAATTCTGCCTGGTCGCCCAATCTTCTTTGGGCGGACGCCAGTGGATCGTCAACTGCTCGCGCTTTCGGGCAACGATAGCCCGCGGTGGTTTGTGGGCTTGCTGGAGAATAGCGCGTGGAACTTTGACGATGTCGAGATGCAGAGTTGAACGGCCAACTGGCGCCTTGTATAATAATGCTACGAAATAATGAATATTGGCTAGGTGTACAGTACATAGCAGGCTCTAATTAATACACACCCCTCGCTCTTACACCACTCTTCACGACCACATGGTCATTTACCAGTAGAAAGCCACTCGAGGCTATCAAGGCGTTTATAGTAAATGATGTATATTTCTAGATCTCGTGTAATTACTGTCTAACGATTGACAAAAGGGCGCTATGCTGAGAAAGACTGGTCTAAAAAATCTGTCTACATTTTGGACTTGGGCAAGGTGAGCCTGGGCTTAATCGGAATCTTGGGATGGTCGCCTTCCAGCTCCAAGCCTGTGATGCGCTCGAGCTCTTCCACAGCCTCAAAGGCTCTACCGAGGTTGACTTTGACGGTGCTGAAGCCGACATTCTTGCCTGCCTTCAAGTTCTCACCAATGTCGTCCAGGAAGAGAATCTCCTCTGGCTTTACGCCATTCTCCCATCCGAGACCCTTGTTGCGCGGCGAGCGGGCATTGTCCCTGGCGAACTGGTCGAGCCTGGAGACGGCGGTGGCGTATATTCTCGGCTCCGGCTTCCTTTGGCCGACATGCGCCGACGACACAAAGACGTCAAAGACGGACTTGACGGGACCAGAGTAAAAGTCTTCCTGGTGCAGTCTGTGGCCGGGCTCAAAGATGACGGTGTTGCTCAGGGCGCCGATGATGTATTTGCCGCTCGCCTTGAGGGCCTTGAGGGCGGGGAACATCCACGGGTCCGCGTTGACCGATCCTCCCATCATTTGGTTAAACAGCCACTCGCCGTCCACCTTGGGCATGGGCGGAACATCTTTGGGGAGCTTGGGGTCCTTGGACTGCTCGCGCGTATAAAACTCTTGCCAGCGCGACTGGACATGGAGGTCCTTGTTGAAGCCGTCGAAAAATGCCTTGTCCATTTTAATATCACCGCGCTCCAGGCGGTGCCAGAAGCCGTTGGGGGCGGAACGGGATATGGAAAAGTTGACCCATCCCGGCGGAATTCCAAGCCCGAGCTCGTAGTCAAGGATGGCTTGGAAGGGCGACACGACCTAAACCCATAGGGAAAATAGATGCATAAGTTTTCTGTCTGTTTTATTATGGCGATGAACAATGACATAATGTCGCTATAGTACGCCGTGTAGAAGCAGTCGGAATGAGTGAGCAATCAACTTACACAAACACCTCCTATATCGAACAAGATGACCTTGGGTTGCTTGGGGCCAGGCATCTCGGCGTCTATTACGTCCAGGATGAGATCAACTGGCGGGTCGTCAATTCCTAGCTCAGACATGCAATCAAGCTGGCCCTTTTACACTATACTGATGCCGAGGAATATAGCGAGGGGAATTGTCGCAACTAAGTAGTAGCTCCGGACTTTTGTAAGGCGCTCGTCAGCTCGCTAATAGGCGACGACGGACTTTCACGCTGCCTCGGTAAAGGTCCACAAAATGTTCCCCGGTGCACCGGTCGCTGGCCCGATCCAAAACGGGCATAACGCACAAAGGAAATTGTTAGGTAATCATGGATCACGTGATTCTCTAGGCCGGCGCAGACTCAGTCTAGCCATTCGTCCCCGACCACACTCTCGGCCATGTGGGCCGAATTTGGCAGGGGACGACTCGCTTAGGGCTTGAAAATATCCCCCACCAAAATTTACGGTTTTCGCTTTTCAATCCAACTCGCGTCAATTCCGGTCACTTAGAAGAAGCCGTCGTTGATAACGATTCAATACCGACAAAATGGTGAGTTAATGGCCCATCTCTGTGGCATCGTCTTTGCTTTATTGTACAAGACGGCCACTGGAATATTTTTTTCCAATTCCTCTTTTGCAAGTCGCTTTTTGGCGTCTCTCTGTTGGCGGGAGCGGGCAGAAATGCCGTTTGAGGCCCCGACCACAACCACATAATTGCTCGTGATAATGAGAGTCACCGCAAGTTGCTTCGGAAGGAGGACGAGCAAGTCTGAAGCGCAAATTGCTGACTCGGGGATTCTACTGCTAGGCTTTCAATAAGTTGGTTAAGAGCAGCGCTTACTACAGGTGAGTTTTTGATCTCGACATCTCGACAAAGGGAGAAAACAAGGCTAACAACAGTTCTTGTCCCACAGCCGCTACCAGACCAAGTTCAAGCGCCGTCGTCAGGGCAAGACCGACTACTACGCCCGCAAGCGCCTCATCACCCAGGCCAAGAACAAGTACAATGCTCCCAAGTACCGCCTGGTCGTCCGCTTCACCAACAAGGACATCATCATGCAGCTGGTGACCTCTGAGATCTCTGGCGACAAGGTCTTCGTCGCCGCCTACGCCCACGAGCTCAAGGCCTACGGCATCGAGCACGGCCTGACCAACTGGGCCGCCGCCTACGCCACCGGTCTCCTGATTGCCCGCCGCGCCCTCAAGAAGCTCGGCCTCGACGAGGACTTTGTCGGTGTCGAGGAGGCCGACGGTGAGTTCACCCTCACCGAGGCTGCCGAGACCGACGACGGCGAGCGCCGCCCCTTCAAGGCTTTCCTCGACGTTGG
This sequence comes from Lecanicillium sp. MT-2017a, assembly GCA_003056585.1. Taxonomy (NCBI): domain Eukaryota; kingdom Fungi; phylum Ascomycota; class Sordariomycetes; order Hypocreales; family Cordycipitaceae; genus Lecanicillium; species Lecanicillium sp. MT-2017a. The sequence goes on from PXYN01000219.1 coordinate 239,626, forward strand.
TCTGGCCCGCACCTCGACCGGTGCCCGTGTCTTTGGCGCTCTCAAGGGTGCCTCTGACGGTGGCATCTTCGTCCCCCACTCGGAGAAGCGCTTCCCTGGTTACGACATGGAGACCAAGGAGCTGGACCCCGACACGCTCCGCAACTACATCTATGGTGGCCACGTTGCCGAGTACATGGAGACGCTCGCCGACGACGACGAGGAGCGCTACCGCAGCCAGTTTGTCAAGTACATTGAGGACGACATCGAGGCCGAGTCCCTCGAGGAGATGTACGCCGACGCCCACAAGGCCATCCGCGAGGACCCCTTCAAGAAGGCCGAGGGCTCTGGCGACAAGAAGAGCAAGGAGGAGTGGAAGGCCATTTCCAAGAAGTACAACACCCCCAAGCTGACCAAGGCCCAGAAGGAGGAGAACGTCCAGAAGAAGATCAAGCAGCTGGTCCAGGAGGAGTAAGAAGGGCAATTGTGACATTTTGCTACCAATACTACTCTTTTTTTCCTGCTATTCCTCACGGCATGTTGCAACGACGTTTGTTTCTCGGCTAAAAAGAAGATGCTTGACTTTGACTTTGGAGTTTTGAGGCAAGGCATGGGTCTGTTACTTGTGGGCAGATGAAAATAAAATACCACTACACTTTCCAATATTCTTTTGTGTCTGTATACCCGTGCATGCAAGTTAAAAGACATTTGTAGAAAGTAGACATGGGGCAAGCTATTTCAGAGCATTTCATGTCTACGGTACTTGTAAGAAACTGGGACTAGAAAGAAGAGACAGGTACATGTCAAAGCAAACTATCAGGCGACTTAGAAATGCCTCGTTTCATTTTTGTATAATGTAGAGGTTCTCCCAAGTCGCTGCATCTCTGGTGTTTACTTCCATGTAGGTGGGTGTCCATGCTGCAACGGCGCATTACTCGGTACACCATGCTCCGCAGCCATTCATAAAACTACATATTGTCATCAATACCGGTTGCCCGGACATAGTGTAGCCTATTGGCATATGGCTACGAGTAGGATCTTCGGGAGGCACGGGAGCAAGTCAGTGTGGCCAAAGTGTTGGTGGAGCCGTGTCGTCCGAGGGGTAACCCTTTTCGGCTGATGCGCGCGACGCCGTCCAAGCTCATCCATGGAGCGGGAGGACTCGCCAACAAAATTGACGGGAGACAGGGGAGAGAAGAAGAAAAAGTTGGCTTGGGCTGAAGATGAGGCTGGACCTTGGGGCTGCGCCCGTTCTACAAGCACAGGCACAGTGCAGTAGTAACAGTAGGCGCAGTTGATATGAATTATGGGCCGGCGCAAATAGGGTTGTGGACGTGGTTTGCGGCAGATTGGCTGTTGACTGCGTGTGTGCCTGCTGCCAAGGGGGCCAAGGAGAGCGTAGGGACTACGGTCAGTACATGTGTGCCTGAGGGCTCGTTCGAGGCCCTTTCTCATGTGTAAGGCATCACGATGCTGTGTAATACTTTGGCAGGTAAGGTAATAACACGCCTTGTAGAGACATGGCTGGATCGGCTACTTTCGGGGGACGTTCTTGGTCAGCAAGCGTGGACGGATTGGGCGGAAGCGTCCGGTGAGAGTGAGGGTGTTAGTGCTGGTCTGGGATACGCTAATACACGTCGGTTCATCTCAGCCATGTAGACATCAATATGAAATGAGAATGGCCACTCTATTCATCTCATGTACACTCCTACCAGCGGACTGCTTCGAAATATATTCCTTCCCTACGAGTACTCTCCTACCAAGCCTGTAAAGTTTTAGGATTGACCATCCACCACCAACCAACCCAGCCCAGCCCACTGAACATGCTCTGGCTGCACTCGTGAGGTGCGGTGGCTACCCCGCTAAAAACCACCGCTCCTGACGTAGTCGAGGCCTGTAGAGCAGCCCCCGTCGACGGAGTGCTGGGTGGACAGACCCCTCTTCCGCTCCGCCTACATGGTAGGATTGCCCACTCGCAGCGCTCCGAAAGGGCCTGGCAGGCTGACGAAACAGGGTTCGGGACACCCTTGCACCCCACGATTTTCCATGGCTTCTCTCTGTTTCTGCCCTTTCTGCTTGCAAATAGAGGTTCCACACTGGGGGGAGGGGAGCGAAGCCGCTGTCAGTACGAGTAGCTAGGTCATTGCAGTGCGCCCATCACCAACCGCTGGCCTGGCCCCCTGCTAGCTGACCACCACTGGGTGCCCATAAACCGCGCTCTATTCATCATCATCGAGGCCGGCTGCAGCTAAAACGGCCACCACAAAATCAATAAACTGGGCAGACTAGTACAGTAGGTACAGTATTAGTCCGTACACACATCATTACGCCCGAGGTCCCTCCTGCAGCGTCCTGATCCTGCTCCTGCTCGTCCCACTCCCACACACCACACACCACACACACACACACCCATCTACGCCTGCGCCGCCACCAAGAACCATTTTCTGACCAAGCAAAGCAACCTAAGCGACTCCTTGTGCGAGCGCACATCTTTCTCGCCCCTCCCCCAGCGTCTCGCGTCTCGCAAAGCCTCCTTTGGCCGTTACTAAACGCTTGGCTAGCCCGGAACGAGGCGCCCATACTATTCCCAGGCTACAGCTACGAAGCTAACGCAGCCAACCCAACTTGACCCTTTTGCGCGGCTGGCCCTCCCATACACCAGCGATAGATACCCGCACCCGCACCCCGAACGCTGCTGCCCGCCGACCCCGAACTTGGCCCCAGCCCAGCCAGCCTTGCCCATTCTGCCTCTGCCGGCAAGCCAAACAACTTTCATCTTCACCTCTTACCAATCTCATCGCTTGTCAGTATTGTTGGCCTGACAGTTGGTTCCCGCCTGGTCGCCAAACCCGATTTCTTAAAGCAAAAAGAGTTATTCCCCTTCGCCCGCCGCTACCGGCAGGCCCGCCGTCCATCGTCGCCGACGGCGTTGCCACCCTACTCATACACCAACTGCCCCCATCTGCGCATCTCTCTCCCCGCCTCACCAACGCGACATTGAGAGCTTCTCGCTCCGTCGCCCGATGCCATGGAGCAAGTTCATGGTGTTGACGTCAGTTGGATGACCCAGGGGTCTCCCAAAGGTTCGTCCTTGTTTTGTTCTTCCCCGTCCCGCTGTGCCGGTACCCCGTCGCAGCGTTTGCGCCGTTTAGTTGCCCGCAGTCCGCCACCATGCCTTTGAAGGACCATGTCCGCTTGTCCGCCACCGTCAACCCACGGCGTTATTCGCGCTTTCTTTTGGTGATATTGGTTGCTGACCCATGTTCGAATCTTGCAGACAAGCTCAACAAGTCTTCCTCCCCTCCCAAGTCCTCCTCACAACCCCGCCAGATCCCGACGTCATCCCCGACCCCAAGTGCGACACAACAAAAGGCTGATGCCAAAAACGGCCACGCCAATGGACAGCCCAACGGCCAGCCCGAACCCTCGCCCAGTAACAACTCGGGCAGCGGCTCAAGCATCACCAGAAGGCTGTCGCGGTCCAGCTCGATAGAGAAACAAAACGGCCCCAACGGCACGCCCCCGGGCCGCCGCAACTCGTGGTTCTCCAACATCTCTGCGAAGCTGTCCGGCTCCTCTAGCTCTCCTGCCGCCAACAATGCGGCACAATCGCCCTCCAATCAGACCCAACAGTCTCCGCCGTCACAGCAGCAACAGCAGCAGCAGCAGCAACAACAACAACAACAACAAGGCCAGGCGCAAAAGGGCAACCCACAATCGCTACCGCACCACCCGTCCCCCCAGGCGCAGCAGCCCGCCGCGGAGCCTGCCGCGGAACCCGTCGTCCCCAAGATCTCTCCTTCAAGAAATGCAGTTCTACAACACGCCTCAAAATCAGACGGCAACGGCCCGTACACGCCCGCCCCGCCAAAGTCTGGCCAAGCCGGCTTTCTCGGGGTCTTCCGACGTCTCTCTTCGTCAAACCACAATGGCCTAGGGCCGGCCGGCCGCCTGGGCCATGGTCTCGTCGAGCGCCGCATCCTGAATGTCGACCAGAACCGCGAACGCTGTCCCATCTCCGAACTCAAAGGGGCCAAGCTCCGCCGTGTGGCCTTTTGCGTCGACGTCGAGATTGCGCCCATGCCCAAGTACTCGGACGGCGAGGTTCAGCCGCTACCGATTGAAAAGGCTGAAAAGAAGAAATTGACGGAAAAGGGCGAGGGCGAGGCCCTCAAGCATCCTAAAGCTGCTGAAGCTGCCAAGGAAGAGGAGACGTCCAAGGAGCAGCCCAACGCAACGACACCCGCCGCCGATTCCCAGACCAACGGGGCGAACCAAGCCAACGGTGCCGCCAAGGACCCAAAGGACCCCAAGGAGAGTCCATCAGCCAGCCCTGTGGGCAGTCCTGAAATTTCCCCCACAGATGAACAGCAAAACGATGCCGGCGCCAAAGCCAAGGAGTCGAGGAAAAAGGAAAAGAAGAAGCGCAGCGAGGAGGAGCGCAAGGCCCGCAAGGAGAAGCGAAGGAGGCTGGCCGAAGACAATGGCACCATTCCCATGGAGATTCACTACGACAGCAGCGATTCGTCGACGGATACGCTCGAGAATGGCTCGCCGCCAAAGACGTCATCCGCCCCCACCACCAACCCCGTCAGAATATACAGGCGATGCTGCCAGCTACGAGAGACGCCGATTCTAAAGAAGATTACCGAGCAACTTTCCGACCCTAACAACGTGTCTGGAGGAATCGTGACCAAGCTGGATCTTACAGGCTACTGGCTCCAGCTCGCTGATCTCGTGACGCTCGGCGACTACTTGGCCGTCGTGCCTGTGCGCCAAGTCATTCTGGAAAACATTGGCCTTACAGACGAGGGCCTGCGCGTTGTCCTCGCCGGCATTTTGGCGTCAAAGCAGTCGGACTCGCGCCGCAGGAAGCCAAGGCACGTTCTGGAGCCTCAAGGGGGCGTCGTGGAGCGCCTGGTCGTCAAGAACAATAAGCTTGGTCCCGACGGATGGAAGCACCTGGCGCTCTTCATCTACTTGTGCCGCTCTCTCAAGCACCTCGACATCTCACACATTCCGTTTCCCCGCCAAGCTGTGGCTCAACAAAACGGGTCGCTGCCGAATGGACAGCAGATTCCCCGTGGCGTTGCCGACATTTTCGGTACGGCTCTGGCAGAGCGCCTAGGAGGGTCCACGCTCGAGATGATCAACATGGGCGAGACCGAAGCGAGCATGGACCAGCTCGGCATCATCATGGATGGCATCATCAAGTGCAAGGTCCGCCGCCTTGGCCTCGCTCACAACTACCTGGACGAGCAGGGCGTGGCCCACGTGTCACGATACCTCGCCGCTGGCGTCTGCGAGGGTCTGGATCTTGGAGGCAACGACTTGAGGGAGCACATGGAGACGATTGCTTCGTCTCTCTCAGAGGAGCATCCGTTGTGGGCTCTCAGCCTGGCAGGCTGCAACCTGGATCCCTCGTCCATCTGCAAGATTCTCCCCGTGCTCGTCAAGCTGGAAGGCTTCCGCTTCATCGACCTCTCACACAACCATGACCTTTTCCAGTCCCGCCCGAGCGCTGTTGGTGTCCTACGAAGATACCTACCGAAGCTCAAGTCGTTGAAGCGTATGCATCTGCAGGATGTAAATATGAACTCGGAACAGGCCATTGCCCTGGTGGAAGTGGTTCCTGAGGTGCGACAGCTTGCCCACATTAACCTGTTGGAGAATGCAGAGCTGGTGAAGCTCGCCAATGCCAAGACGGAGGAGGCGCAGGAAGAAGCCTGTGCCCTGTATGCGTCGCTCATGGCCGCGGCCAGAGTGTCCAAGAGCATCATCTGCGTCGACATTGAAGTGCCTGGCGCGGAAGCCGGCGAAATTGTCAAGGCCATGGCCAAGCAGGTGGTGGCATACTGCCTGCGCAACATGGAGCAGATTCCCGACACCGACATTGGCGCGGCGGTGGCTGCGGCCATGTCGGACGGCCAAGCGGACAAGGACGACTGCAAGCCCGCCGCCTACAACGACGTGCTGATGCACCTGGTCGGCCACGACGTCATGGACCACAGCGACATCGATGGCGATAACGACTCGGCGCCCGACGAGGACTACGTGATTGGTGGCACGGGAGTCGTCAAGGCTCTCAAGTGCTGCTTGGAGAACCGCGGCGGCGACGAATCTCGCAGGCAGTCTGGCGAGTTCATGGGCGACATGGAGAGCGGTCGGTCGTCGCCTCGGCCGAGGCTGCCGGCGGGTGGCCGGGCCAAGGACATGTCCAAGCACCTGCTGGCGGGCGCGCGCAAGATTCGCCAGCGTCTGCAGCCGGCACTGAACAAGGCCCAGGCCAACCCCGGAGACGAGATGAACTTGCGCAAGCTCGTCTTCTTGGACGAGACCCTCCAGGGCATCATCAAGCGGTTCGAAGACGAATACCCAGACACGCGCGAGGCAGAGCCAGAGACCGGCAAGCGGGCGACCAAGACGCGGGCCGACAGCGCAGCGGAGGAACCGGTGCCAGGCACACAGGCTATGGAGGACTCTGGCGCCGTCATGTCGGACGCCGAGGACGACAGCGAGATTCACCCGCCCAAGGCGCTGTCGCGATCCAACTCGATGCTTTCGAGGACGCTGGCCGAGGAAGAGGGCCGAGTGCACCGTGCCGGACACCGCTTCCGATCGGGCGTGATCCGCCAGGAGCAGATTGACCTGGTCAAGACGATTGACGACATTGGCACGGACCCGAAGCACACGCGTCTGCTGACGGAGCTGGCCGAGGACATTGGAGGCGATTTCCTGGAGCAGGTCAAGGAGAAGGGCGCGGTGCGGGCCTTCAAGGAGAACAAGGACTCGCTGATGCAGAACATGCGAGGCATCGACCCCGACACGATTTACTGGGAGCGGTTCGTCGAGGCACAGAAGAAGGCGCTGGCCAACATTTCCCTTCCGTCGGGGGAGAAGCCGCGCGAAACGGTGCAAGCCGGGGACGAGAGTGCCATTGCTGACGAGGGTCAGGATTAAGCAAGAATCTTGGCCAAAAGAAACGTTTCTGGCGACTGAATTCACCATGGCCACGGCGCTTGTTACAATTGCGTATTGTTTTTTGCTAGCCGCTGGGCACATTATTGTAACTTGTTATTTCTTTTTGTTGTTATTTTTTTGTATCAAGTCTTGTTTCGCATGTTCTTATCTTGAACTGGAACCAAGCACGGCGTCATGGGTAGCGAGCGATTGATGGGGATGGATGGAGAAGGGGATGGGTATTACGGTACATGTTCAAATACCTTTGTCCCTTTTTTCGTTCCTCTCTTGTTTTCTTCTTTTCTATTTCATTCATTATTCATTATTCATGTACTTCTTACGAACGGTGGAGGAGTACCGGCTCTTTGTTGAAAGAAAGGGGGGCTTGTGTCAATCGTTATGAAAATAGGCTTTAGTGTACTTTTTTTTTTTGTTACTTTTCTCCTTTTTTTGGATGAATGGGCACGCGAGTGTGCCTGAGAATACGAAACACAAAAGGTGCAGCCAAGTCTGCCAATGACGATATTTGGTCCCAATGTATCGTGGTTGCATGTCGTTTGTATGTTGGCGTGGGATGCTGGTCGTAAGCAGTATTCCACCCACCGTGATTGGTCCGCGTACTTTACTGGGGTAGAACTAGAACTTGTCCTTTCGTTGGGAAAAAGTACAATGTCGTAACAATGGCGTGCTTCATATACTATGAAGAAAATTGACAGTACTTATTCATGCAAGAGCCTGTGTGCCTGAACTCGTAGGTACCACCAAAGGGCAAAAGGCGGGGCAACGCACGTCGATCCGAAACTTACGTTGGCGGCGCCATTCTCACGCCACTTGGGCTCCGTCCCTCAGGCCATGTTTCCTGTGCTGCATTTTCCGAGGATTATTCCGCTGCCTTTGTTTATCACGATGAATACTTTTCATTATATTCTAGATAATATTAAAAAATGATGTAAAATAATATAACAATGTAAGAAATAAAGACGGTTTATTTGTAAATTTTTTTAACATGTAATTGTGTAATTGTGCTGTGAAAGCCTAACATCATATGTGGTGCACGTATTCGTATCGACGCAAGGCTGGCCGTTTCTGCGTCTGGAACCTCATCCGCGTCTGCACGTACGCAATGTCAAATGTGCCCATCCCCCGTCCGCCATCCCACATTCAATCTCCACTAGGCTGTGGTTACATGCTAGGCAGGCATACTAAATAGGTATTACCCAGGTCAGACGTACTCCCTTATATAGACTTCTACAACTCCCCCCGTTTCCCTCACACTAGCCTATTCTCCCGTCTGCCACTTGCGACTTACACCAACACAAACATACACGTACACATACACATACACATATACATATACATAAGACGGCAAAAAAAAAAAAAATCGCAATGGCGCCAACATACACAATGTCAGCACACCTCTGTCGCCAAATCTACTCCTCCTGGCGCCAAGTCCGCCCCTCATCAGCCTCCAAGGCCGTCTCTACCCCCGAAGCAGCAGTCGCCGTCGCCGGTCTGAGCACGCAAGCACCACCACCACCAGCCGCACGCAAGCTCTCCGTGGATAGCATCTCGTCCGAGTCGAGTGCGTCGAGTAGACGCTCTTCTACATCGAGTGACCGATGAGACATACACGACAACAAGCATACACGAAACATGATACAATGGGGTTTATTACAACAAACTGGCTAATACTGGGTTCCGCATCGGCGTTTACGGGAAAGGGTTTTCTCTACTGTTTCTTTTTTTACTTTGGTCATTTGCAACTGGCGCGAAACTGATTCAATTTCTTTTTCCTTTACACTTCTTTTTTGTGTCAAGTCTTTGTTTGTTTTCTATATGTTTCCCGGAATTTGTTTATGCATAGCTCGCTCAACTGCAAAAATCAAAATGTACGACATGCCATATGCTTCCATGACTTCATTTCGTTTGTTGGGTTTTTTGGGTTTTTTGAATTGGGTTCTGCCCCTTCTTTCATCAAAAACAAAATATTACGTCGGTTGCGTCGTCTCTCTCGGCTGTCTTGCAACCAACGGCTTGTCCCGGCCGGCCTCTCGCTAGGTTGACTGCGTAGATGGCTCTTATATCATGTATGTGTATGTATGTATTTCTCTCGCTTTCAAAGAAAGAAACTTTCACCCTCACCGTCAAACATCGATGCCCCGTCTCTACAGGGACGACGCTGCCAGTGTGCTGAGTGATGGTGGGATAGATTCTCGTCGCTTGGCGCGCTCTTCCTCGTTGCTGTCGCTCGGCGAGTCCTGCATCATCACGCTGCCCTGGATACGGCGCTTGGCCTCCTTCTTCTCTTCCTCTGTAATTTCTTCCGCATTCTTGCGCATGTCTGGTGTCCATTGCGCCTCTCCAGGCGAGTGTCCCACGGACATGCCGACGCGAATCAGAGTCTCCAGAGCTCCGCTCGAGTTGTCGGTGAGATCAGAGTCAAACTTCATCTTGCCTGGCTCAAAAAGTAGCAGGATCGTGCTGCCGCCAAACTTAAAGTAGCCAAGCTCCTCGGCGCGCTTCACCTTCTCTCCAGTCTTGCGGGTAATGACGGTGCTGCCAACCATCATGGCACCGACGCAAATCACCATGACTCGGCCGTGCACCTCGCTGTCAATCGGCACCACCACGCGCACATTCTCTCCGTACACGTCAAGTGCCGATCGGATCGCCATGGGGTTGACAGTGTAGTATTCGCCAGCAATCGTCTTGGGCTCACCCATGATGCCGTCTACCGGGATGTGGAATCGATGGTAATCTTGCGGCGCCAGGCGGAAAACGCCAAGAGCGCCATTCTCGAAGCGAGCGACGTCGTCGGGGTACGCCTCGCCGAGCAGCCTCTTCATGCTAAACTCGCGGCCCTTGACCCAGATCTTGGTTGCCTGGTTGATTCCATCAAACACCACGCTTCTGCAGTCGGCTGGCGAGACAATGATGCCAGGGTTGTCCGGCGCCGAGCACGGTCGGGCCTCGGGCTTGAGCGCACGGTAAAAGAACTCGTTAAAGTTCTGGAACTGGCTCAGCGGCAGCAGCACCTCCGACATGTCAAGCCGGTGAAAGTCGATAAACTTTTGGATTTCATCCTTCGAGGCTGGGTCATCAAACTTCCTGCCTTGCTTCACACTCAGGTTCTTGAGCATTTTACGGACTGTGACGACTGGTTAGTTTCAATCTCTCACTCATTTCGCGCTGCACGACTCACTTCGCTTATTCTCCATATCTCGTGACTTTAGACCCTTGTACAGCATGCGGATGCCCAGCCTGACATAGACACTCATCTTCTCCTCATTAATCTGTCCCGTCATGCGATCCTGGACGAGAATATTGGCCGAGTTGGCTCCAAGCTTGTAACCTCCATACGAAATCTTGGTAATGACCTTGGAGTACCACTTGCGCTGCGCCTGACTCGCCGTCACAAATCCTCCCATCAGCACGGTGCTGACTTGCCTCCAGTCCTGGCTGGCGCAAGTCGCGATATGCGTGATAATGTCCGTATCGTTGCGCTTGTTGAGGCGAGGTTGGTGGCAGATGGGGCATTCTCGAATCTCGACAACATGCTCGTCGCGGTCATCGTCCTCCTTGGCGAGGTAATCCTCGCCGCCTTCGTCACTCGGGGTCGTCAGAGAGTTGCCGCTTTCGCTCTGCGGCACGCGGTTCGACCCGATCATAGGCGTAGAGGTGCCAGACGCCTCAGGACTACTCTGGTCTCCCGACTTTCCGAGGCCCATATTCTTTACATCGGCAACCAGGCCCTTTAGCTTGTCGACGCCACCTGGCTGCTTGCTTCTGGCCTCGAGCTGATCCTCCAGGCAAATGACGGCCTCGTCAAAGGTCAGGTCCCAAGTCTCTTCATTGTCGGCCGCCTTGTGGGGAAACCGTTGAAAGAAGCTGTCGATGGTAGAATCCCTGAGTGTCGAGCCCAGCGTGTCCAGCATAGTGGTAAGCTCAATGCGGCTGATGCGGCCACTCTCATCAGAGTCATACTGCCTCAGCATGGCCCGCCAGAACTGCTGGCGCAGAGCCGGGTAGGGCACGTACTTGGCCTTGAGGTAGATTACCGGGTTGTGCTTGGCCTCCCACTTGTCCAGGTTCCGCATCTTGAGCGGAACCACAAACTCGTTGAAGTCTGGGTCCTCGTCTTCCACCACGCTGTCAGACATCTCAACCGCACCTGCGCTAGTTGGTATATCAGCTGCAGTCAACGACGAAGCCTGGCTTGGCTCTGTGGTGGGCGTCTGTGTGCCTGACGCACTTGCTCCAGAGAGTGTCTTGTGAAGCTGTGGCCGCAGGCTCTTGCTTAAGCTTTGAGACGAAGAGGTGCGGGAGAGCCCCATTCGCTTGAAGCGAGACTTGGGTGCAATAGGTGCGTGGTCTGGAGGCTCACGGAGCTCGTAAAGGCCAGTGTTTGGGTTGGCTTGGGGCGCCTTCTTGACCAAGTCTTGCACGGGCAGGCTGCAAGAAGCAATAAAGTCGTTGCCAGAGTATTTGTCGTGGTCGATGACAGTAAAGGCGAAGCTGTAAGCCTTTTCATGGCGCTGGACGTGGAAAATCATCTTTTCATTGAAGTGGGGGTTCAGGCTGTGCTTGACACGACGTGTGCGGTACGTCTTCTTCCCCAGAGAGGCTACGACAAAGGGATCCATGTCGAAGCTGGTGCGTGTAAGATTGGATTCCGGTGGAAGGTCTGTGATACGACAGACTTCCAGAAATATGATGCCAACAACGTCAGAGTCCCCGTTCGTGAATGCGTAGGGGTTGCGTCTGTTCTTGCGCTTCAAACCTCTGATGCGTAGGCGCCGCCGACGTTTCTCTGCCGTCTCTGGCTTCGAAGCGTCTTCTTCCTCGGGTGTTTCTTCGTCAAGGTCGCTCAGCTCCTCCTCGGCTTCTTCTTCCGTGACGCCGTCGCCGGCCGCGGCTTGGGCTGTTGGCGCCAGCCCAGGCAAGGATGTCGTCGAAGGTGCCACGGGGGATCGAGAGGGAATGGCGACGGAGCGAGCGAGGGTCTGAAACTTGTCCATGATCTGCTGCTTCGGCATTGCAGGATCGCTGGCGTCGAAGAGGGTGAATTGAAGCAGAACCTCGCCGGACACGACGCCCGTCTTCTTCCCGGGACGCTTGCTGCGGAGCGGGTACCACTTGGGCGGCTGCTCCGGCTTTTCATCTTGGAATATTTCCTCGAGGGCCAAGTCGAACTCGCCGAGGTAGTCCTTTCCGAATCGGTCCTTGTCCCAGCATATAACATCGAGGACGAGGCTGTTGACCGAGTTGACGGGGAGCTGCTCGATGACGTTCCATTCCGGGTTTAGCGTTTTGGATACGGAGTGCGTGGAGGTGCGCGTGTCGCCGAGGTTGAGAACGAGATACTGCAAAAAGGAAGCGATGCATTAGTCAAGCGTGCACAAAGACTGATTGACCGCGTCGGGCAGCCAATGGACCAGCTCGACGGTGGTTGGCAAGCTTCGCGGGAAAGGGGAGGCTTACAGGGTCCGAGGTTCCGTTGCGATCCTTCGCAGCCAGATCTCTAGCCTATATTCGCGTGTCAGCAGAGAAGAATAGGAGGCCTGCGGGACGACAAGGCGTTCGATTATATTGTATTACCTTCATAATGACGACGGTGAGCATCAGGCCCGGAGCGGCATCCGGGGGCGTGTTGCCATTGTCGCCTTTGGAGCGCATGGTTGGATTGCGTGCCGCCGGGCGACGCGCTGGGTGTTTGTATGGAAGCAGATTCGTATGGCGCCCGTCACAGGTGCACAGGGCTCATGTAGAGCTAGACGGTCGAATCATGTGTGGAATTAAAAGACTGGACGGCAAAGAGAAGACAAAGGAGAGGGTGAGAAGAGGACAAGAAAAGGCGAGGAGAGGAGGAATGGGGGAAATGGCGGGCTTGATGAAGAGGTGCCAGAGCCCAGAAGATCAGAAACGTTGGGAGCTCAAATGAGCTTCTGCACGGCACGGGGATGATGTGCACTGTGCAGGGCCGGGGGCGCGAGGAGGGGGGGCTTGGTACCACGGCACCAGTAAATAGCTGCAAAGGTACTCGGTCTACTCGTAGTCGGTGACGACACATGCTACAGGGACAGTTAGCCCGTCTGCCTGCCTTTATGCCGGCGGTGCTGTAGGAGGGTGTGTCCCCAGAGGGGAGGCTTATTATTGGCACTGTGTTGCGGCTGAGACGGCACAGTGGATTTTGTGAGGCTCACAGCCCTGGAGCTGTGTGCACAGTACCTTATGTATGGCCAGCGGGCTGCCTAGGCTGCCTCGCCATCTCGGTAAGTAATTATAGTGCGAGGGTAGGTGAATCCCCAGTAATTAGCTGCAAGCCCACCGCCCAAACCCACCACATTGCAGCCCGGCCTGGCATGTGTGAGCCGTGGGTCGCGGGCGACAATCCCAGCGTACCAGGGGCGTAGCATTTGTAGTGCAGCGGAGTGCATTAGGCCTCGCATCTGTGTGTCTGCTTTTTCGCCGCGGTTGGCTCGGCTCATTGGGGGGCTGATGCATGAGGCTGGGGGTAACGACTATCCCGGCGTCCAATACCGTCCATAGCCCTGTGGCCATTATACAGTACAGGGACAAGGGGGGAAAGGCAGGCCGTGAGAGAGAGAGGGTCATCTACGGGCACTCGAAGGATTGCGCTCTAAAGGGAAAATAGCGCTACACCGTTCCGGACTGCAGTGCGAAGGGCTATTGGACCAGCTAGGCCGAGAGAGTGCGTGAGGCTTAAAGTAAAATACGTGATGCGGATTGGAGTGCGGGGAATACGAAGTCCCAGAAAGGGGTAAGGCTGTCCATCATCTCGGAAACGAAGAATTAGGACTAGGGTCCTCGGGCGTGACCTATGTCGCCATGTGAAGACATTGAATGAGGTGTATTGGGCTGAATCGTATAACCCATCTTACACCGTGGTACATTTCGTGTACTCGTACTAATATGCCACAGCTTGCGCTTGAGGGGTTACAGCCCATGTGAGCTATATACTACTCTAGTAGGCCCAGCTCAGACTACACTTCCAAGCGAGCATGCATTGTCTCAATGACTCCATATTCGTACATAAGGTATGTATACAGCCATGCATGTACATCTTATCTGGGAATCGGTCACCTACTTGAACAAAGTACAAACGGAGACTCTCACTCTCCCCAAACCGGCCAATTGACAGGTGGCTGTGGGTGCCTGACAGCTGGCGGTGCAGCTGGCAGTGCAGCTGGCGGTGCATCACAGCTGCGGCACATGAGACTTGATAGGGTAAAAACCGCTCATCTGTCTGCGTCTCATTCACTCCAGTGTAATTGAATTATCAAATATTTTTGCTTGGAACATGCATCTCTCACCGGAGCCAGCGGGCACTGTATGGAGTAATTACCAGTACACGTACACGCAATTCTTCCACAAACGCACCACCCATCGCCAAGGCTTGACCGTCGTCATCATCCGTGTCCCGGGTCGCCCGGCTAGGCGTGGAGGCAACCGATGGCCGTGTTCCACGTAACACGGGGAATACTTTTCCTATTCTCCGTATGTGAAGCACCGAAACTGTATTTTATGCATTTGTGCGATGAATATATATACACACAATGGTAGAAATAGCCTTGCAATGATTGCCATGATGGCACGAGTGGCTTTTGCGGCGCCACTTATTACTTTCGGAGCAGCCAGCCTATTCAGCGTTAGCTTAGCAGTACCAAGGGCCGTGTAGATACTCGGGCGTGGTTCCACGCGTCAGCGGCCACATCTGAGCACACCCTCCTATCGATGTTACACAGTGCGCAGGAATAGGCAGTTTCAGTCCACATGAGCGACTGTGCCTCTCTCTGCCATCCCACATGTTCCTCCGTGATTCGCATGGTGGTCGCTTTCCCATTGTAAGCTACTGCAAACGAGACCCTGGCTCCACCGCAAGCTGAAGAGGGGCAAGTTGAGACGAAGAAACGCAACGGTTTTGGAAATTGCAATTAGACATTCATTCGCTGGCTTATTTGGTTACATGACGGAACTATGTTGGTTATGCAGCTATTCTAATTATCCCATGAATGCCGAGACGCGTCCATATGTAAAATGATCATCGCGAGAGGTATGCGGACGAGACGGGACGGGAGAGGTAGAGGAGCACCACAGTGGCTGGCTACCCTGGAGCTGAACAATTCTTGCGCTACCTGGTCTTCGGGTGTACCTGCTTGTTCTGCGATGTGCATACGGTGAAATGCCTCCATCGGGTATATCCCCATGTATGATGACGGTGGTGAAGAGGTGCTGTCGTACATGCCAATGCCAAATGCCACAATCATACGACTGGCACTGAGCGCCACTTCTCGATGATGTCAAGAGCATCACAGAAGCTATGAGTGAACACGTAGATCCAAATCGCGTAATGGTGGCTGCGATTTACACAGCACACCACCCCATACATTCTCAAACATAATACTGCTACATTAGGAGCAGGGCAAGGCATAGCTTGCCTACCTGCAGCTGGCATACGCTGTACAACACACACGGCCCTACCTCAGGGAAACACGAAGATGAGATGTAGGGTAAATGCTACCCTCGGTACGGACTTCTACTCGGTGAAAAGGAACCAATCCGTACTCCGCTTCTCAGGTGCAGACACGCACGAACAAGTGGCTGTCTTGCGCGCATTTCTCACCATTACAGCCCACTCGTATTCTTCATGGAAAAAGGGGTCCAATTTCTGGAGGCTTGCCTCTGAGCAAATTAAACAAACCACTACGAGTACAGCACGGCCCCATGCCTCCTCACATGTGTAATTTAAACAACGCTACTCCAAAAACACGCCATAAAATCCGCAAAGAAACCCCTACCCGTAAGCGTCCTAGACCCCCATCATGTCCCCAGGAGGGGAAGCGAGCACGCGACACGGACGGGGGGTCCTGGGCTGAAGAAAGAGGACCCCTGTCGAGGCTGCGAGCGATGGTCAACGACGATGGAGATTGGCAAGGGGCCGCTAGAAGGCCCAGAACGGCCTGGATCTGGGGGCAGGCAACTTGGCGCTAGTGGCCAGTTTTCGTCTCAAAAGGGGCAATTTTGTGATGAATAGCGTCGTTTTGTAATTTTGGCTGCCATTGTGTGGTTGTGTTGTGACGGGTAGGATGAGATGAGACCTATGGTGTGTTCATTCGAAGACGCCAAGATGAGATTTACCGTGGTGGTATTTTGCTTGTGTGTTTACACTGTATGTATGTACTCCGTACGTGTCTTTGGTAGATGGAATTGATGTACATGAAACTGCAATGAAAGCGGCCGTGAAAGACGCGGTTTACGAGTATGGTGGCCAAAAAGAGCCAGATTTGATCGTCTCGAGACGCGTCAATGATCCGGACGAGATAACGCAATACCCAATTGGCAAAGACAATGTACGTATAGTGCCCATCACAACGGGCAGTCTGACGCGACAAATGAAATGGCCATCGTAGCCCATTCCAGGAACCATTCTCCCTTGAACATATCCGTCCGCCCCCCGGCTATGGATTCCGCAAACGAGGCCACCATCATCTCTGGGTCGCGCCCCCACGGGCCACAAAACGCGACACCACAAAATTTGGTGCAGATCTCTCGACTCGGCCATGCTCTCACGAAGGGGAGCTCCAGCCGGAGCCTTGCGCTTCTTACTTGTCCTGTCTTTCTTTTTTCCTTACAGTTCCAAAAAGGGAGTCTATGCATGCTTTGCTGTAAAAAAAAATAGAGACACGGATGCTAGTCATTTGATCGACAAAGGCGGGAGAGTATTCATAGATTTCCATGCCCAATGGGGAATGTGCCAGAGTCGGAAGGGGGTAAAGCGTTGGAATGGCACCAAAAGGGGACGTAGAAGATACAAGGGAATTAAGGGGCATTGTTTATGTCCGGAACACGTTGGCGTCCTGCGTTCTCTCACGCACACACACATTACGAGTAGTTAGTCTGCTTGTAGAGTTTCCAAAGCTCGTACTCGTCCGCAAAAAGATATGGGTTCTTGTTCCTGGTTGCGTGTCCTCGTACCTGATTAGGACCCAGCACCACACCCGTTTGGCGGTGGACGACTCCGTTCCTGTGCGTGTGGGCTGGAGGTTACTGCCCCGGTTTAAAACGTACCAGACTGGCATAAGACGAGTGGGCAAAAAGAGACGAGGCAAGAAAAGGCGAGGAACCCGTATCGGCCTAGTGGTGAGATCGGCCAAATGCGAACAAGGTTTGCGCGGTACGGAGCAAGGCTGCGTCACACTTGGAGCGGCTGGACGACTTAGCAGAACCTAGAATTGAAGAGCGAGGGATCTGGGCTGTGGCGTAGTAACGAAGGCAAAAAAGGCTGTGAATCGTCATTCGTCGTTGAGGTCATTGAAAATAAAAGGAACCAAAAAAATACAAGCTTTTCTGTGCTGCGCCATGCGGCGCTCATCCAGGTAGGACAAAATACGACATCATCGGTCGTCAGTCTGGCGCTCGGGCAGTCGGCCTGGGCTTCCTCTGCTTCTGGTGGCACCACTTCTGGGGACGCAGGCTATTATGGCTGGCGTCGATCCAGGGATTCCGGGTTGCGTTTAGGGAGGCGGTGCTAGCGATGAAGCTACCTACGACGTACCCAGCGGCCCTGATATTTGTGTGCTGTGCTGGCTGTGCTGTGCCTTGGTTGTGATGTCGCCACAATTTCGTAGTGCGAGTAATCCGTGCATTGCCTGTGGCATCATAAAGCAGATGCGTCGATACCTACGTCAGACGAGAGTCAACGTATCTGTGCGATGAGAACCTGATTGTGCTACCAATGCAGTAGTTCGTGCCGGGCAAGGCCGAAGAGGGGTTCGAGGCCATTCTCTAGGCATGACTACACTCCGAGTATGATTACCAGGTGGGTGAAGTGAGGGTATGCCTCCCATGCCTGGCGCAAGCCTCTTTTTTTCGTCCCTTTGGGCCTGGTCGACGGGGTTTCATGCAGCTATATAGTCCATGAACGGCCTCTTATTCTTGCGTCTCTTGCGCATCCCTTGGCCTCATCCATTGGCCATTTGACGCTAATACATGCTCCTCGTACCACCATTCTCATTATTCAATACGATACTCCGTACCCAGGGCGTGTTCCAGATTCGGTCGTCGGTGACAAGCAGTAATTGTCGAGGATCCACACGTCACTTTTTTTTCCTTGAACTTTTTTAGGGAGGCTCCCCACTTTTTCACCTTCTTCCCGGGCGGGCGCTGTGGTTCCTTTGCCCATAAGTCCTCGCCGCAAGCATACGACTTTGCCTCTGTAGTGCTCGTACACTACTCCAGCAGGTACCTCTCTACCACCATCTACACGCTAGTAGCCCACCTCTTTTCGCCCAAGCTACCTATTACCTAGCGCACCCACGCACACGCGACCCAGCTGCCACAGAGTTCCACGTCGCGCGCCGCCAGCCCGCAGAGTCGGCACAATTTATTGCCAGAGTCCATACCGTTCTCGTATGCTGTCGACGAAAGCCTGTCGATCCCTCTCTCGCCCCGTCTCCTCCCTCCTCTCCTGAGCTCTCTGCCGTTTTTTTCTAGCCCTTCTTCAAAGGCCTAGACACTGGTCACGCGACATTCGTCTACCATCTTTGTCTATTCTCATCTCCTCTTCTTTCCTTCCCGTTCTTCTGTCCCTCCATCCACCAAAGCTCCTTGCTATACCCTCCCCATCGACTACTACGCCTGCCTCCTGCTAGTAGAGGTTTGTCTGTCGTCGACTTGGCCAATTCCCTACTACAACCGTCGTCTATTTTCCATCGATCGGTTTTCCTTTTCTGCCGTTGACCGGTTCTTTTGTCCCTCTCTCCTCCTCTCCTACCGAACCCGCCATAAACCACACCCGCGCGACACTATTCAACATGACTTCCTCAGCCGCCGCCCAGGCTAGCAAGCGCAAGCGCCCTGCCGTCGACACCGCCGCCTCTCTCGACGCAAACCTCCAGCCCTCCTCCCGCGATGCCTCCAGCGAAGACGGTGACACCACCGCCCCAGAGTCCTCTCACAAGCTTCGCAACGGAACCGGCCCCAACCCTAAGCGGCAGAGGGCCAACTCGGGTCGCGCTGCGGCTCCTCCCGGCGACGATGATAACGCCGCTGATCCTGGTGAGCCAAGCGACACTACTGAAGCCAGTATCGACATTGCTGAACGTGTGGGACGCAAAGCCCTCGAAACTAGTGCCCAACTTCCCGCCGAGGACGATACCATGCAGCCTCCCCCCATTGGCGAGATTGTCCACCCTGCCGGAGGCTACAGGACCAACTCGCCCCCCGTTGGCCGCGCCGTCCGAGTCTACGCCGACGGCGTCTTCGACCTCTTCCATCTCGGGTACGCTCCGTTGCCATTCTCGCTTTTGCCCTGCTTTGGATGCTAACTCCTTTTCTACAGTCACATGCGCCAGCTCGAGCAGGCCAAGAAGGCTTTCCCCAACACCACTCTCGTCGTCGGCGTCACTGGCGACGGCGAGACGCACAAGCGCAAGGGTCTGACCGTCATGTCCGCCATGGAGCGTGCCGAGACTCTCCGCCACTGCAAGTGGGTTGACGAGGTCATTGAGGACTGCCCTTGGATTGTCACCCGCGAGTTCCTCGAGGAGCACCGCCTCGACTACGTCGCCCACGACGACCTTCCCTACGGCGCCGCTGAAGGCGACGACATTTACCAGCCTATAAAGGAGGCCGGCAAGTTTCTCGTTACCCAGCGTACCGAGGGTGTCAGCACCACTGGTCTCATTACCAGGTTCGTCCCCGTCTTCTTGTCAAATTTGGGCGCAATCTGTCCAATGGCTCTAATGCCAACCTGCCAACTTTGTGAACCCCCAACTAACACATTTGGTACGCAGAATCGTCCGTGACTACGAAAAGTACGTGGCCCGCCAGTTCAAGCGTGGCACCTCGCGCCAGGAGCTCAATGTCAGCTGGCTCAAGAAGAACGAAATGGACATCAAGCGCCACGTCCAGGAGCTGCGCGATAACATCACCAACAACTGGTCCTCGACCGGCCAGGAGCTCAGCCGCGAGCTGCGCCAGTTCTGGCCCGCCAGCCGCCCCCAGAGCCCGGCCCGCTTCAACAGCAGCACCAGCGACCTTGCCCGCTCACCGACCGGACCCGGCCCCAACAACTCCAAGGAGTTTGTCACTGGCTACGCCCTTGGTCTCGTCGGCGGTGTTCGCTCATGGGTTAGTTTAAACGCCTCCCCCCGGCAGGCGAGACGACGCAACTAACTCGAGACTTTCTTTTCCGCAGATGACCAAGAACCGACGCACTGTCCGTGACAACCGACCCCTCAGCGACGACGATTCCGAAGAGAGCGACGAGCAGGTCATTCCTAACGGCAATGCATCCCAGACACACATTGTTGCGCCTACGCCTACCAAGGCTTAATTTAAACATGCGCAAACGAGTGTCTAGCGCCGTCGTTACCTCACGCAGGTTGGGAGGCTGTTGTAGCCTACCCTATACACCTCGCGACAGACGGCGACCACCAAAGACCCTGCATTGTGCGAATCTTCCCGCACGAACAGAACCTGTTTTGTTAGCAAATTCCTTCTTCTTCGTCTTGCTCTTCGATGAATAGATGAGCGAGTAGAAAGGAAAATTTGCACATTTTTAATAGATGGAAGAATGAATCATGACAAATCGGGCAATTTTCATGCCTAGTTTGCCTTTTCTTTTCTGTGGTGGACTATATTTTATCACTGGAGTTTACGGTGTCTTTTATTATTATTATTTTAATTGCTTTTTGGTTTTGGCTTTTTCTTATGGGGGTTGTTTTCTTTCATTGTTCCAGTATGTTTGGACACAAGGAGAGCAGCCATTATTACGCGGCACGGGGAACAGGAATACAAAAATTCTGGGCTTTTATTTCCTTTTAATACCGTCATGAAGATTGTGTATGTTGGGCTTATGGTGAATTTGTTTTCGACTGGTTTCGAATTGGTGAGAGGACTCTGTTTTCCATTCTGTTGATGTCATGGAAAAGAATGTGAAATCGAGAGCGGTACGTGGAATTGTTCAAGATGAAAAAGTGTTAACAAAAGCTTGCGTATCGTTGGAAGAATGTATACTTTTTTACATCGTATATTCCTCGTAAGACTCCAGTGATTCGAATTGTCATAACCGTTGAAAAGATTCCAAAAGATTGAAATAGATCCAATCTACACCGTTGTTCCTCTCTTCTACATCATTATGAACAGGACATGCCATCATGGTGCTTTATACCGTAGCCTACCCCATACCAACTCTTTTTGCGAAAACGGGCAAAGGATGGCAAAGCATCGGAGTAATCCTGCCAGGAATTATTCCGTGGCGCCCGGGGGCGCGCCCCGATGATCCTCCTTTATTTTCTGCATCTTTGTTTCCCCGCGTGGTGAAAACAACCTTGGAACAGATCTACACGCGTCAATCTCTTCTTAAGCAGCACACAATCTACACAGACAATCGAAGCAACATGGGGTGTGCTTTTTTGCCGCGTGCCGGGGCATTTTTCAGCCCCAACGTTCTACGCAGGTCCAACGAAACCGAACCCCCTTGTACAGTTAATATCGTAAGAAAACCCCGGTGCTCTGGGGTCAGCCCTCACCTTGCCACCCGGACTCGGGAACGGCTAAGCGAGGTCTCTTTTTTCCTCGTACTGCACGCCTTATATGCACACCCAGGGCGCAGGAAAAAGTGTAGCGTACGCCACAAGAAAGCAAACCACCAAATCCCCCCGGGAACCACGGGAGGGAGGGGAGAAAACAATCCTCCTGTAGTCGTAGCTACACAAAGTAAAAACGCCCCACGGCGCCGCGGGCAGGCGGGCGTCACACAGAGACAACGCCCCCCGCGGACCCTGCAGCTGATTCACCTCACGAGGCTCAAACTCTACAGCAGCAGCAAGGACAGGCGGCCCTGGGCGGCCCAAAAAGTGAAAAAAACGGGTTGTTCGAAGTGTCGGGTCCCCGCTTCCCTCGTCGTCAAAGAGAGAGATACCCACTGCGGAAAGGTCGGTCCGCGTCCTTTTTCCCCGCCCACTATGCCCCCGCCCCGCGGTGGTCGCTTTTTTTCCTTTCTAGCATGCTCGTAAGCCGTAATACGAAGGGCCTTCGTATATGTACGAGTAGTCTATATCGGACAGGCTTTGAGCCTGATGTGTTGAGAGTGGGCGTGGGCTTGCGTGTGGCGTGGGGGACTAGTAAAAAGCTGCCATGGACTCCGTACAGAGATGTACAGAGCTGCCGTACGCAGCGTGAGGCTTACAAGCTGGATTGCTGGGTGGAAAGTCAAAATAATTCGATATGGACAGCCCCGTTCATGGCAAAAAATGTCAGCTATTGCTCGTATTGGGGGCCATGGTACGCGCCTCCAAACGCCTCCAAACGCCGCGCCATAAGCCATGCACGTTGTGCATTGCGTGCGTGTGCGTCAGGGTGACTGTAGCAGTTGGCCAGCTTCCCGCTGCTCCGGGCACATGGCCAACAGGTCAAGTGCATGACTTTGCTCGTCACGTACTCCGTAATACTTTTCTTTTTCGCCCCCCACGGGCTTCTTGTCCCACTGTGATATTTGAGAGAGAAACGGGGGAGACATTGGCTCTTGCGGTTGGTTGGTTGGTGCCAACAGCCCTCATTGCACGCCCCCTCACTACCCCGTCCTTTCCCCTCTCACCCCATCCTTGGCTTGCCATGGCTGTCTCTCATTCTTGGCAGTAGAGGGTTACATCCCGTCCAAAGGAGAGACAGGGTGATCGGGGGCCGCCACGAGTTTGGCTGACCATCAAGCGAGCACAGGGCTGGCCTGCAGCATGGCGACTGGCTACACAGCAGCGCGTTGCTTTTTTGTTGGAGCGTTTTATCTCCTCCACCCATTACAGGGCACTACTCCATACTAGGTGTGTTGCCGACGAGCTTCGGGCTGGCGCTTGGGAAACGTGGCTGTGGTTGAGCAGGTCTTTTTCCAAGTAAACGAAGCGCCGCGGCGTTCTTCTGTTCTGCTCGTCACTGGCTTGTCACTGCCCCCGCTTGACGTTGGTCGGTTTGGTCCAAAGGTACTCGCAAGTATCAAGCTGCAGTCGTCCTTGTTGGTGGGGCTCAGGTAAGGCGGCGTGCCTGGGCTCTCACCAGCGTCGAGCCGTTGCAGTTGGGGCATTTTCTTTGTTGGTGGTACTCGCTACCGTGACATGTACCTGGAGCTCTCAGCCTCGACCAAGTCCATGAGGCAATTTCAAAGTGGATTGATACGTGATACGAGGGTGCACACGGTCCATTTGATCCTTTTAGCTTGGCAGACGCGGCTTTTTTTCCTTCGCGTGGATTTCTTTGGTCCTGCAGCCCCGCGAGTGTGACAGCAATAGGCGCGGGCTGCGGTTATCAGCATCAGCGAATTGTAGAAGATCTGCACCGGTATCACTCCTTGGTTCCACACCATGTGTCGCGGGACGCTCGGCCACAGAGTGCGATCAATAGTACTCGTATGACCGCCACGCGGAGTCCAAGATGCCGGTTTCCCTCAGCAGCGTCAGTCTTCACTGGTGGGCAGCCTGCGGGAAGCTGGCTCCGCCGGACTGCTTCCCTTCGTAGTCGCAGTTCGTGCTTCGTACTCGCCGGGGGAAACCAAACCAAGAGGCTAATTGCTAGACAAGGCAGGCATCAGGCTCAAGCGGTGATCAGAACAGACGCAGCCCTGCACAGAGAAAACTCGATGGCGAGTATCAGTGGAGGAGGTCGAAACTTCTTGGGGCGAGCTTGGAGTAAGCCATGGCTGCACGATGCAAACCAACAAGCGAATAAAACGCCAGGTGGATGTAATAGTTGCAGTTACGCCACATTGATAGCGCGGCGCAGCGGTTTATTGAAGGCTGACTGGCGGCCGCGTAAAGCGGCAGCGGCAACAGCAGCAATCAAAACCAATGGATCCTCCACAGCGCCATTGGGGTATTGTGAGTAACAACACCTGGCCCAGCATGCAAGTACATGTACACAGCCCGAATGCCATCGGGCGTGCTCTCTCTGGTTCGACCCAAACTCGAGGGCCTGAGCAAATGTTATTAGTCGTAACGGCCTGCATACCACCATCTGCACCCTCCGCTACGCTGCATAAGCTGCCACCTTCTGTACGCAAAGCGAATCGGCTGGTTGCCCGATGTGGTCAGCGCCCGTTATCATGTTGTTGGGAGGCCTGCGGATTCTCGCTTGAGCGTGGGCCGTGATGACATGTTGGTCAATCTGCCACGGCCATGGCAGCCGGTGCGTTTCTGATGGTCCTGAGCCCATAGTATCATAGTCCTTAGTGATACATGTACTCCGTAGATTTTGTGACGATCCCGAACCAACCGCCCAGCCTGCATCCACACTGCCTGACGTGAGAGCCTCATCAAAACGGGCGGGGCGCTGGTGTTGCCCGCTGGACGCCAGGGTGTACTTTGGTGTAACAATCGACTACGAGCATGTCTTCCATCCGCCGTACGTAGACTATGCTGCCTGCCGGGAGAGACGCTTTCATCTAGATACTCCGGTTCACCAGTCTCATCGTTGCGATTTGGCGATAACCGCAACGTAGGCTGTTGAATCGCGGTATATTGCCTGATTAGGCCTGCACAAGGGCTTGGCCTGGTTCTGGTGCGTGCGCCTTCGCCGTGTCCGCCGCTGTACAGGCCGGGTCCGTGTGGGAAGGAGTAGCGGTCTGGCGCCGTCGCAAAGCAGCGCCGGCTGGGGGTTGCGACAAGTATTACTGCGCAGCGCGAATGTGCTATGGAGTACGCCGTACAAGTATGTACTGTATGTACTCGTACAGCAATTTACTGTTTATTAGTGAGACACACCAGACGATGCCCGTCGCTCGTAGCCTCGTTCTGTCAAGGCGGGCCGCCATGCGCAAGGCTACTCGTACATACGAGTAGTGAATAGCAAGCGTCCATTTGGCACCAGGCGTTTCAAAAGGCCTGTGCAAAACTACTCGTCGCCTTTCTGTGCTCGTCGAGCTTGCCTGCCGGGACGGAGAGACGGTAAGCCACTAAATGGTGCTTGGGGGCGACGGACCTACGCGTGCTGCATCTTGATTCGGCTGCCGATCTTCTGACTTGCATTGCCAAAGGAGGATAGCCTCGTGGGCAGCGAGGAAAGGCTAGCGGTGTTAGCGTCCAAGAAGCAGCAAGGTAAACGATTATGGTGGTGGGCTGCTTAGTGTGGCCAAGCAAGAGAGGAGGCCAGCATTGTATGGCGTAATTCGGCATTTTGCAGACCCGAGCGAAGGAACGAGAGAGCGAGAGAGCGAGCTGCTGTTCTGGTATTAGCAGCCTTTTGACTTTGCGCTCTGGTCGGCAATTCGTGGGAGCGTGGTATGGCATCTGGTCAGGAGGCGGCGCCTTTGTACGGCTACACACAGCTGGGACTCGGTGCTTACTGTCAGCCACAGGACGGACATCCATTAAGCAGTATCCGTAATATGCTAGAAGCTTTCGGTGAGGTGGTTAACGTAATGTAAGTATTATCAAACAGGAACTGCATTGATACAGTATGAACGAGTAGATATGCACGAGCAAGTCGCCTGCAGACGGTCATCAAACAAACGCAGGGTGTCGTCGGATGGCAAGGTGGGTTCAGGCTCCCAACGGGCAGCTGGCGGCGGGCGACAAGCGTGTGCACCAACACGGCTGAGCCCAAGGCCACCCAAAGCAGGGCCAACCGTCCGCCAGCCTCGCCAGCGCCAGTGGGGAACCGTCCGGGCAGGTTCCACAGAGAGAGAGAGACGGCCCCCGCCCGAGTGCGTTTGGCCGTTGACTCTGGGGGCGACGATGGTGTCAGTGTACGGTGGTACAGTATCTAGTATAGTACTTGCAGTACCACGCTATCCTGCTGTAGGCGACCAGTGATTGTGCTGTACTGTGCCTACCTACCCTACTTGGTTTAGTTGGCCGCTCCACGGCGTGGATGTGCCTTGCCGGAACCGCTGTGGGCTGGGATGGGATGGGTGCAGTTGGGTGGTGGTGGGTGGCTGGCGTTTGCTATGGAGCTGGCATCGGAGCTGGCATTGGAGCTGGAGTTGAAGCTGGAGTTGCAGCTGGATTTGGAACTGGGGGCTTGGAGCCCGAGCACGAGCACCCACCAAGACGCTTGCCAAGAACTCCCTCCCTCCATCAACGGCCATCAGTGTCCATCAATGGCGCATCATGCTGCTCCCGTGTCTAATCGCTCGATCCCCGCCGCACTGGCCACGGCTTGTCTGCCTTTGGCAGCGGCGACGAATGCTTCGCAGTGCCCATCTTGGGGGAAAGAGCAGCAAGGTGGCGTCAGCCTGAGGCCAAAAGCGCACCTCGTGTGTGGTGTGCGGCGGTCGTCATCGAGCTTCATCATTTCATGGCAAACAAACGCCCTTATGGTTTCTCGCAGGCCTGGAGGCACTGACAAACGGCACTACTCGTACATGGTATACTCGTACAGAGGGACAAGAGCCGGGCACGCTTCTTCTCTACCTTATGCCTATCTACCCAGACACCGTTTGCCTATAAACGCATGCGCCTCGTCAAGTTTCTATCAAACTCGGTTTACATTGCCAGGCGTGATGGCCTCCGAGCCCGCACATGACACCCTCCACGGAGAAAGCTTGATATAGGCCCTCTTGCCAGGCTCTCTTCTCTTTGCCAGTCGTAAATCGTATCTGGGCAAAATACACACGACCAAGGATACACGCACAAGCGCCACGCTCTCGGCCAAGTACGCCAGGCGAGTGACACCGGCCTCGCCTTAGCGTCTAGGTTTACAGCAAGCCAGGCCACACAAGACTCCAGTCGAGTCAAGTCTGGCAGTCTCGAGCCATCCTCGAGCCATCCCGTCGGATTGATCAACAACGCCCTCTGTCCATCCACTATCAGCCTCACAACCACCAACGGCCCAGGTCCAGCTCCGCCACCTGGGCCTCTGCCTATCCACCAGCTGCCCCTCCTCTCGGCCAACGACATCCCACCACACGAGAGCGACACTAACCAAGAGCTGTGCCTGGCCACGCGACTTGTCGTCTTGTACTTGCCATGTATGCACGAGTTACCTACCTACCAAGCAGTATCTGCGCGAGTTGCTTCTGTCGCTGAACCGTTGCGTGATGCCACATTGTGGTCTCTGCGTATCCCATTGCGCCCACCTCTGGGGCCAACACGCACAGAGGCATCATGAGGAGCCCAGCCCCGCGTTCCCACTGATGTACAAGATCAATGCTGCCAACAACGAGTGCCAGGGCTGCTATTAGCACATCGCCTCTGCGGCGCACCCTGGTTGATGCGTCCAGCTCTGACTCGCTTGAGCCCGCAAACCCGCAAAACAGATGCGCCTAACCGGCGCATCCTCCCTCCTGCAAGCCACAGCCACTCCACCCTCGCCTCTGACCGGACATGTCATGGACCTAGGGCTCATCAGACAGCCCAGACGGTCAGCCATCACCAAGCTGCAGCCGGGCTTGCCGCAAACTGCACATATGCTTTTCTGGTTTGCCCGTGTTCAGCCCTTCTCCCAACGCTGAGCAGCGGGCAGATCATCCAGCGCCGGGCTCATAAGCTGACATTACCACCGCGTCTCTTTCGACACGGAGCTATCCCAGTACGAGCAGGTACGCAGGACGCAGTACAATACGCCGTTCGTGAGAACGTAGGCCGGCTTCCACCAATGATGCGTTGTGCCAACCGATGTTCGGAACAACGGACACCCACGAGCCGGGGTGGCACTGGGTACCACGCTACCATGCTGCCACGCTCCCTCCTGCCTTTTGTGTCTGAGGGCTGGATGGAGCTGCTCTAAACGAGCGACCCTGCGCAACACTGACAGGAACGAGTAGACTACGGACGACCGAGGTATCGTCTGACATGGATGGCAGCCAACTTGAAACCCCTGAAGACAGTGCAGTAACATGCCATGATGGGAGGGCTCTGTAGGGCTCCTTTCAACACGTGGTGTGCGGCCAGCTTCCGCAACTACAGTACTTACCAGTACAAGTCACGGTTTAGCCCATGCAAGCCAGCGCCTCGAAGTCCCTCCAGCTGTGGAAGCAGTCGCCAGGCGAGGCTTTCCAGTTTTGCATGGGCGTTGGCGCGGGGCATTGGCGTTGGCGCCGGTGCGCAGCCACCACAGGACCACCCAACAATTGCGGCGCTAACAGTTGTTAGGTACGTCGTCGAGTCGACAGTTCCCCACACAGCGTCGCAGAGTACCCCTGTTGTGCTCGCAAACTGGACGGCCTTGTTAGCCGTTGTTTTGCTGCTCGCGCTGGCGCCCAGGCTTTGGCTTCCGCTACCCATCATTAGCGCAGCCTTCCAACGACAGTGGTAGGAAGTAGCTGGCCAGCTCCTCTTTCGTTGGCTGCGACTAATCTAGATGACCCCCAGTCCATTATCCCGGGGGCTACATCCTTGGGCGCACGCTGACAATGTAGTTGTACATGGCGTCCGTCCCCTACCTAGTCCTCAGCTGGCCCAGCCATGGGGTCGAATGACGCCCCTTCCGTGGACCACGCCTCGTTTGGATGGGGGGCCCAGGTTTCCGTAGGCTGTTGCTGTTGCCGTCATCAGCAGTACGAGTACTTGATCTTTTCGTCTAAACCGGCCACTGCTCTTTTCAACCCTAACACTCCTCTATCAGTAATGTTTGTTTCGTCAATACTGCCCTCGACATCCAGCTTGTTCGTCCATGGCACCAGGGACTTACCCGCAACAGCAACTTCTCAGCAGTGCATTACTACCAACAAGGCTGAGCCGGGCTATCACTAATTGCAGGCAACAGCCTTTCGGAAGGTAGTTGAAGGTTCTTCCTTGCGACCAAGAAGAACCTTCACTTGCCCCTACCGGTCGTGTCACACCCTTTTCTAAACTTTCCGTTTACCGTGTACACCACGCTCGCCTATACCAGCGAACCGGAAGGTCTTCATTCACAGCGAGCATTCGCCCCAAAGCCGGACGGCCTGCACCTCCGAACCGGCCGTTGCGCCGCAGTTGGCACTCTCCGCCATTTAACACTCTGTAGCTCGGCCATCTTCGTGTTGTACCACTTTCACAATGGCCAGTTTACGGAATATCATGAACGTCGATGACGAAGGCACCAACGCGCCCCCTTCGAGAGACAATCGAGAGCCTCTACCGCGCCCTGTCCACCCACAAGCGCCTCCTACTGTTCCGTCTAGTTATGCTGCACCTCCGGAAATGTCAGTTCACCAGCCGCCAGCTTCGAGCCACTCGCGCGGGGCTTCGCCATACAGCGCTTACACGCACACTCCGGATTCGAGCTCGTCCCACCACCAGGGCCCGATGTCAATGTCCCCCGAGCGTAGGAGGAGCATTCCCAGCGAGCACAGGGATTACCCATACCCGCATGGACAAGCCTATGGGCACGCCAGCCCATACACCAACCCTGCGATGCGACCAATGATGGCTGGAGATCCAGGGGCAGAGGCATCGGTAAAGTTAACTCCCATAACAGGCCGTGTCAGCCGTGCGAAGAAAGGCATCCCAGTTCATACTTGCGATGTATGCCGACCACCAAAAGTAAGTTCTTATATCAAACACGTTTGGTTGGCTGGCGCATCTAACCGTGACCAAAACTAGACATTTACTAGAGCAGAGCACCTTCGGTTTGTCCAATACATTCTAACGGGAAGGGTACTTGTATATGCTAACTTGCTTCAGGCGGCATCAACTAAGTCACCAGCCCGCGAAGTTGGTATGCAGTGTTCCAGGCTGTAACAAGGTCTTTCACCGCAAAGATTTGTTAGAGAGGCATCAGCAAAGACAGTCCGTATTTGTCCATTAGAATAAGCAGCTGCCAGCAGACACTAACTTTTCATAGTGAGCACGACGAGAAGCTGCCTCCGATTGGACGGCAACCACCAAACACAACTCAGGGAGGAGGTGGCCAGTCGTATGGTGGCACATCACAAGCATCCATGGCGCCATATAGGCACATGAACAACGCCGGTGTCTCTAGCAATCAACCGCGGCATGATGGCCCGATGCAGGGCCGTTGGTCTCCTAATGGTCGCTCACCAGGGCCAGGTGGACATCCACTTTCATCTCGGATGCCGGACAGCTCGCGAGATTACTACGTCAGAGGCATGCATGGAGATCATAATGTTGAAGCCCGCTCGCATACCCGGCCTCCTTCCTCAACAGCCGCGTCTGTTCATGGCCACAGCCTGCCGCCGACAAATACCAAAAACACCAATGAGCCGTCGCAAGACTTGTACATGTCGGACGGAGACCAGTCTGCGCGACAGTGGCATGATAGCCCATTGAATCCATCTTCATCAGCAGGAAGCACGTATTCGACACCCTCCGACACTTCTCAAGACCACGATGCACGGCCGCGATCATCAAGCCAGGACTGGAGCCGTAGAGCAGCGAATCCCACCGTGGTTCCCGGTGCAAACACCAGCCCCTCGCTATCTCGAGCCGCGGCTCCAATGTTTGGATACAGTCTATCTCCTTCGCCACCGCAAGCCGCTTTCTCCACGCCTGGGGCGCGTATGCCGCTTCCCTTGCCTGGATACGAAGATGATCCCCTAATACACGATCAGCATCTATTTCCCCATCCTGCTCGTAACCTTGTGTTGCCGTTTGCCGCTGGGAGATCGTCCGAAACGCTAGTCGCCGCACCCCCGACATTGCCAGCTCATCGGACGGTGCCCCCTGCTTCACTTGCGGCAGCGTCGAGCACCGGAATGGATGCATTCCTCAATCCAGTGCTTCCTTCAACAGCTTTGAGCGAATGCACTCGTGACGCCATTCCGATTTATATTGAGGTATACTGGAACAAAGTTCATCCAATGTACCCAATTATCCACAGACCGACATTCGAGGCTGCTTGTAAGCCTTATTCGGATAGTATGGAAATTCTTCAATGCACGATGGCAGCCGTGGCAACACAATATCTCGGACACGAAGATCACCGCATCAGCGGGAACCAGCTACATCTTAACTCCGTCCATAAGTTGAGGATGGTAAGAAGCATCCAGCCCTTACCGAGCACCACCTGTGATACTAATCGTAACCGCTAGATATCGTACGACAACGACTGGTCACTGGAAACCATGCAGGCTGTACTACTTTGCGAATACTACTCGCGGTTTAGGGGACGAGACAAGGATGCTTATCAGTCTTCGCCCCTCTTCGCTTTTCTGTACCAGAAGGTAAGCACTGGCCATTCGCGCTTCGTGCCGCTGTGCCGTAGTGCGTCTATTAGATTTCTTCTCCAGTTGCTAAACCTGTTTTGCTTAGGCGGTAGCATGTCAGATCACGTCCGAACTCCCAACCACAACTAGCGCATCCGAGTATGAGAGATGGCAGAGATGGGTGGAAGTTGAAACTCGCCGACGTCTTCTGGCCGCTTGCTTCCTCCTCGACGTGCACTGCATGCGTTATTTCGAACAAGCTCCTGTGTCTGCTGTCGGCCTCGACTACTCAGCACCGCGCTCTCTACCGATACCACTCACCTCTAACTCTGGCGAGCTTTGGGACACAACATCCTCTGCAGCATGGAGTAGACTATACGACCCGCAGAGTGTGCATCTAACAATCAAAGACGCCGTATCGCATGGCTTGACATCTGCCGATATTGAACAGGCATCGCCTTTTGATGCATCGGTTCTCCTTGCTGCGTATGCACTGCAATTCAAGCGTCGACAAAGTCCCACCAGAATTGATTTGGTACAAGATGCGTCGACGATTGAGATCACGGAAATCGACGTGGCAAACCTGTTTGCTCACTCAGCTGTCGGCAATACGTACTTGGCACTTCATCAGACACCGCTCCATGTAGTCCTCTCCGTGTCAGGGGATAGCTGGGTCTTTAACAAGAAGGTATTGCGACAGGCGTCATTTGTTCAGCAGCAGGGCCAGCTAGCTCGATGGCGAGACTCTGGAAGCGCCGCCGTAGCAGCAGCATTTGCCGCAAGAGCGCTGGTAGCCTTCCTCAGGCTGGACTCGGACGGCAGCTGCACCACCGAGAACACCGCACCCACTTCGCCCAACAACCTCAGCTGTGCCGATATTTCTGACTACTGGGGCATATATGTCTGTGCCCTGATCTGCTGGGCATTCGGCCATGTTGGAAGAGACGCAGCACAACACGCCCGAAGCTCCCGGTCCGCAACTGTGCAGTGGCTTCTGAGCGCGGCCAAGCTGCAGCCCAGCCACGTCCAGCGACTCGCTGGCCGCCGACATGCGCAGGGTGTTGTGAGCCTCGCCCGAGAGGCGCTGGAGAAGGAGCATTTCGGAGGACGCAGCATCTTGATTGCGGATGCAGTCGGCGTTCTCAGAAAGCTGGAGGACGGAGACGCATGCAAGCGATTTTAATTCTCCTCGTTGGGGCACCGCTAGAGAGAGAGAGACAGACAGACAGACAGAGAGAGAGATTCCGGTCTTTGTTTGCTTGATATAACTTTTATGTTTTTGGGTTCGGGAGGCTGCACATTAGAAGACGGGATCAACGGTACTTATTTTACCCCTTCGGCAACGATATATACGCCCCGAAACGTGTTATTATGATTATGATGCAAATTCTTTTTACGATTTTATTCCGCTCTCTATGACATATGCTTTTGCTTTTTTCACTTTTCTTTGCGAGCCGCGTTGTATTACCATCATACGGCTCGTTTTATTGTACCATATTCACTTATCAAAGACAGAACATTCAACGAATATTGATGTTTCCTTTTTTATCTATTTTTTCAAGTTGATCTATTCGGTTAGGATAGTTTGCTTTCGCACAAAGTAAAAGTGACAAGGTAAAAATGTGTTACAACGGCAATACAACCCGGCGTTTGTACAAGCCCGGGAAGCGGTCCTCGTTACACAGTTTGATAACATGCACTGAATAGAGAGAGAGGACCAATGTCACTTTTACCGTCCTTGGTATTCCTTTTTTTTTTTATATTAATAGCTTTTTCATTTGTCACATCTTTCAACTTTTTTTTATATTTTAATAAAGTTCGTAAATACCAGGTCGATATCATAACCTGTGAGACGGCATCAAGCCAGAAAAATGAGCCGGTAACAAACAAAAAAAGCAGAAAATCCATCCATCCAGGTTACGAGAAAAAGCAGACCGCCGCCACCCCCAACCCGTCCATCCTGATATCCGTTCGGTATTGTTTTCTCTCGACTTCGGACTTGTGAAAACGAAGCTTTAGCAAGAAACCACGGGGAATGCGCACAACGACCTCCGCAAACCAAGAACAGACAAGGGAGGAAAAAGGTAATATGCGTGTGTACTAATACAATGTGTTTTGTTTTGTTTTGGTTGTTCGGTCAATCCTTCCAAAGAGCACTTTTCTGGCTCCCTCTTTCCTCTTCCGCCACGCTTGCAACAATCACAGAGGCATTTTTGCCAACGTCATTCACCGATTCTACCTGGAATAAGGATGGTAGCCTCTGTTGCCGCCTCGGCCTCCACCGCGATAGTTCGCCCCGGGCCTGCCAGCGTTCTTGGGGCCAGTGGGCGCGTTGGCTGGAGGAGCGTTCTGGCCATCGGCGCTACCTTGTCGGTAGCCTTGGTTTGGCTGAGGGTCGTCGTACATGCCCTCCCATGAGGTAGCATTGCCGCCATAACCGCCCTGCCCGCCGCCGTAACCGCCGCGTCCACCACGACGTCCTCCTCCGCCGCCGCCGTGTCCACCAGCGGGCCCTTGAGGCGGCTGTTGCTGGAACTGCTCGTAGCCCTCCTGGCCTTGGCCGCCCCCTTGCTGTTGCTGTTGTTGCATCATCTGCTGTTGCATTTGTTGCATCTGCTGCATCATTTGAGGGTTCATGTTTGCCATCATATTCTGGTTTCCCTGGCCGCCGCCTCTGCCCATCATCTGCTGCATTTGCTGCATCTGCATCATGTTTTGCCACATGGCAGGGTTCATGTTCATGCCGCGGTTCATGGCCATTTGCGACTGCATCATTTGGAAGTACTGCTGCATGCGCTGGAAGTACTGGGCCATGACCTGTGGCGTCATGCCGCTGTTGCCCATCTGCTGGGCCATGCCTTGGCCCTGGTCCTCCTTCTTGAACTTGCCACGCTTAGCAGCCTCTTCTTCCTCGCGCAGGTTGCCCCGAGGCTGGGCTCGCTTGACCTCAATAGGCTTGCCGTGGATTTCGAGGGGGATGTTGATGCAGGCATCGACGCCAGCCTCGCTCTCGAATGTGACAAAGCCAAAACCTCTGGGACGGCCGGTATCCTTGTCCATCATGAGCGTGGCATCGACGACGCGACCAAACTGGGCGAAAAACTCGCGGAACTCTTGGTCGGTGGTGTCTTGGCTGACTCCTCCCACAAAGATCTTGCTCGTCTTTTCTTGCTCGTCGCGTGGGATGGCTCGCTTGGGGTCAATCTGCATTGCCGGTTAGCCATGCAAGGAACGTGCTACGTCTCTGCAAGCCGGACTTACAATCTTGCCATCCAGATAATGCTCCTTCACCATGACGATATTGACAGTCTTGGCATCCTTGAATGTCAGGAAACCAAAGCCTCTTGATCGCCCGGTGCTGCCGTCTCTCATGACTGTGCATTCTACCACTTCTCCGAATTGGGAGAAGTAGTCACGTAGAGATTCTGGTGCATATTAGATCCATTATTCTTGTAACAGCTTTTAGACAAAGTTTAAACTCACGGTCTGTCGTCTCCCAGTTTAATCCGCCTATGAACATTTTGCTACATCTCACAGAGTCAGTAACCATATTCTTTTGTGTACATCGTGGAAAAAAGTGCCGAGTGTTGCTGAAACGAATACGCCATCGTCACTTCCCTCTGCGGAATATCAGAAGGGGGCATCCAATTGCACTAGCAATACATGACCAACGATAAGAGCGGCATTACTTGCGACTGGCCGGCAATGGAGTTTTGCAGTCTGCAAGTGAAGAACATGAGAATGATCCATCAAGCGAAAAAGTTGAGCAGAGGTCTTGAACGAGCCATGAAAGCGCGACCGTCTGCCATCAAACGATCTAGCTTATGTGGGTTCCTCGTTCTGGGTTGTACCAGTCGGCGTCCCTTCAGAAATGAGAATTGATGGTACACCCAACATGCATGATCTCGGTGGCGCTTGAGTAGCAGCCAGGCAGAGGCATGTGGCTTAGATGAAGGAGGGTCCTAATGCACAACCTGCATTAAGGTGGCTTCGGCCATGTCGCATCAACGATTCCATATCAGATATGTCGTGAGTCTTGATTTTCTCTTCTTGTTTTCTCTTGTTCTGTTCTGCTGTCTGCTCGTCTGTTGCTATCGTGACTGACTGACTGACTGACTCTCTAGGTACGTAATGACCTGAAGCGCTACTCGCTGTCTCTCTGTAACAGTACGCCCCGAGGGGGAACTATTCCATCGAACTATGAGATTTCTGCGGCTGAGGGCTATGGAAGCCAGAGATGCCTCCTTGGCGCCTGTTGATGACGGCAGGACTTCTTGAATATCCACGTGGGCGGTGTGCCACTGTCCTTGAAGAACAGTCTAGGTTTTCCATCTTGCCAGCATGCGACATGTGTGTATTTGTTTGTCGAAAGGCTGCTGCATCACCGACTCGGCTCACGAGTTCAACCTTAAGTCGTCCTCATAGGAGGTACTTTTCATCAAGCCGCACCGTCGGCTCCTTCAGGCGTAGCTACGCTCGCCAGCCACCCGCAGAGCATAAAAACAAACAGTGTAATCGAATTTCCACAAGGGCCACTAGGCCAATGATTCCAATACGATACTGCAGACCGATACACGGCAGTTACGTGGCGCATCAAGCAATGCGCTGGTATTTCACAAAAACAGGTACGGAAACTGTATAGCAAAATGAGGGGGAAGGGAACAGGGGACACAAAAACTCACCCGTCGTCTTTAGCACTGGCCTTGTGCACTGTGCCCATGGATGAAGGCTCATACTCTTCTTCCTGCTTCTGTTCTGGCTCCTCCTTTACCGCCGTGTTTGCTGCGGAGGATGTGCCACCACCGAGGTTGAAGTCTACCTCGTCATCGTCATCGTCCTCATCCATATCGTCTTCTACTTGTGGCTGTTCAGTTTGTGATGTCTCGTTTGCTTGCGCAGTCGGAGCCGCGGCTGCAGGGGCAGCGGCCTCTGTCGGCTGTGGAGGTTGGGCGGGAGGAGGAGCCTTCGCCGGGTCGGTATCATCGTAACTAAATTGAATTGCAAAGTTAGGGAGGCAAACATGTGGCGCAAGCGACTCTTTCCACATACAGGTCGGCGAAGAGATCGTCTTCGAAGTTCTCTGGCTCCGTCATGATTGCTGTGGCGCTTGGCTGGAAGCTGCTGCTTTGCAATTGCGACCCCGTCCCTTACGAATGGAGCTAACTTTGACCAGAAGAAGTAGTATTGATTCACGGAGAAATGGAAAACACGTCAACTGAAATGATCTAGATCCCTAGCTGCAGACGGCTGTGATAAGCGAGTGATGATGAGGGAGCAAAGGGCGGGTGGGAGTGAATGGGGACTGGGAGAAACGCAGCGCGACAAGAGCGGGCCCGGCAGTTTGCATGACTAAGCGGCTAGCGTCCCGTTGGCGCTGTTCAACCGTGGCACACAGGCCACAACAGGCCAGAGCGGCACCACCGTGGCGCAAGCTTAGCGTAGGCGCTGTGACGCTCACTGTGTGACATCTGCTGGCACCACTCCAAACGATCAACCCAACCTTCCGCCCCTGCTGCTCCCCGTCTCCCCAAGGCAGCTTGCAGTTGCATGATGAAGTGGCAGCTGCGCTACTTCAATGACCATCCGTGAATATGTGGTCGTCATCGGGAAGCGGCAAGAAGCCGGCGTCGTCAGTAAGTCATTGAAGCTGTCCCTTTCCCCGCGCGCGTCTGTCGCTCGGCACACCGCGAAGCTGACCCCGCCAGCCACAGGAGATGGTCCAAGTTGGTATGTTCATGTCTCGGCGATTGCGACTCGATCTCGCCTCCGGTTCGGACGATGAGAGGTTTTGCTTGCTAACAATTTACAATTAATTGATCAACAGATCGATCCGAGTAAGTTGTGACTCTGTATCTGCCTGTGCAAAGCGGCATCTGACCGGCTTCGCAGCTCCGCCTCACCGTTCTGGAGACCGCAACTCCAACGCAATGCCTCCTCCAAGAGAAGCGTGACGACTCCTGCGCCTCGCGACCCCAATGTTGTCGTCGGCGCAGCATATTCGCATGCTGATATGCTAAAGCTCGATTCCATGTACGTCCTAGACCCTTGGCCGGCCACAGCCCATTACTTACAGGTCCCAGGAATCTATCCTCCTCTTCAACACGCCCCAAAACACCGCCGTCGACCTCCTCGAACAAGAACCGACCTAACGAGTCCTCTCCACAAAGGCCTTCGTCTGGCCGGAAATCGCCGCCGTTTAAAAGCTACATCAACTTCCTCTCCAAGACCAACGATGACTGGAACACGGACGAGGATCACATGTCCGGTTACGACGATGACGATGGCGACGACTTTGGCCTGCCGAGCCTTTCAAATATGAAACGGAGAACAAGGAAGATTGCAGCTCAGCAGCAAAACGAGAACCTTGGAAGCCCCTCATCGTTTGATAAAATGTTTGGTAGTCGAGAGCGTCGCGTTTCGGACAGCGCCGATATCGCCGTCGAACGACCAGCGTCAACGTATCCCATGCCACGCAAAAGCGAAGGAAAGATTCTCCAACCACAATATAAAGATATTCTGCAAGGTTTGTGGCACAAATGTACCGCGTATGAGTCTTGACTGACAACTAGCCAGATCCCGCAAACGCACTACACCTAATTCACTATCCCTCCGTTCCCAGCAATGCTAGTTCCAAAGAAGCAGACGCAATCAACTCCCGCATTACCCGAATAAATAAATTCAAGAAGCTTTTGCAAGCTTCGTCTCTATCGCTGCCAGATCTCCGTGCGCTGGCCTGGTCTGGCGTTCCGGAGGAAGTACGTGCCATGACATGGCAGCTGCTCTTGAGCTATCTCCCTACCAACAGCGAGCGAAGGGTAGCAACCTTGGAAAGGAAGCGCAAGGAATACCTGGATGGTGTTCGACAAGCATTTGAGCGCTCCGGTACAAACAGCACTCCTGGGAAATCACGAGGTCTCGATGAAGCAATCTGGCACCAGATTAGCATCGACGTGCCTCGCACCAACCCACACATTGAACTGTATAGCTACGAAACAACCCAGAGATCGCTTGAGCGAATCCTGTATCTCTGGGCGGTACGCCACCCGGCTAGCGGATACGTGCAGGGCATCAACGATTTAGTGACGCCATTCTGGCAAACGTTTCTGGGCCTGTATGTCGCAGACTCCAATATCGAGTCCGGAATGGACCCTGGCCAGCTGCCCAAGCCAGTTCTTGACGCGGTCGAGGCCGATTCGTTTTGGTGCCTGACAAAGCTTCTGGATGGCATACAAGATCACTATATCGTTGCCCAGCCGGGCATCCAGCGGCAGGTTACGGCTCTGCGCGACCTTACCGCGAGAATAGACTCTACGCTCTCAAAGCATTTGGAAAGTGAGGGAGTAGAGTTTATCCAGTTCAGCTTCCGATGGATGAACTGCCTCTTGATGCGTGAGATAAGCGTCAAGAATATTATACGAATGTGGGATACTTATTTGGTAAGTGTATTTCAGCCACCCGAGCTACTTTGGTTCGCATCGTCATCCTAACTGAACTTTCCACGTTTAGGCCGAGGAGCAAGGCTTTTCAGAATTCCATCTCTACGTCTGCGCCGCGCTGCTGGTAAAGTGGTCAGATAAGCTGGTCAAGATGGACTTTCAAGAAATCATGATGTTCCTGCAGAGCCTGCCCACGAAATCCTGGACGGAAAAGGACATTGAGCTCCTCCTCAGCGAAGCATTCATCTGGCAGAGCCTGTACAAGGGGTCTGCTGCGCACCTCAAGGGCCAGCCCAGTCGGCCGCTGTTACCGCACCTTCAACTGTAAGGCTCCGCTTGAGAAGGCTCTGGTTGGAGACGGTGAGACTTTGTATATAAAGCAAAACACTTGGTTTTGGTCTTCTTTTTACTAGATAGAAATGAACAGGCCTGCACTGTTTACAGCACTATACGAGAACTAAACCATAATACGATGCACTTTTGTATACTTTTAGCGTGCCATTAGTTAGTATACGGGAGCTATGCATGGACGCTGCGTATGTGTAAGGTCAGGCTGCCACCACACCCAATCCAGCAACCAGCTTAAATTTAGAAACTACTATACGAATCCTTCTCCGACGTGTCGCCCTTTCACACGGCGCTCCGCCCCTTTACATTATACAAAATGCCCTTCCAGCCAAAACGAACATGCAAATGCAATTCTCATCAGAAAGCCTGCGCGTACGCAACTCCCGCAAAAATGAAATAAAAACGCCACCGTCTAATGCACCGCTGGGGTTGGCTTGATATGCACGACCCATGAACAAACAATACGAGATATACAAGAAGATGGAACAAAACAAAAGCAACGGGTATTCAAGGCCACCTTCAGAGCAAATCACCAATATAACCCAGCGTGTGCCTCTTTTCATCACACACGCGCGCCCACTCGAGCAGCAGTCGCCAGACATACAGCTTCATATCGTCGCGGCGCAGGACCTTTTCCGCCCAGGCTTTCCCCTCCTCGGCAATGAAGCGGGCCGCCGCGTCACCACGGCCGCCGGGCTTGTCAGCAAAGAACTCGAGAACAGGGTACAGGTCCTGCATTGTGTTGTCGAGGGGCGCAAAGTGCAGCCAGGGGACGAGGCGGTCGTCGTGCCACTCGGCGTAGATGCTGGCCTTGAGCGGCAGGCTGGTAGAGAGCAGGAAGCCGCGGAAGCGGGCGCTAAACGAGTTGCCGTCGACGTCGGGCAGGAACTTGTACTTGTACTGCGTGGCCATGCTGACGGCGGGCACCTCGGTCAGGTGGTCGCGCAGGAAGCCGCAGTCGTCGGCCTCGGCGGCGCAGATGGCGACGAAGCCCGCGTCGGCGAATTCGTCGAGCCACGCGCCCAGGTCGCCGCGCGCCTGCAGCGTGCTCGGGTACATGGACAGCGGGGGTAGGTCAAAGGAGAGCTCGCGCTGCTGGGTGCGCTCGATGCGCGACACCGTGGTGCCGTTGAGCATCTCGACGAAGCGGTGTCGCTGCAAGTGGTACCAGTTGTCGTGGTGCGCCCTGCCGCCCGAGTCGACGCCGCGCCAGACGACGCCGTCGCGCTTCTTGTCCCAGGAAGGGCCGTGGGTGTTGCCTCCCGAGTAGCGTGGCTCCTTGGTCAGGTACATGGCGCCCGGGATGGTGATTTCGTTGTTGACGGTCAGCTTGCAGCCGCCGAACATGGGGATGACTTCCTGCGTGGTGGCGATGCTGATGGGCTCGACAAAGGTGCCGTGCATCTGACGCAGGTGCGGCTGCGTGCAAGGGTCAATGGCTTGGGACCAGTTTTGCACGAAACCCTTGTATGCGTATGAGGGCTGCCATTGTTGGGGGATATCAACGGCGGGCGAGTAGTCTGTTTGTGCGGCGATGCCATGCGCTGCCGAGTCTGGGGGGCATGCCTGGACGGCGAGGTCCCAGTAGGGGCCGTCGTGAAGCCACTCAGGCTGGTATGGTTCTACCGACTGGGAGCTGTTGATCCTGTCAAGGCCGGTGAAGTTGGTGGTGACGTCCGCAGGGTCGACGAGCTCGCGGTTGTCGAGCTCTTGCTGGCGCAGAGTTTCCACAGTGTTGTACGGAGCCAGAACGCGGGACTCGTCCATGTAGTTGATGGGCATGTCGACATCGGGCAGGTATTCTGAAAACTCGGCGACGAGATCCGACCACAGCGGAAGCCACTCGACCAAGTCATCGTAATTGCCCTGTCTGGTGACGGCGCCGTTGCGCACCTTGACGACGTGCTCCCAGGAGCTGGCTCGCTGGGCCAGCGTAGTCGGGTCGAGGCCCCAAAAGGGAGCCAGGTCCGTGTATATCCTGTCAAAGTACTCTTCCACCAGCACGGCGTCCGACGCCTTGGCGGCCGCGAACCACTGGTCGAAGCCGGGGGGCGGATGACGGCCGCGGACCTCGCGGTATCGTGCGGCGGTGGCCTCGAGGTCGTATGTGCGACGAGCGAGCCGCTGCTCGTGGAAGTCCCGGGCGTCGGCCATGAGCTTCTTTATTGGGTGGTTTGCGCGAAAGGCGACGGGCAGGCGCGCCTTTACGGTGATCCATATCTCATCCATCTCATCGCTGCTCCATCCGAGGTAGTGTGCGTATAGGAAGAGGATGAGGAGGAGTACCGCGGCGCAGCGCAGGATCAACCGCGAGGACAAGATCTTGGGGTTGCATAGTCGTAGCATTGTGAATGGCGAGAGAAATAGACAAGGAATAAAGAGGCAGAGGAGCGAGTCCCAAGAGAAGCTGCTGCTCAAGTCATGGAGAGTGGTTTGCTCACTTGTGTACGGAGTCCTGCCTTGGGTCTACGAACGGTTGGCACCTGTTGCGTATGCCGTATGCCGCTCCTTATCCAAGACTGCCAAAAAGTCGTTTGGGGAATTGCTACAAAGATCGACACGGCGGGAGAATTACTCGTGTTGGCACTGCTCCGTACAGTGTACACAAGTGGCGGCCTGTGTGGGGGGCCCTTGACAAGCCGCTGAGGGAACAGCAGGATTGGGAGGATGGGAGCCTTTTGTTCTTTCTGTTACTTGATGGCTCATTGTCGCTCATGCGAAATAAATTAATGCTTTCTTGTGGCCATGGCGGGGTGCGGTGTACAGTACGTCCGTAATCAGAGACGAATCACTCCCCTCTGCGCCATTCGTACTGCAAGACAAGGCTGTGCAATATGTCCGTGCAGGAGGGCAGTAGGCCTTCTAACTGCAAGCCAGGGCTGTGCAAATTGTCTGTGTAGTGTCTACTGCCCTCCTGCACGGCCAATCTGCATCATTCTGCTCGGTACGGAGAACCGTTGTCGAGGCGGCAATTGAGCATTGCGCGTCCCAGCACGTGGGACCGTCTCATCTTGCGGCCCCTGACGAGCAGTGGGCCTCGCCAAATTCAGTACGGATTGGCGGGCTTACGTTTACGTGTACGAGTAACGCAGCGATCCGTATACCGTTAAGGGATTTTGCCTTGCAATGTCTGGCACTCTGTTGACAATGGATATCATCAGATTGCTTGCGTGGTCAGCGGTCGGGAAACCGTTCCATGCGCTGGCGTGCAAGTGAAAGCGGCAAGCCTGCATTTAGGCTGTCGGGAACGTGAACTAGCGCCGCGTCAGCCCTGCTAGTGTCCATTTTGGGTAGTACGCTCCGGCAGCCTGATTGTGCCATGAGCTTATTTGCTGGGGGGATCTCTTTCTATATAAATTTTCCGTACCTGGTTGCATGAGATGCATTTCGCTTATTTCAGGCTGCTGAACTATTGCGGCAGTACCATTCTTTGGCTACATGACCTCTCATTCTCTGTATATGGCACACCATACAATGTGATTTGTGTGGTACATAGTAGACCTTCCATAGCAGACTACTCGATCGAACAGTAATCTGCTTCACAACCCGCTGGTGCTCTCATTTACTTCTCCCCCCTTTAGAATTATTAACTTGGCAGAAACAAGATTTTAAATATTATTTTCACAGAAGCTAATTGGCCGCTTTCTTCGGATACCAGTCGTCCCGCCGCTATAACAAAAGCCTGTGTCATTAATTCTATGGGATAATCTTAAATGAACCTCATAGTAGCCAGTACGCGGCGACAAGTCTTGATCATCTGTCTCTAAGTTCCGCAACTGGGCTAAATGCGAAGGAGAAAAGGTACACCCAAAAAACGAAAAAAGAAACAAAAATCCAGTACAAGGTGCCTTCACACCTCTATCAATTTGACTGCAACATAATGAACCCGTCTAATTCTACTTCTCCTCCCGAATACCCAGCCAACTCTTGCGGAGGCCATGCCACGCAGCTAGCAGCCCCTCCTTAACTGCTGTTGCAAGATTTCAAACCTCGGCCCATGATTTGCCACTTCTTGGCTTTATCCAGGCTCTCCCATCTCTTCTTACATCGTTTTGTCCTTGTCACATGCTCCTTGAGATTGCCCCGTTTAGTTAAAGACTTACGACAAATTGTGCATTGCACGCCATCCTCAGTACTCTCCTCCCAAAAGAGGCTGCGTGCAATATGCTTGCGCATGGTGGAACTATGTACGTGTTAGCATAGTTTCTGGACCCCAGAGTCCATTCGCAAGGACTCGACTGAGGAATATCAGGGACTTACTGATCAATATCAGGGACTGACCGCAGAGTCCCATCATACTCCCGGCTGGTAGCAGCAATGCGGGGGCACACTTTCGCAATCTCATTAAGCGCATTGGGCCCAGAAACATCAGCACATTGGCTGTTGAGGTTCTCATTCAGGTAATTTTCGGCTTGCACATGGAGCACGCCGATGTTGTCACAGTTGCGGATATCTATGGCTGCCGGATTGACAGTCGGCTGATCAGGACGCGCGATAGGAACAAATCCTGTCTCCATGGATGCTGGACCTGCATCTATTAAGGGCTCA
Organism: Lecanicillium sp. MT-2017a; assembly: GCA_003056585.1. Taxonomy (NCBI): domain Eukaryota; kingdom Fungi; phylum Ascomycota; class Sordariomycetes; order Hypocreales; family Cordycipitaceae; genus Lecanicillium; species Lecanicillium sp. MT-2017a. The sequence continues at coordinate 282,994 of PXYN01000219.1, forward strand.
CCAGAGAAGTCGTACTCCCATGGGTTTGAGCCAAGGACACTTTTATAGCTCCAGTTAGTCAACTCTGGCGGCCCTACCCACGAGAAGTGAGGCCGTGTCTTGTGGGCATCGCGTCACCTTTAAAAACGGAAACCCCGCCGAGCAAAGGAGGAGACCATCGCTTCTTTCTCTGAAAGAAAGTAATTAAAAGCGAGAGCAATAGGTGATTTCGGCATCGCTTTGCCGAAATGTCAATAGGCTGCCCCGGTGGTTTTTATGCTCTTCGTATGATGTGCCACCCTTATCAAGCTCATTCACACTCCGTGTGATAGTCCTCATGACTAGACGCGATAGCGGTGCTTAGTCTTGTAGATTACAAGAATTCCGGGGCAGGTGGCCTGAGTCTGACATCGCGTACGAATGCTTGGCCGTCTCCATCAATACCTTACCTTTCAACTTTGGTAGCGCATCAAGAAATCTTCGTCTTCCCATTTCATAACACCGCCTTTCCCCTACAGCTCAACTTGCCATTAATAACGGTGCAAAGATTCAACTCACGAAGGAGCCTGGTATTCATTCGCGTTAAATACTGGAGGAGTTCGTGCACCACACTATCCGAACTGATGCAATCGGTGCCGTTATCTTCCTCGTCGGGTGCTCTTTGATGCGTATACGGTCGCTGCGGAGTCCTCTCAGCCATGTTGTTCTCGAAACGTCGTGAATGTGGGCGGTCTCCAGAAAGTTCGCGTGATCGTGCTAATACGACACAGTAGAAAGTAATGGATGGTCTCACAAGGCGTTTGTAAAACGTGTTATACTCGTGGTGAAGATCGGGTAGGGAAGAGCAGAAGTAAATGACGGACCCGTGGAAGGGCAAGGGTTCCTTTATACCTATGAGGAGCTGGGCAGCCCTCCAAACTCGTCAATCGTGAGAAGACGCGTTAAGCTGGGAACCAGAACCTGCTGCAGATCAGCCTGGCCAATCACTGCGAGGATGTGTAAGTGGACAGGGACCGTGTGGAGAAGTGGCTGAGAAGCAGCAGCAGAAGATGCAGCACCCAGAAGAAGAAGCACCCAGAAGAAGAAGCACCCAGAAGAAGATGCAGCACCCAGAAGAAGATGCAGCACCCAGAAGAAGATGCAGCACCCAGAAGAAGATGCAGCACCCAGAAGAAGATGCAGCACCCAGAAGGAGAGGGGCGCTGGCTCGCCGCTCTGCAGTGCTGTGCGATTTATTGAGCCGTTCCGTCTCAGCGCTTCCAAGCCCCGCTTCTGGTTGTACGGTTCCCAACCCTTTGTTCATATCCTGAACACTTAAGGAAGCGTACTACAGTTAGCCCATCGTGAATATTGCATGCAGCTTATACCTCTTTGTCAGCTCTTGACCGGAAGCTCTCCGCCCCTGGCGTTTCTACACAGAGCCATTCTTCTCCTCCTCTCCCACACATCAACCAAATTTTGTGGTTTAGTTTCCCTGGAACTTGAAGCGCTGCCCATACGGCGACTGCACCCCTGATTCGGAAATGCCTTCGCCGGGTAGCCCTGCTTCGCTCATAGTGGCAGCCCGATCGCCTTTGGCTAGAGGCACAGGGCATGGCGCTAGCCACTTCCCCAAGAAGGCAAAGACGTATAATCAGCGAAGTCTGAGAATTCACTAGAGTAGGAGAGCTTGGCAGCTGATAGGTAGCGGTTTAGACGACAGAGGGGGCCGGGATGGGATATTGCCCCCGTGTGCGAGGAAACGCGACGGTCGACTACCAACCCAGTATCGTAGATCATTACAGCTTTGCCCAGCCGCACATCCGCCACTGCGCAGGCACAGCCCAGATGCAGCACGGCCGTAAGCAGGCTTCCTCCCGCAGTTGGCGCAGTATCTGCCTCATGCTGTATGCACAAGGACATGACACGAAAGTTTGCAAAACGCACAGGCACGTCTTGTCCTAGCCATCCCACGACGATACTGCAATGACGGACATCGATGCAAGATGCTCGACAACTTCACTCTTGACAAGCTTAATCTAACTGCCGACTGCCGCCGCACAGCCAGTGTCGCCGTCGCGTTTAGTAACTGCGCGCCGAACGGGTCGTTGCTGTGCGACGATTTTATCCTCAGCCTCTGGGAATTGCTCAACGCAACCGTCGCCGACATGCGGCCCTACCCCATGCAGCAGTTGATTGCATGGTGCGAAGCTGAGGCGCCCACCTTGATTAACGTTTTTAGCGCAGAGGCAGCAATCAGCGTGGGATGTAAGGCCGAGGTGTGCACGTCAACGGCTATCCAAGTCAACCCAGACCTGGCGGGCATTGGGGTATGTTGGAATGTTTTACGAATTTCGCTTCTGTTCGTGTCTCTATATGTATATTCGAGTTACTGATGTTACTATCATAGGTATTGGTTGCTTTTACTATCGAAGTAATCATCATGTCACTTCTTTCGCTTGGCTTGGCTTTGTTCACTGTCTCTGAACGCCGCCAAGGTGGACCCGTGGAATTGCAACTTCCTGCGGAAAGCCGAGCATATATGGCGCTGCAGTCGGCTTTGTGTGTCTTTTGGGATGCATCCGTCTTCTTCTCCTTTGGCGTCACCGTAGCCGGCTTCGTCATTTACTTCACCGACAACACGCAGTACAACGAGGGCTTCCGACCGATTTGTACATCCACAGCAATGTTAGTTCCTGTGGTGCTGTGGTACTTTTGCGCCAAGGTGTGCTCCTACCGTGGCTGTCGTCGGGCTATTCTTCACATGTCCATCTTACTGGCAGTTGTGGTCAGTCCCGGTTGGATGCCCATGTTTAGGGGCGTCCCACGCAGGTCAGATTGTTATGTCCCTTCCTCTCCGGCGATTTACCTCTACAACATCGCTAGTTTGGGGTTTACTTTCGCTTTTCTCTCCTGTCGAATCTTTAGCTACGTTGGCGTGCTGTGGCGCTTCCCGTGGAAGCGGCAGTGGAAACAACCAAATGGGCCTGGACAATGTTTAGCCCACGTGCTGACGCTGTTTGTTACCACGTCAATAAACCCAGTCAGAGCATGGTGCAAAGATCCCAAGGGCTATTGGCGAGCAGCTTCTATTTTCATGGACACTTCCACACCGGCACTGTCGATGGCTTTACTCTACCTATCCTTTTCGCTCTTCATCCAAACGCGAATAGACATGGACAATGCTATGCACGGCAAGCTTCAACAAGGGCACTGGGAATTTGGGCAAGTTCTGGCCGTGACGGCGTGGATTCCGACAGTTTTGGAGCTGTACGCCATTGGCAAAGGTATGGTATACCATGAATTCATGCTGCTAGGTCAACCCTCTACTAACAAGCCGTGCAGAGCAGTTGGACGGTTATAAGTGGCGCCTACCTGATGGACTACAGGTTGTTATTGACAAGAGACGGACGGAGCCGTTATCGCTCCTACCAGTCAGATCCAGTTGTAAGAGTTGACCAGGCAATAAACTATGCACTTGACCAGCCTTACTGCAAACCATCCTGTTGACAAACGGGTCATTGTGAGCAGAAAGCCAGGGCGGACAGTTTGAACACAAGGCCGGCGGATTAAATGCATAAATAGAATGCATAGCTCCAGTTGCTCATAGAGCTCAGTCACCTAAATGAGGAAGATGCTTGGCGCCGGAGCTGTGGGAGAAGCAGGAGGGGCAAGCGCACTTGCCAAGTTGGACTTACACCACACCCCCATTGCCAACCTGTAACCCCCTGGTGCTCTCTTTTTTATTCTTCACCCCTATAAAAGTATTAGCTTGGCAGAAACAAGATTTTGAATAGTATTTTCACAGAAGCTAATTAATTACGGTCTTCAGATACCAGCCGTCCCGCTGCTATGACAAAAGCCTGTGTCATTAGCGACCACACTTCCCACCTAGTCTCGCCCAGACAAAATTCACAAGATGTCAATTCAACCACACTGGAAACCACGTTATTGAAGTTTGGCTTTCTGATTTACCAAATTCCCTCCTAAAAAACCTCAAGTTCTGGACCACCATGCCACCCCAGCCATGCTCACAGTCGTTACTCTTGGCAAACATCAGCCCCACGATCTCGACTAAAGAGCCAGGGCAGCGCAGATCGGTCGCCAGTCGCTGTCGGTATAGAAGGCGCCCACCGCCCACGGCGACATATACTTCCCTGTCCCCAAAGCCAAAAAATTTCAGCTATTCGACAACGTTGCCGTCGGGATGGCTTTGAGCTAATGCGACCTGCCCTGCAGTAAAGCCCCGTTGAGACCCCAGCGCTGCCAGCCACTGCGCGTCATCGAAGCACGATGATTGCCGCAACGTTTGGAATCAACGGCGATGCGAGATCTAAGCACCTTAAATGACGGAAGTTTATCTTTGGAATCATTTTCATGTATATGCGACAGTTTCTCGAATTTCCTTTTACGGCGTATAGTCGCATTTCCGGTGTTGATCAAGCCAGTCTTATAAAGCCGACGACGCCAAACAAGGAGCTGTTTCTCAATTCCTTGTCAAAGTGTAAACTTAATCTACGAATACATACAGCCACCCTCTTGGGTATTGGCCATACACTTGGCCGTATAGCCTGCTTCTCTCTTGATTCTGGCTTCAACACACAGCATGGACGACTCTCGAAGTAAGCAGCACATACAACCCTTTACAGACCTTGCCTTGACCATCCCAACTAACATCTTCAAAAGAAAAACAGCCTCAAGGCTACGTCGACCCCAACTTCCCAAATCCCAACGGCAAATGGGACGTCCCCGTCATCATCTACGGCTACACCCCGTCCTTCCCCCTCGCCGCCTTTGCCGCCGCCTGGTTCGCCGTCTTCTTCGCCATCCACCTCGCCCAGACCATCCGCCTCCGCAGCTGGTGGTTCATCACGTTCCCCGTCGGCCTCCTCTTCGAAGTCGTCGGCTACATTGCGCGCTCGCTCTCGGCCAAGAAGGACCCGTACCACCTCATCTACTTTGTGCTCAACTACTTCTTCATCGTCACGGCGCCCGTCTTCCTCGCGGCCGCCATCTACACCGTGCTGTCGGCGCTCATCAGCCGCCTGGGCCGCAGCTACTCCGTGCTTCCGCCGAGGGTGATTCTGTGGTTCTTCATCACGTCAGACGTCGTGGCCACGCTCCTCCAGGTCTCTGGGGCCGCGCTCATCGGGAAGCGGCAGTCGGACCGCCAGGATCCCACGGACGCCAACAACATTCTGCTTGGCGGTCTCGCGTACCAGGTGTTTTCTATGGGTGTTTTTGTCATTGTAAGCGGCAGCTTCCTCGTGAGAGCGCGGCATGGCATCCGGCGAGGCGGCTGGACTCTGTTTAGCATTGCCTTTGCGGCGTCTACCATTCTCGTGTTTTTGCGAACTGCGGTGCGTCTGGCAGAGACTGCACAGGGACTCTCTGGGGAGCTGCAGACCAACGAGGTGTACTTTGCTTGTCTAGAGTTTGCGCCGATTGGGCTCGCCGTGGTGTTGTTTGCGTGTTGGTTTCCAGGCCGCTGTCTGGGAAGCCGCGTGCAGACAAAATCAAATCCTAGCCACGTTCAACACACATCACATCATGTATAAAAACAAGTTCCTTAGCCAGGATAGTTCAATATTAGTCTCAGTGGAAGCCGGCAGCTTCTGTGGCTGGCTGGCAACCAATCCGCGTATCCCGCTCGCTGTCCTTAGAAAGCAGACACCATCAGACATCCAAGCCTTACTCGGCAAGTCACGTAAAAATGAAGTCACCCATACCAACACATGACCTTCAATGGCATACATCCTCCCGGAGGTTATACCTGTTCGCCACTTGACCACTGCCCCATCCCACGTAATAGTTAAGGCCATTCCCACTCATCCGCGGGGGAATCTGCTCCGCGGCTAATCCTCGCAACCACGCCACCCAGCCGACCAATCACAGCGCAGCTATTTCGGACCCAGCCCAAACCACCAACGTCGAGCAATTCCCACAACAGCGCACTCGCCGCCGACCGAAGAGCAAGAACCATCTCCTCTCCGCCACCCGCCCATCAACCCCCCCTCCTCCCCTCCGACGAACTGTCGAAACCGGGCATCTCGCCATCAACTACGGAGTGATTGGAGCTCAAGCTGACCTGTCCAACCGTTCGCAACGCCGGCCAATTGACGCTTACGAGAGAAAACGCCGCCCGCCCGGGAAAAAAAGGAACAACCACAAGATGCTGTCGTCGTCGCGCTCAGCGGCCGCCATGGCCCTGCGAGGTGCGTTAAATTCTTCAACACGTCGCGCCGCACCATCGCTGCCGGACATGGCTTTGCTAACATTGTCTTTTTTTGCCCCGAAAACAGCCAAGCCCACGACCGCAATGGTGCCGTTCCGCGCCGCCGCCGCTATTACCGCAGCCTCGAGACGAGACGCCAGCTCGCTGACGCCCCACGGTGCTGCGTCCGGCCTCGCCAGCGCCCGCAAGGAGGTTCCCCTCGCCAGTGAGGAGGGAACCAAGGGCGTCATTCAATATGCACTGTAAGCGACTGCTTTTTCCAACGGATGGAATCAAAGTGGGAGACGACATCAGACTAACCCTTCCTCTCTCTTTCTCCAGCACCTCCCTCGATGTCATCACCAACTGGGCTCGTCAGTCCTCTCTCTGGCCCATGACCTTTGGTCTGGCCTGCTGCGCCGTCGAAATGATGCACCTCTCCACGCCCCGATACGACCAGGATCGCCTGGGAATCATTTTCCGAGCCTCCCCCCGTCAGTCCGACGTCATGATTGTCGCCGGCACCCTGACCAACAAGATGGCACCCGCTTTGCGCCAGGTCTACGACCAGATGCCCGAGCCCCGCTGGGTCGTCTCCATGGGCAGCTGCGCCAACGGCGGCGGCTACTACCACTACAGCTACAGCGTCGTCCGCGGCTGCGACCGCATCGTCCCCGTCGACATTTACGTCCCCGGCTGCCCGCCCACCAGCGAGGCTCTCATGTACGGCATCTTCCAGCTCCAGCGCAAGATGCGCAACACCAAGATTACCCGCATGTGGTACCGCAGATAAATTCAGCAACGGCGTGCTCTTGTTTTCAGTCACGCTGTACGCTAGTGGGAGGATTTTGTTGTTGTTATTTGGCTGATTCTGTGGAAAGAGAGAGGGGCTGCGTGGAAAGTGGAAAGTGGGAGGACCATGCAAAATGTCTTGTTTATAAAATGCCTGGAGAACGCAGAAGGGGAGAGACATGTCCCTGGCTCCAGAGCTAAGCCTACTATTTCCTTTGTTCAAAGGCGGAGTACAAGGGGTTGTGCCCGTCCAAAGAGTTTTAACTTATTCCGGTAGAGTGGTGGCTTATTAGCTACTGAAATATACTGTACAACATCAAAAAAACACGCCGTGTCCGTCGGAACCTGCCGGCAAAGATTTGCTCTTAGCCTAGCATAAAGCCCATGATAGGAACAGAATGGTCTGTCTACGGTGCGTAACATTCACAGTGACTAAACAAGCAGAAGTGTAGCATCAATACGATAAAGAGTTGTGTTGTATATGCGAAGAATGCAGATATTGTACCTAATGCTCTTGAGTCGCTGGTGCTCCCATCACGCGTCAAGATCCACTCTCCGAGAACCACAGGGGCAGACTGAAAGACATGCAACGACCTCGTACACAATTGGAGCCCGAATGACAAAAAGAAATCCCGCCTTTTTATCCTTTTGCGGTTCCCGTCCATCTGACTCTGCTGCTGATTATTGACACTCGACAACAAGTCGACCAGGATGCCCGCATACCATGTTCCAGTCTGCACGTCCCAAAGAGCACTCTTCTGTTTCTGACTCATCTTTGGCGTACGCTGATCCCAGCTATGCGAATTAACATCCTTGTCGAGACCCTTTGTTCTTTACGCTGGTGACAGTAGACAATGCGGCATTTCATATCAACAAGAAAACAAGCCCACCAGCGCCGAGCAGATGTAGTCAACCGACCCATCATTACCAAACGAAAAATAAAATCATATACCCAAATGCAATAGCTTGCACGCGAACCAAGGCTGAGTAGAAATGACAGAGAGGCAAAGGGGCAATCCGAAACGAAAGGTTACAGGCAGAAGACTCGAACTCGTCCAGTTTCCTAATGCTTGTTTTGTATCATCATCATCATCTATTCTTGGCCAAAGCCCATAGTTTCCTCAACGGCAATCGTAAGCTTTTGCTGTAGCGTCTCCAGATCCTTGTAAGGGGGAAGATCGATACGGTTGAAACTAAAATGTATGTTAGCGTTCGCCATTGCCGTTTAGTAGTATTCACATTGAGCATACCATGTGTGTGCCTTGGGCAGGTTAACAAGTTCCCCAGCCTTTTCGATCGTAAAGCGTCGAGGACCGTCACTACCTTGAAGATCCTTGAAACCGTTGACGGGAATTCTAGAAGTACCAGTCGTGAACTGGAGCAGACGCGACTTCTGCTCGCCATCCCAAGACCGAACAGTCTTCCAAAAGTTCTGGACAACTTCATCCGACTCCGTGTATCCACGGTAATCGGTGTGCTTCTTCCAGTCATCAACATCAATCTCAGCAATACCACCAATGAGGAGTTCCAGCTCGCGTTCGTCAAACACATTGATGAGGTCCTGCGGGATGAGTTCGTGGAAACCCTCCTTGAAAGCCTGGAACTGCTCTGCAATTCGCTTCTCGATGCGCCACCTGACCATCAGATCGACATACTCCTTCTTATTCTCATTGGTAACTTCAATATTACGGCCGTCGGGGATAAGATCCTCGGTCGTCATCACGCCAAAACGCTCATCCTCGGTGGAGAAGGTTTGCTCCAAAATGCCTCCTGAAATATCATTATCCAGCATCCACTGCAGAGATCGGTGGAAATCGGCATCAACACCCTCCATATCAGCCAAGGACACTGCCTTGCCCAAGACCATCTTGTATAGCGCACCGATGAAGAATGCGTCCAGGAAGCGTCGGTGGAAAATTGCGAGACCAACAACTCGTCCGATGAACTTGAAGTAGTTGAGATGCTCCGGGTTGATTCCAGAGTGGGGGTTGATTTGGAGTGTATAATTATCGTGAGCGGAGTATTCGAAGAGGCAGTAGAAGGGATTGAACATTTCGTGGGACAAGAGGAAGAAGAATTCTCTCGACACACCACCATAATCAAGACCCTCCTCGCCGTCAAACTTAATCATGAGTCGTTTCTTCAGATCCGTAGCAGATTGGCGAGTAATCTCAGCAAATGAATCCTCAAAGATGTGAGATCTCCTGACTTTGACGTGGCATTGGCCGCTGAGGTTACGCATGGCTGGCTGGGATCGGAAATAGATGAGCTTGCGTCTAAAGTCTCGCTTGTACTGTGGGACATTCTGGTCTAGGGACGACGGCAGACGTGGGTCATCCCAAGTAGTAGTCTTTGTGTTGTGATCAACAAAGTAGACACGAGCCGTGTTTGTGAGTCGCATCTCCCATCCACTAGGAAGAGGTCCAAGCTGCGAAACGGGCTGTTGCTGAATCTGACCGTTGGCATTGTTCTGTCCGCCATAAAGGCGAATATACTGCTGGCGGCGCGGGTCGACCCAAGTTGTTGTTCTAGTGTTATGGTCAACAAAATAAGGTCGGCCCTCTGGAGTCCAGCGCTGTTCCCAACCAGGAGGAAGCTCGCCAGTTCCAGGGCTGGTGGCACCGGTGTGAAGCATCTGTGCAGCGTTGCTAGCGGCCGCCGCATTGTTAGGAGGCGGGCTGCTGCTACCTTGCGAAGTGCTGGGGGCCTGCAGGGTCGGCGAGCTGGTGCCAGTGCGGTCCTCTGGAAGAGTTCTATTTTGGTGTCGCTGTCGTTCGACCTGAGTGTTCACTTCTCGCTCGTGGCGGGCCTCACCGGCGCCGGCCACTGTAGGTCTGTTCCAGCTGGTCGTACGAGTATTATGGTCGACATAATAGGTTCGTCCAAGGTTGTCCTCACGCCGCTCCCATCCCGCAGGCAAGCGGCCCTGGGCATCTTCAAACGGGCTAAGCTGGCTGGTAGGGCGTGGCTGAGGAATTCCATTTGCCGGTGCAGGGGTGCCACTTGTGCTGGCGGGATGTGGTGGTCCATTAGGAGATCCCAAATTGCCTCCATTAGACGACGACATGGCCGAGCCGGGTCTACCGTCGGCGGGCGGCGCTGATAGGGAGGAAATGCTGGATCCTGTAGCGGCGAGGCCACCTGGGCGGCTTGAGGAGGCCTGGCCACTGCGGATCGGATTGTTCAAGTTGCAAGATAAGTTGATGATGAGTTTTCCATGAACGACGAGATTGTCGGTAGATTTCTTAAGATCCCTGGTAATCATCTGATCTGTTGTCGTGTTAAAACGGTTAGCGCCAGGCGACAACAGACTATAATAAACAAAATTGAAAACTGCGCGTGTAGAGCAAGAGCGTACCGTCTGCATCGGGTCCTAGGTCTGGCATCAAGTCGCCAACACGAAGGTTGATGACGCCAAGGAAGCCTTGGTCCTTCTTCTTGAATTTCTTTTGGTCGAACACCTGCACGGCGAGGATGCTTCCTTCGTTGGCCCGGCTAACAAGCAAGTACAATTAGCAAAACAACGTTGAGCGCGGCTGGAGGTCTGGGGAAGGGATGTCGTACAAGTCAAAGCTCTCATTCCAATATGGGTTCAGAGTCCTCTTGCTAACGGTGGTCGTCTTGGTCTGCTCGCCGTTGATAGTAGCAACAGCGAAGGGGTCGGGAAAGCCTGCTTCTTGTTAGACATGTTTGATCGAGCGCATCTATGGAAGGGTCGGGTCGGGTCGTACGAAAAACATCACGCTTGTAGAGACCGTCGGCGGCAATAACTGTCGTGATGTCAGCATCGGAGTTCGGCTCGGCGGTGATTGGAAATCATGATTGGTAAGACGCACTGGTTACTCGGACATTTGGCTTGCTATTATCATGAACGAAACCAACAGTTAGCTTCAAAGTCCTCGGCAAGATGCCATGAAAGGCAAGGTACCGCGATGAACGCACCTGGGCAAGCCAGACTCGGCTCGAGTAGAACTCATCGTGTCCACTCGTCAGCGGGGGTGGCAGCGCAATAGGCGCTCTGCAACACCAGTGTCGTGAGAATTGATGAGGCGAATCCGCAATACAAAGGCCGGCACAAAGTCTTTGGCGTCTCGAGAGGATGCAGGACCCCTTTTGGCGGCGGCACAGCAAAAGGACGGGCTACGGACTGGATGACAAGCTGGAGGAAGGTTGAGGCTGTGCAGTAGGCCGTGGAGGCTTTCGAGGTGCTAGGCGAAGGCAAGGCAATCCTCCCCGCTTCCATCCCTCTCTGGCTGGCTGGAGAGCGGCAAGCCTGACTGTTAGATAACGCGCACGTGATGTGGTGGGGCGCAAGTCAAGCCTCTTGGGCGCAGCGGCGAACGCAACAGCTGCCTTGGGTGCTCTCCTTGCCACTGGCCCAGCACCTGGTGTCCACTAAAGCAACCCACCGTTCACCTAATGCGGGCGCTGGCGACGTCGTTGGACACCAGAGCAAACAGCGCCGGAGCTGCGCGCTGCACTAGCGTTAGGCAGGCGAGCCAAGATGAATGGAAAGGATGGGTGGAAAGATGGGGCAGCTAGGTATTGTATTGATGCAGATGCGTACGAGCAGTACGAGCACAGGACAAACACTGTACCTTGCCTTAGTCCCAAAACCGTCCCTCGCATCGCCTCGTTATGGCCGGCTGGCGGCCTCGAAAAAGCTGCTCGAGAGCACCAGACGTGCAACCAGCGAAGACGTCATTACGGTTGAGGAGCTCACAGTGCTCGACTAGAGTTGGCTTCAAGATGGGCTAAGCATGCAGCAGGTCGAGGTTGCATTGCACAAGAGACAACGTACGCAATACACAACGAAACCAAACGCTGCCGATAAATGATACCAAAACAGGCGTCGCCTGTCGCCAGCTTCAACTAACTGCCAGGCCGCGTCGTCCTCCGCCAGGTCTTCTCCCTTATACTGTACTCACGTACATAGCTCGGCCGTCGATAGTATTGCAAGCTTACCGTCACTAAAGGACTAGCGGATACCGAACCCGGGCCACGGAGGCAGTGGCGCAATCCATCGGGCTCCCGGCACACCACGGCGTCGCCCACCCTTGATGCTGCGACGCAACCACGGCGCTAACGACGTAATCAGCTGTCGTTATACATACGTATGTTGTACGCAGAACCCTCGCCCGGGTCGTCCTGGGACGGCTCCTCATTCGACCATGGACCCCTTTTACAATATCCTGAGCCACCTTGGCACTACGTCTCTGCTGCGGCTACTGTTACAGCTGTGTCTGTTTTAATGCGAGCAAAAGTTTAAACTGTGACGTCGAGCCCGGATTTTGGACTGTGAATGGCCAACCCCACATGTTGCCTCATGCCTGTACTGAGCCACAGTAACACAACAAGGCACTGCTGCGTGTCTCGCGGCACACGGAGCATGGTGTGAAACTCGCCTCTGTAACCCCTGTCACTTTCTATTTATACGCATCACGCTGCGTACTATACGGTACTGCGTGCCTTGAGCTAACAGTGAGCAACCCAGCGCGTGCTGCGCAAGCCACATTGATCACATAGCTTTGGGAGCTAGAACTACAGTCCGGGGGCCGAGTACAGACACTGCGGTTTCAGCAAAAATTGAATTTCAAGACCTAAACTCCAATAAGACCTATCGACTCCGTGTCTGCTGCGGCGAGAGACAACTATCGGCGTGGTTCAAAGTTTGTCTCTTACCTCAGAGCAATAAAATTCCATCCCTCATCTTTATTTTTGTCTTCCCAGAATCAATATTAGCGTGTAGACAAGCCAGAAACCTCATACACAACCACTCTTTCGGCAGACTTTTGTCGGCACTGCCACAGCCCTTCCAGGGTTCCCAACCTCGCATGTGTGTGGCAGCTCTACGTGATGGCGTAGTAGTCGTGCAACTCACTCCCCTCCATCGAGCTGACGTCGGCCGGTTCTATTCCTTTCTCCTAGTAAGGTGCATAGCCGCGACCGCGACCGCGGCCGCCGCCTCTATATCCACCTCGTGGAGGGAAACCGCCTCGCCCGAATCCCCTACCGCCGCGGAAACCGCCACGGCCGCGACCACGGCTCATGCCGGGCACGTTGGTTCTCTTCGGCGTCACCTTGATGTTGCGGCCCTTGAAGACGCTTTCGTTGAGGACGAGCGCCTGCGCGACGAGGCTCGGTTCCGTAAACTCGACATAGGCGTACCTAGAAAATCACACAGTCAGCAAACCCAACAAACAGAAGACGGGCTGGGGTTTCGGAGCTTACCCCTTTGGCTGTCCTGAGAACTTGTCGAGCAGGATGGTAACTCTGTTTATGGATCCGCAGCTCTGGAAATGCGCCTGGATCTCCTCTGGCGAGGCAGAGTAGTCAACATTGCCGACAAAAATGCTGCGCGAGTCGACCGATTCCTTGTCGTCGGCGAGGCTGGCTGACTGCTGCTCCAAGCTGGCCTGCATCTCGCGCAGCTTGTTGGCCTCCTCTTCCATTTCCGCCACGCGCTTCTTCATCGCAGAAATTTCTTCCTGAAAGGCCCATCGTTAATCGTCGCTCGCTTCTGCCTGTTGTCCGCTGGATGAACCTACCTCCTCCGTTCCGGCCGCCTCGGTGTCAGGCTCACGCTCTGCCGGCACCGGCTCCTCTGGCTTGCCCGAGTCCGACATGGTGCCTGTCCGTGAAGCTTTTCGTAACCTCGTACACCCCTATACGGTCCTGGTCCTGTCAGTATGCCTATACACTCCTTTACCTCAGCTCGGAGGCGCGCAACAAAGCAAGGCAAAGTAGGAGGTGTCGTTGCTGCCTAGCAGAGCTATGCAGCAGAGAACACAGCTCCAATGCGGTTTGCCTTGCTCAAAGCACGAATCTCATGTCTGACTCACCCAGGAAATCGATTATATCGGACGCAACGGCAAGCGCTCCTTCAGTGACGTTGAGGTCTGGAAAACGAATGTAGATCCAGTGTCGGCAATCACACTGGAGGGCAACATTTACGGTTGCGGGACGTGGGGTCCCGAAGTTTGTCCGGCCGCCTTCAAACCGACTTACCTGGTATCTGGTGTGCACCGCGTCGCGTCTGTGAAACGCGGTGAATATTGCGGGAAAAAATGGATAACGACGCTATTCAGCTGAATGGATACGTTGAATATTATAACCCTGACTTGAAGCTGTTCTCAGTTCAGAGTTCCCGGTTCCGTTCCTGGTATCTGGAGTCTAGCAAGTCCCCATGCTGCGGACAGCCCGCACTTATACGAGCTCGGGTGCGGAGCACAGAGGCTTTATAGCTCGACAGCGTCTGTTGGCAACACAAAACCGCAAATACTAGTTAATCTATTTGCGGACCGCTTGCTATTCACGGCCAATCATTCAGTGAATCACGCATCCTATGCGTTGTTACACCCGTTTGGCGGCTTTCATATACATCCGTCACGTGGGCTCGTATTTGTGATGGAGAGGGGGAAACTGGCGCCTGCAGCGTCTAATGCAAGGGTCCTTGGTCTGTTTCCCGCCTACCTACAAAGCTCAATTTTCCCTTGTACAGTAATTCCTTGAAATTTTCCAAGGGCACAATTCCGTCTTCTCTATACAATACTTGGGACTACCGTGCCTACAGTCCATTACCCTTTGCGCGTACTCTTACATGCAACCGCCCGTTACGCGGTTGGCACCGTCCTCCCTCCAGCCACCATGGCAGCACAAACATCACCCTCAGCACCCTTGCTCGGCAACTCGCAGGAAGCAAGGGGTCCGCACCACAATCACGCATCCGGGTCATCTAGCGACGAAGATGCCGAACTCGGCTCAGCAACAACGCTCCACCGCAGGTGCAGGCGTTTCTTGGCGTCGCGGAGGAAGCACTTCCTCGTCATGGCCGTTGTCGCGCTGGACGTGACTGCCTTGCTCGCCAATGTGTTTATTCAACTTATCGCCTGCGAAATGCAGCAGTCGGACGAGCCATGGGTGCAAACCATTACGCGGTCTTTGGAAACGTTGGGCCTGTTCTTCAGCTGTCTATTCATGGTCGAGCTGGGAGCATGCCTTTTTGCATTTGGCTTTAGGTGAGACCTTCATCCACCACAGTTCGGGGAGAAATTCGCGACCACTAACAGTTAATCTAGCTATCTCAAAAGCTCATTTCACCTGTTCGACGCAGTCGTCATCGTCTTCAGCTTCCTCATAGACGTTAGCGCACAAGGACTTACAGAATCGATAGGTTCACTGGTTGTCGTGCTCCGTTTGTGGCGTCTAGCAAAGATCTCAGAAGAGGTCGTGATGGGCGCGACCGAGCGCATGGAGATCCTTGAGCAGCAGCTGGATGAGCTGGAGAATGAAAACAAGCGCCTACGAACGCGCCTCGGTATGGAAACGCACGAACACAATGTGCACGGCTAAGCTGTGGACAGCTTGTCTCGACCTCGTGTACAAGCGCAAGCGTGTATCTATGAATAACGAATCACGACTACCACGGACAAGATCACTCGCATTTGTCATCACAGCATGAAATTCACACAAGATATTTCAACTAAGTGTCAGCGCGAGCCGCACTTGAAGATTTAGTAATTTGTCTATATAACATAACTCCATTGTCCCATGCCGTCGCTGTCTTGTGCCCTTGGATTTCTATCATTCAGAGCGCAGACTTCTACCACAAATGCAGACTTCGTGACCATAAAAACTCCAGACATGCCTATGCTTGGTATCTCCTCCACAGGTGCTTCTAATGCTTTGTAAAGTAACCGAGAGCGTCGTACTATGTACTGGCCCAGAATACGGGCACATGTGCCCATATTACAGGTGGCGATTTCGTTTGTTGTTCTGATTAAAGGGGTCTTTGCCGCCAAAACAGCCGCCGAAAAAGTCGTCAAAATTGATTCGCCGCTTCGTTCCTGCGCCTCGCCCCAGGTGGCCAGATCCCCTGACTCTTGATGAACTGTTGTTCAGGCGAGCCTTTGCCGCTCTGGATGAAAACTGGTTCTCGTGCGGCCGTGAATCCGAGAGATCAAGAGTGCCGATGTTTGGATACGGATGAGATGACTGAAATGTGAAGTTGTCTTGCGTGGGAACAACAAAGTGAGGCGTCTCGTCTGTACGAGCCGTCGAGCTAGGTGCAGACGGTTCTGATCTTGTTTGTGACGTGTTAGGGGGCTGGGGCTCGTTGGCTGTACGTGTAATCTCGGGCGAGGCTGTTCTCTCTGTCTTCTCGACTTCGTCTTCGCTTTCGGTGCTTGGTAGGGCGTTGTCGCGGCCTGAACCGTCGAGTCGCTCTGTTGCCCAACGGCGTATTTGCCACCCCTCGCCGTCACATAGTCCGATGTTTTCCTTGTCAAGAAAGAAGAGGAGATCCTCGAGACACTCCTGGTACCCGTCAGAACGTGCCTTGGCTTCGGCTGCGGCTGAGGTTTTGTAAAGTTTTGTGACGGAGAGCGCGGCGGCCTTGAAGACATCGAGGAGCTGTTCGGGCGTTTCCGTCGATGCCGTCGCTCGTCCACTGGCGCTACCTCCTCGGCCGGGATCCATTATTGCGGTTGGATATGGTCGCTTCTCGCGTGTCGGCTGTGTCGTGTTTCGTTTCGTGTCCGCCTGCTGCGGTGCGATGGTGTTTTTTGTCCGGAATGTAGGGTGTTGTTGTTAACTGCAGGTACCCGAATACCCCGCCGGACCGAGTCTTCGTTGCCTGGCTCGATGTCACGGCCCGAGGACTTCGAGCCGAAATAAGATGACCTCGAAATCTAGTGAGCCGGTGGTTTCGGCCGATATTCCGCCAACTTGCTGCAGTTGGCAGCGCGTTTTTGTCGTTGGCAGTGGGAGGAACAAGACAGAAGCTGCTTGAATGACGGAGCAAAAGGCTTGTCTTGGGCAGGTGTGGGGTGATGCAGTTGACTGCCTGTCACACGTGATGAAAGTTGCACGGAACCGTTCCAATGAAGACGCAAAAAAAAAAAAATACACACATATTCATACGAATATCGCAGAAAACACGTGGAAGGCAGTATATACAATAAAACCGGAATAGGAGAGGAGCTTAAGGCTCTATGAAAATACTACATCGCTTTCTACGCGCGCTGGTAGACCTTGCCCTAGCCGAGGCCGCAATCCTATAGGGTAGGCTCCTCTAAGGTTTCGAATAGTGGGCGGCCGGAACTTTTTTAATCCACGCGTGAGACTCGCGGTGGTGGGCAGTTCCACCCACTTGGCACGGATGGCCAGGGATTGACCAGCCGCGCTAGACCCAAACTGCGCCTGCGCCAGACTATGATGTGCGCCTCGAGATTCCGCCTATACGCAGGCTCCAAAAAACACCATTCCCATACTTTCGTCGCGGGAAGCACAATTTACTCGAAATAACCCTACAAACATCTCTGTTTCATCAGACCAGTCATCTGAACTTGGCATACATACGTATACAGAGACTCCAGACCGGGAGGAAACGCACCCGGACGCGTCTACCGACCAAAGTCGCGTAAAGAGGCGAGCTCAAATATTCCTTGTCCAGCATGGCACCGCTCCTCCAACACAATGGCGCCGACACGGACGCGTCAATGTCGGACTCTCCGGCGTACCATCACAGAGAAGAGATGGTTTGTTCATCAGCGCTTCCCGTGGCGTTGTTTCGCACGCTAACTGTCGCTCTCTAGGAGGTCGACGAGACCCCCGACTACACCGATTCTGACACCCAGCCCAACACGACAGCAAGCAGTGTTGTTGGGGAGCCCATAGGCGATGGGAGAAAGCGCAGGTCAGAAGCTAACCAGCTGAGACGGAGCATCTTTGGCAAGAAGCACGATCGCCTTGGCGAATCAAAGGTAAGCGCGCACACGACAGTTCCTGGACACCTTCACGCACTACTGCCTTCAGAGCTAACGGCGCAACTATAGGAAGATGATACGATTCGAAGATTCAGATACCTGCTTGGTCTTACTGACCTCTTTCGACACTTTATCGAGACGAACCCGAACCCCAAGATTCGCGAAATCATGGCCGAGATTGACCGACAAAACGCAGAGGCTACGCGAAACAAGAAGACAGGCGGTAGACAAGGAGGTGCCACAAGCGATCGCAGACGCCGCACCGAAGCTGAGGAAGATGCCGAGCTGCTCAAGGACGAGAAGCACGGTGGCTCAGCGGATACTGTCTTTCGCGAGTCACCGTCTTTCGTCCATGGCACGATGCGTGACTACCAGATTGCTGGATTAAATTGGCTCATTTCTCTTCACGAGAATGGTATCTCCGGAATTCTCGCTGACGAAATGGGACTGGGCAAGACACTGCAAACTATTTCTTTCCTGGGTTACCTGCGCCATATTGTCGGCATCACCGGACCCCACCTGGTAACAGTTCCCAAGTCAACACTGGATAACTGGAAGCGAGAGTTTGAGCGATGGACTCCAGAAGTCAACGTACTTGTATTGCAAGGCGCCAAAGATGAGCGACATGAACTGATCAACGATCGCTTGATTGACGAGAAGTTCGATGTCTGCATCACCAGTTATGAAATGATTCTTCGCGAAAAGTCGCATTTGAAGAAGTTTGCATGGGAGTACATCATTATTGACGAGGTAAGAAGCATGATTTTATACTCCTACAGGCTGTCGCTAACCTCAGAATATAGGCGCACCGAATCAAGAACGAAGAGTCATCCCTTTCGCAAGTAATTCGGCTGTTCCAATCGCGTAACCGTCTCCTCATTACTGGCACGCCTTTGCAAAACAACCTTCATGAGCTTTGGGCGCTTCTCAATTTCCTGCTTCCCGACGTCTTTGGTGACTCTGAAGCGTTTGACCAGTGGTTCTCTGGCGAAGACCGCGACCAGGACACGGTCGTACAGCAGCTACATCGCGTGCTGCGGCCGTTCTTGCTCCGTCGTGTCAAGAGCGATGTTGAGAAGAGCCTCTTGCCAAAGAAGGAGGTCAATCTGTACTTGGGAATGTCGGAAATGCAAGTTAAATGGTACCAAAAGATTCTGGAAAAGGATATCGATGCGGTCAATGGCGCTGGTGGTAAGAGAGAGTCGAAGACGAGACTGCTCAATATTGTGATGCAGTTGCGCAAATGCTGCAACCACCCATACCTCTTCGAAGGCGCCGAACCTGGCCCACCATATACGACCGACGAACACTTGATCTATAATGCGGGCAAGATGAAGGTGCTTGATCGTCTTCTGAAGCGCCTGCAGGGTCAGGGTAGCAGAGTTCTCATCTTCTCACAGATGAGCCGTCTGCTGGATATTCTTGAAGACTACTGCGTCTTCAGAGAATACAACTACTGCCGTATTGACGGTGGTACTGCCCACGAGGATCGTATTGCCGCTATCGATGAGTACAACAAGCCAGGCTCGGAGAAATTTGTCTTCCTTCTTACTACCCGAGCTGGTGGCTTGGGCATCAACCTTACAAGTGCCGACATTGTGGTGCTGTTTGACAGCGACTGGAACCCGCAGGCAGATCTACAGGCTATGGATCGTGCTCATCGTATTGGACAAACAAAGCAAGTTGTGGTCTATCGGTTTGTGACAGACAACGCAATCGAAGAAAAGGTGCTTGAGCGTGCGGCTCAGAAGCTCCGACTTGATCAGCTTGTTATTCAACAAGGCCGTGCTCAATCTGGTGCCAAGGCTGCGGCGAACAAGGACGAATTGCTCTCGATGATTCAGCACGGAGCTGAAAACGTATTCCAGTCCAAGGGGCCTACAGGAAGCATGGGCGATGACCTCAACGACGATGATATCGATGCTATTCTGAACCAAGGCGAATCACGAACCAAGGAGCTCAACGCGAAGTATGAAAAGTTGGGCCTTGACGACTTGCAGAAATTTACGTCGGAATCCGCTTACGAGTGGAATGGTGAAAACTTTGCGAACACCAAGAAGCTTGATGTTGGCATGAGCTGGATCAATCCTGCAAAGCGCGAGCGCAAGGAACAATCATATTCCATGGACAAATACTTCCGCGAAGCCATGTATGGCCCAAGCACGAAGGATACGAAGCCAAAGGCACCGCGTGCCCCGAAGCAGGTACCTGTCCAAGACTATCAGTTTTACCCACCTCGCTTGCAAGAGCTGCAGGAGCGTGAAACTGCGTATTATAGAAAAGAAATCGGATACAAGGTTGTTCTACCTGACGGCGACGAGGACACATTGTCAGACCGTGAAGCCGAACGTGCACTGGACCAGGAGGAAATCGACAATGCCACTCCGTTGACTGAAGAGGAACGGGAGGAGAAGGAGGAGCTTTCAACACAAGGATTCGGTAACTGGAGCAAGCGAGACTTCCAACAGTTTATCAATGGGTCAGGAAAGTTTGGTCGCAGCGATTACAATGGTATCGCGACTGAGACTGGCAACAAGACCGCATCGGAAGTGAAGGAATATGCCAAGGTATTTTGGCAGCGCTACACAGAGATTGCCGACTATGTCAAGCATCTCAAAGTCATCGAGGATGGCGAAGAGCGCATGCGTCGTATCGAACACAGCCGCAAGTTGCTGCGAAAGAAGATGCAGCAATACCGTGTGCCTCTCCAGCAGCTGAAGATCAACTACTCGGTGTCAACCACCAACAAGAAGGTTTATACTGAAGAGGAGGACCGTTTCCTGTTGGTGCTTCTCGACAAGTACGGCATCGACTCGGAAGGTCTATACGAGAAGATGCGCGACGATATCCGAGACTCTCCGCTCTTCCGCTTTGATTGGTTCTTCCTCAGCCGCACACCAGTTGAACTGTCCCGTCGCTGTACGACTTTGATCACGACGATAGTCAAGGAGTTTGAGGATGTTCCTAGTCGTGGTGCCAACGGCAAGAGCAAGCGCGAGCCGGAGGATGAAAATGACGAGGACAGCGTGCTGGGAATGCCAGCGAAGAAGAAGTCGAAGAACGGCGTCAAGGTAAGCCGGCATCTCCTTACCACCATGGTTTTAGTAGGTACACAGCTAATTTCGATGAAATATAGAACAAGGCACTTGACAATGTCAAGTCCAAGTCTGGCAAGGGCAGCAAGGCCAGCTCCAAGGCAACGTCACGAGCATCCAGCGTCGCCTCGACGAACTCGAATGCCACGAAGAAGAAGGGCAAGAAGAAATAAATTATCAACTCTGATGTACGTTGGAATGTAACTCTGTTAAGAAAAAAAGGGGACCCAGGTGTAGAAAGTTGGCAAGCAGGAAGCGGCAAAGACTTTTTGCCTGACTTTCTTGGAATTTGGAGAATCGTTTCCATTGTTTGGTAAAGGGGCAAAGGTCGGATACTACTTCTGTGGGTAGAATTAGGCGTTGGCTTTAAATGTGTTGTTTGTATGTTTACGTCGTGTTCAAGTTAATCGATTTACTACTTTGAAACAAAACTTCTTCATCTGCGCGTATAATGACACGACCCAGACTGCTAGCCTCCTGCAGTGTTGGATTAAGATGGAAAGGTCACTTGTCAGAAAGGAGTTGTGTTTGTTCTTTAAAAGTAGGAATTCCATTGATCATTTCAGGCTCGTTTCAGAACAACATCCACCACCGTTTGTTTCCAAAGGAGTCTAGTACTGCAGGTAAAGCTCCTCCTCTTCGTCACATTGGCGAGACGCTTCCCATTTCTCTATCTCGTCTCACAATCTACCCGACAATATCCCCTCATCTATTTTCATACCACTGCAGCCGTAAAATGTGCTTTCGAGTGGCTTTTTCCTCCCTTTGCCTTCTCGAAAAATAGTACGTTTCTTTTGTCTCCCACTGACCACCGCCAAGATATAAAAGGAAGGACGTCCAGAAATATAAATCATATGCCCTTGCCCTCTTTTGTTCCCTCTGAAATTAAAACAAAAAACGCCATACGATATGCAAGCCCCAGGAAGGAGAAGAGAAGAAGGGGTTTCCGTCCCCCTCTCTCCTCCTCTTTATATTCCGCTGAATATATCTGTGTAAACTTTGGCCCTGCAAAATAAAACCAGACCCAGAATGAGGCTTGTAGGGAAGTAATTACGAGAATTCTTCTTGTTCTGTGAAAGATGTAAAAGTTTCCACAAAAAGAGCTATTCCCGGGTTGTCGTTTACTGCATACGGTTCGCGCGCTCTCTCTCGACCTCGTATGTGAAATCAAAGTAGCCCTTGTCGAAGTGGTGGACACGAACGTAGCCGTCCTCACCACCACTGGCGTAGCTCCTGCCGGTAGGGTCGGCGGCGACGGTGTTGAGGGGACCAAAGTGACCACGGACACGGCCAATCTCATCCTCGAAGATCTTGTGGTAGAAGCGGGCCTCGAACTTGCCCTGGCGAGCGGCGGTGGTGGTGACATCCATGGCGGCCTGACCACCACCGAGGATGACAAAGTCCTTCTTGGGGGCAATGACGGCGCTGTTGAGGGGGGTGTCGCTGGGGTAGGTCTTGAGGATCTCGAGGTCGCGGGTTGAGACGAGCTTGGCGTGCTTGTCCTTGCTGGCGGTGATGAAGTAGGTCCTGTCCGCGGAGAACTGGATATCGACGATGGGCTGGTTGAGCTCGTGGATCGGGTAGTTGAGGAGCAGGTCGCCCGACTTGGCGTCGTACTGGCTGATGCTGCCGTCCTCGTGGCAGGCAATGATGTACTTGGTCAGGGCGCTCCAGCCGGCGACGGTGGCCTTGGACTCGTCGCAGACAATGGTCAGAGCTCTCTCGTCAGTCTGCTCGGCCTCGACGTCGGGGTTGATGTCGAAGACGATGATGTTGGACAGGTAACCCATGCGCTTCTCGGTAACGCCCAGGAGCTTGGTGCCGTCCTCGTTGAAGGCGACGCGCTTGACGGCCGTGGGGAACTCCCAGACCTTGAGGCACTTTCCAGACTTGATGTCCCACAGGCGGATCGTGTTGTCGGCAGAGCCAGAGGCAATCATGGTCGAGGTGGGGTCGACGTCGACGGTCCAGATGGCACCGACATGGCCGTGGTATGTTCCGAGGCGCTCGCCGTTGTGAGAGTACCAGACGCAGATCTGCTGGTCCTTGGCGACGGAGAAGATGAGGTCGCCATCGAGGTTATAGCTGCGACAGTCAAACAAAGAGAGCTTGGGTTAGCCAGGCCGACACTGCGACGGGGACGAGAACCGGAAAAGTTTCTTCTCCGGCGGGCGAGAAGAACATACCGAATCTGGGTGAGCGCACGCTCGTGCCCGGAGAGAAGGATAGGTCTCATGGTTTGGCTGTGTGGTTGATCCCTCTGTGATGCGAAAGCGTATGTGGTCTGGCGCCGTGGGTTGCAAGGTTCGAAAGGTCGGACAGGATACGATCACGGCCGGAGAGACGGAGGGGGCGGAGGGAGAATGGGCGAAGAGGGGTGGATTATATCGGCTGGTGCCCAGGTTCGCGGACGAGGGAGATGGGGGTTTGAATTTTTGGCGATTGTGCGTTTTGGTGGGGCTCGACGTGTGGCGGGGCAGTCTGGCTGGACCGCCCGAATGGGCACAGGGCCTGCTGCCTGAAATGGGGTTGGCTTGGTGAGTCATGGTGCTGTGACCTACGAATTACACACCCGCCAACACAGTAAGACGACTTGTGATACAGCCTGTTTTAGATCCTTGGCGCATTAAAGGATTCTCCTTCTTGAATTTATCTCAAGTCAGGACATACTGGAAACCCGTAAAGTAACTGGATTGGTATTCTTCGCTTTGGTTTTCCGTGCACTCCGTATAGCTATGCACACACCGGCCCGAACTATATTCGCACCATAACACTAATCCGTTTTAGGCGGGACTCGTTTTTGCCAAAATGGGCAAGCAATGTGACTGGTGTTTAGCGTGTGGTGTAGCCGTCGCTTTCACGTCCCAGCCCCGCCTAGTTGCCAGTACATGGGGTGGCAGGCACGTTCAATCGAGCGTGTGAAACACGGCAATCTTGTGTTGTCTAGTGCGATAGCAGGCGTGCTGCATCGTACTGTGTATGTAGCATACTTGAAGAGGCCGCCACAGTTGTTTCCCAATCCTGAAGGAACTTTAATCTTTTAGTTTATCGCCACCCCGCCTCGACACCACGTTGAAGTCACATTCTAGGTGACGCATCTCCCATGCGCACGTGGAGAAGTGCCAGTAGGGAGCCGTCGCCGTCTTGTTGATGACTGGAGTTTTCGCGATGTACGGACCACCATGTGGTTGCTTAAATGATGAGAACGGGAAGATTGTTCCATATCTGCTATGCGGGGAATCGTATGAGTGTCGACACGATCCTACCCTCATGCATGTACTCGTAGAGGTCCAAAGACGGGAGGAATCTTGTCACGGAACACGCCTCTCCAGAGGCTGGCTGTGGTGAGAAATAATCTCGAGAAGGACGACTGCTCATTTGCGAGTGCATCAGCCGAGAGTCGCTGTGCCGTAGTAGTCGGGCCAAGAATGTGTGCATTTCTTCCGAGATGCCTTGGGCCTATCGGCAATTACGATCCGGCCCACATCACTCACAGTGCCCAGAGGTTGCCCAGGATGGTGTCGAGACATTTTGGTCGCTACGCGAGATGGGAGGAATTTCCTCACCAATGCTGGCGCGCTTTGCAACTCTGGAGGAGGGACCCTGTCGATGACGCCCAAGAAGGAAAAAAATGGGCGTGTTTCTTGATAACAATATTTCTCCTCGAGGAGCTTGTGCTTTGCAGTATTATCTTTGTATGTCCCAAGAATAACAGGGTGGAAAAACTCCTTAGACGAGTTTACAAATGCTGGTCTAAGCAAAGACACTAAAAACTCTGTTGGTGCTGCGTGGCACACATAGCACGGCTCCAGGAATGTGGCCAGGCTTGGCGAGGCTATAATTTGTCGGTGCCCAGTAGCCGAGCCATCGGGCATTTTTGACAGTGCCGGTGGCGCCTGGCTACTCGTCCAAGCATTGGCTTACAAGCATTGGCGATCTATGTCTGGAATTGACATTTTACGTAGCGAGTTCAACCCAACGTATGCCAAGAAGCCAGAGGTAGCCTACGAGTTCTCCGTATGCTGTACTCGTAGAGACCTGTCATATATGGTTTCACACGTGAGGCTGGCGTACGGGGAAAAGAGCGCAATCCAGTACACTGTCTATATAATTGGCATTGCCGTGCTATTTTGGCTCATGGAGGGTTGATCCTATTCCGGTTCAGATCGTCACAAGTCGAAAAATCCTGCGGAGAAAATGAAAGGCGAAGTAAAGCACCATTACGACGAGGTCAGCTCAGAGGCAGACTCTCAAGATACCTTGCTTGACAGGGAGAGAGGCCCTCATGAGGGTCTGCTAGGCCCATCACGGCGATCGCGCAGACGGTGGCTCGCCAATTTGTTGCCGTGGGGGCTCGTCGTCTTACTTTCCGCAGTCGTGATATGGCAATCAGTCTTTTACCAGATCCAGATTGCCGGATATCTTCGCCCGGGCACATACAAGACAGACTTTGGTACGTCTAAAATACCACGGCGCTGTCATATGTTGTTGCGAGGACAGCCGGTCACAGCAGAGAGCGTGCACTAACAAGTTTTCCTGGTAGAATTTATGCAGCCTTACGTACAATACCACCAGGTTCGGTTTTATAGCGGCATAGGGATAGGTGAAAACGGGACCCTCGAGAGACAAATGCCTGACGCAGGGGCCGTGCCGTATGTTGGCGCTCCTGCCGAGGAGCTTGACCACAACTGGGAAGAACTGTTGAAGAGTGAGTAATGGAGAGCCCCTGACGATGCAGCTATGCGCTTTTTTATGCTGGCAGGTTGCTAATACGACGGTAAAATTATGACAGACCGATATCATTTCCTCACATCAGAAGAAGTTGCCGACTTTAACAAAGATGCTGGGCTCCCGAAACTCACACCGTCCGAATACCCAGGCAGAGACCCCATCTACGTCGGAGGAATTGAGATGCTACACTCGCTGCACTGCCTTAACACGGTGCGAAAGCATTTAGACCCCGACTTCCATATGTCAGGCGGGCTCATGAGCCTAGACAGAGACTTGCATTTAGGTATTAATCCCCCGCATCCCTGGTGACGTATAGAGAATCGTTTCGCTGACACGCTTGTTTGCTTGCTTTGCCAGATCACTGTGTGGACCACCTTCGACAGGCTATCCTCTGCCATGGAGACACAACGCCAGTGACGATGAAGCCTGCCTTTGTGGGGAAGGAGTATGTCATGCTTGGAGAGACTTCTAGGCTACACACTTGCCGGAACGGCCAGTTGATACGGGATGGAGTGCAGACCAGGGGCGGGCTGGACATTTCCAGACTTCCATGAGGCGGAAAGATGGCACCGGGGGACTTTACTACGGAAGGATTAGAAGACCTCGCGCGGGTTCTCGTCAGGGACTAAAGCAGGGCATTAGTTTCTTCACGAGCAGCACAGCACCTGGGACATGGTTGAAGCGGGGTAGCCGCCGGCAGGGTACCAAGGCAGCAAGTGTCTTGAATAAAGTAGAGTGATAAACGAGAATAAAGGAAAATAAATTCAAGAATAAAAGCCCGCCAATAAGTGAACCAGAAAGCGAATCCTTTAATAATATGCACAGTCAACCACGCTGCAAGCCAAAATGCAACCTCATTGCCAGTTCTAGGTCGTGTAAGCCACCAGCGGGGCGGCGTGGGTTGGGTAAGTGCGGGGCCAGGATTCCGACCCAAGTAATCACCCATGCCGTGCATGATGGCGTGCGGGGACAGGCTACCCCGTAGGTTTACTTGGAACGGTATGCTGCGTTGGCAATGGGCCAGACGAATGTCACTTGGTATGCTCAAAAGTGCCAAGAAAGTCAAGTTTGGGGGTTTCTTAATAAGTGAGGGGAAGACGGGACGACAGCAAGCCCATCCCGAGCTTCCGGGCGGAGATTCGGCGGTAGGATTGTTTCTGGTATTACACGCAATGGGGCTTTTCCTCCGTAGGGTCTGCAAGTGGCGCTCTGGCTCGGCCGACCAGGCTTAAGTTAGTAGACGATGCTACGCAGCTACTCGTACACTGGTTGTTGTCGAGGTTGTAGGGGTGCCCGATATCAGACTACGGTTGGCCAGCTTTTCGTTCGGCGCACATACCTACACAGGCGCGCGCGTACGTGGAAGAGCATCGCAACATCTGCTCTAGCCTTTTTCGAAGGCTCTGTATTTACATCTCCCGCACCTTCTCTTCCTCGTCGTCGCGCATCTCCCCTCTCATCGAGACGCCGGGGCTGGCTGATGGTCAGCCGCCCAGGCCGTCCCGTCTGGTCCGAGCTACCCCTCACGAGAGCAGCCACACAGCATCGTAATTCTTACCTACAAGATATTGTCATTTCCCCGCACGCCGATGCCAGCGTTGCGTCACAACACGAATGCAAAGTCATGGGATGCTGCCGTGGTTCGATAGCTCACGTAACAGAAACGGCTTGACGCGGCTGTGAGCTTCCTTTTCGGGGGCTTCATGGACATCTTTGGCCTGGTACCTTGTTGCCTCTCGCGGTCTCTCGCGGTCTTCTGAACGGGCAGAAATCACGTTGCTAATAATAATACTTTGCAAAAGAGCCCCCATTTCGACGCCTGGTGCCTCGCGGTGACTGTAGAGCTCAGGTACTCTGGGCTTCCCCCACGCCCTGCCCCCAGCAGCGCGGAGGCGGTGTCATCGGCGGCCTGCTGTTTCTGTTTTAGTGCGTGTAACCAATTGGATGAGAAGGAAGCCCATCCAGGCTTGACCGTTGCGTCGTGATGGTGGGAGGAGTCCAAGGGGGCGTCCGCCATGTACACAGACGCGGCAGCCCGATCAGGAGGGGGGCGTTTGCGACCTGCCCCGTCCGTGTCTAGTAGCTATGACAAGGCCATGTGGTGCCGTGACTTGGTCGCTCGTGGAGGAGGCGAGGAGGAGGAGGAGGAGGGGAAACGAGAGGAGAAAAAGTAATAATAATTGTTGGGGGTACCCCATGCCTCCCCTCAAAGCTTGAAGCGTCACTGATTATCTTCAGTTCTTGGGTAATTGAAGCGTTTGCTCTGCCATATCGTGATTCCAGGTCCGCGCTGCGTTTGCTTTACTTTGCGAGCTGCCAGCTGACGAGACTGTGCCTGACAGCCCACCTAAGAAACCAGGCCTTCCACGCCCAAATTGGCGAGTGAAGGGAGGACGGCTACAAGCAGAGCTGTCTGACGGGGAGCTAAGGACAGATCCAAAGTCCCAAGAAAGAACCGAAAAGAACCAGGAAAACAGCCGGAAAAGAGTGTTCCGCGTTGTCGAAGAGGGTAGAGGAAGGCTACGAGGTTTAAATACCTGCTGCGAAGAGGAGACAAGAGACCCAGCAAGAAAACAAGTACGCAAAACGTATCCCGACCTATCCACCAGAAGCCCGCCGCCCAGCGGGCCACCGTGGTGCCTTCGCCGCTGTCCGCGTCTTCCCAGTAGCTAACACACAAACCAGCAGAAGCCCGCCCGCCGCCGAACCAATTCAACATTGCTGCCGGCTATGGGCCTCTCCTCGACGCCTCTCCGGGTCCGTCCGACTCGGCGACTGGACCTCCTGTGCGCCTCCGGCCCGTTACCGAACCTGCAGAAATCGGCATGCAGGTCCATGTACGCTGGTGCTCGTGTTGGCGCGGCTGCCATCACCAGCATCAAAAGACCGTCGTCGCCCGCGCACGCGTTTTCGTCCCTCCCTCATAATAATAGCTCGAGCCACAGCCCGACTGTGGCTAGCAGCGTCAGCTTCAACCCTACTGGCCGCGCCAGCAGCGAGTCCTCTGGCCCTCCCGGCTCGCCAGCCCCACCCCGCAGCGCTGCTACCCGCCGAACCGGCAGCAGGAGCACCAGTCACACCATTGCCCCGCGATTTTTTTCTGGAGGGGCCAGGACCTCTGTGACTCTTTCGACTTCATCGTCGTGCTGGCTCTCGACCTTGACATCCTCGTCCGCGCCACTCGCCTCGTCCGGAAGACTCCAACCAGGCTCACCGAGGCACTTTTCCACCACACCTGCCGCCATGGTCGCCCTCAAGCTGGATGGCACCGCCATCGCCAAGGCCATTCGTGAGAGGCTCGGCAGTGAAATTGCCGCCCGCCAGAAGCTGAACCCCCGCTACAAGCCGTCCTTGAAGATTGTCCAAGGTACGTCGAGAAGACTGCGTTTTTGACCGTGGCGATCCGTCTGGCTGGTGCTTGGGACATGTGACCAAGTGTACCACCATTCAATCGCCCTTGAACTTGAACCAACCTGATTACTGACTGGCATCTCTTCTATAGTTGGCGACCGCCCAGACTCTAGTGCGTTATCCCTCACCGAACCCAAATGAAATGCTACGCCACTTGATTTCGAAAATTACCGCCAGGCACATCACCACAGCTTTACTAACGTGCGACCCTCAGGCACCTATGTTCGCATGAAGCTCAAGGCTGCCCAAGAGGTGCGGGATCGTCACCGATTCCCGAAACATCAGCAGGCTGACTCTGTCCGACAGGCAAACATTGATTGTGAATTGCTTCACTACCCCGAGACCATCAGCGAGCCCGAGCTGCTCGACAAGCTCCGTCGCCTCAACCACGACCCCTCCGTGAACGGCATCCTCGTTCAACTGCCTCTCCCTAAGCACCTGTCCGAGTACGCCATCACCTCGGCTGTCGCCGACGAGAAGGATGTTGACGGCTTCGGCACCAACAACATTGGCGAGCTCGCCAAGCGAGGCGGCACCCCCATCTTCACCCCTTGCACCCCCAAGGGTGTCATGCACCTGCTCAAGGAAGCCGGTGTCTCCCTCGCTGGCAAGTCCGCCGTCGTAATCGGCCGAAGCAACATTGTCGGTAGCCCCGTCAGCTACTTGCTCCGCAACGCCGATGCCACTGTCACAGTCTGCCACTCCAAGACTGCTGGCCTTGAGAATCACATCAAGGCAGCTGACATTGTCATTGCTGCCATTGGCGCGCCTCACTTTGTCAAGGGTGAATGGCTCAAGGAGGGCGCCGTCGTCATTGACGTCGGTACTAATTTCATCCCCGCTGCCTCGAAGAAATCTGGCCAGCGCCTTGTTGGTGACGTTGATTTTGAGAGCGCTTCCGAGGTTGCCTCCGTCATTACTCCCGTGCCCGGCGGTGTTGGTCCCATGACTGTGGCCATGCTTATGGAAAATGTAGTGGAGGCGACCAACCTCTTCTTCGAGAATGAGAAGCTTCGCAAGACTATCCCGCTGCCACTCAAGCTCCTCGACCCAGTTCCTTCCGACATTGCCATTTCAAGGAACCAGACACCGAAACAGATTACCCGTATTGCCGCCGAGGTCGGCATCGCCCCCCATGAGCTTGAGCCCTATGGAGCGTATAAGGCAAAGGTCGACCTTGGTCTGCTAAACCGTCTTGAACATCGCCGCGATGGCCGCTACGTCGTCGTCACCGGTATCACACCCACTCCTCTCGGCGAGGGTAAGTCTACCACCACAATGGGTCTGGCTCAGGCTCTTGGAGCACACGTCGGTCGCCTGACGTTTGCCAACGTCAGACAGCCTAGCCAGGGACCTACCTTTGGTATCAAGGGTGGTGCCGCCGGCGGTGGCTACAGCCAGGTCATCCCGATGGACGAGTTCAACATGCATCTCACTGGTGATATCCATGCCATTTCTGCTGCCAACAACTTGCTGGCCGCCGCCATCGACACCCGCATGTTCCATGAGAACACCCAAAAGGATGCCGCCCTCTATAAGCGCCTTGTTCCGGCCAAGAATGGTACTCGCAAGTTCGCGCCCGTCATGTTCCGCCGTCTTGAGAAGCTGGGCATCATGAAGACAAACCCCGATGACCTCACTGAGGAAGAAATCAACCGCTTTGCCCGCCTCGACATTGACCCGGACACAATTACCTGGCGACGCGTTCTTGACGTGAACGACCGTTTCGTCCGAGGTGTTACCATTGGCACTGCCCCCACGGAAAAGGGCCAGACTCGCGAAACCGGCTTTGATATTTCCGTCGCCAGTGAGTGCATGGCTATCCTTGCCCTCAGCACCAGCCTGGCAGATATGCGTGAGCGTCTTGGCCGCATGGTTGTTGCCACGTCTCGCCGCGGCGACCCCGTCACTTGTGACGACATTGGAGCTGGCGGCGCCTTGACCGCACTGATGAAGGATGCAATCAAGCCCAACCTGATGCAGACACTCGAAGGCACCCCTGTCT
Organism: Lecanicillium sp. MT-2017a; assembly: GCA_003056585.1. Lineage (NCBI taxonomy): Eukaryota > Fungi > Ascomycota > Sordariomycetes > Hypocreales > Cordycipitaceae > Lecanicillium > Lecanicillium sp. MT-2017a. The sequence goes on from PXYN01000219.1 coordinate 313,966, forward strand.
TTGTCCATGCTGGACCTTTTGCCAATATCAGCATTGGCCAGAGCTCCATTATTGCTGACCGACTGGCGCTCAAGCTGGCTGGTACTGAGCCGGATGAGAGCCACAATGAAAAGGCTGGCTTTGTCGTTACCGAGGCTGGTTTCGACTTCACCATGGGAGGCGAGCGCTTCTTCAACATCAAGTGCCGCACGTCTGGTCTTGTGCCTGATGTCGTCGTCGTTGTCGCCACTGTCCGCGCCCTCAAGGTCCACGGTGGTGGTCCTCCTATCGCACCTGGTGCACCTCTTGACCGAGTCTACAGGGAGGAGCACGTCGACATTCTCCGTGCAGGATGCGTTAACCTGACGAAGCACATTGAGAATGCCAAGTCATTTGGCATCCCTGTTGTTGTAGCCATCAACAAGTTTGCCACCGACACCGACGCTGAAATTGCCGTTGTCCGCGAGGAGGCTATTGCTGCCGGTGCCGAGGACGCCATTCTTTCTGATCACTGGGCTCAGGGCGGTCTTGGTGCTATTGGCCTTGCCAACGGTGTGATTTCCGCTAGCGAGAAGTCCAAGCAGATGAGCCTGACATACGGCCTGGATGGTACCATTCAGGACCGCATCGAGGCTATTGGCAAGAAGATGTACGGCGCCGAGTCCGTTGAGTTTAGCGAGCTGGCCCAGAAGAAGGTCGACACCTACACCAAGCAGGGCTACGGCAACCTGCCCATCTGCATTGCCAAGACACAGTACTCTCTGTCTCATGACCCTGAGCTGAAGGGTGCTCCCACCGGATTCACCGTTCCCATTCGCGATGTGCGCATGGCTGCTGGTGCTGGATACCTGTAAGTTTGGCGACCAAGAGAACAAGATATGATAAGCAGCTAACACTTGAGCAGGTATGCACTTGCTGCGGACATCCAGACCATTCCAGGTCTGCCTACGGCTCCAGGATATCTCAATGTCGACGTCGACACTGAGACTGGCGAGATTGACGGCCTCTTCTAAGAGGACTGCTAAAATATATACATTTGATCTACCGTCATACAGCTGCAGGCGTGGAATTTTTCTTAAGAATTTTTGTTTTGTTTTTGCCAATACACACACTCAACGTTATAAGTTTATAGCACGTGGCCATGATAAAGGAAACTTTGGGACAAGGAAACTGTGCAATCGCTTCAACAACAATAGGCGCACCAGGGAGAGTAGGATGGATGCTAGGTAGGCCAGATTTTAAGATTACACATATACTCCAATAAATCACAATCAGCATATTTTAGTCATGTGTAGGTGTCGTGGCTTTGTGTGAGCCGCATTCAAGTGGAGGCGTATATACGCTACTAACATATGAATAGAGACGTACAGGGTACAACGTAAACTGCATTCAACGCTTTTTCCTCTTCTTCGCCACAAAATAAGAACGCCGGGGAATAAAAAAGCCCTTTCTCGGCCACTACTCGATACGGACAGGCGGGCGTGCGTGTCCCGATACGCGAAAATCTGCAGATCTACACGAGAGTTTCGATGGCCGGCGCCGCGCGGATCCAGAGATCTGGTGGGGAAAACGGGACGTTTTGTTTAACGATGTGACAGGTTTCTTTTGTATGTGTTTTTGATTTGGAAAGTCTGAAGACTATTTTTGCTTTGAAATGTATGTTGAAATGTATGTTGAAATACGCTGCATTTATCTTAATTTTGCTTGTGATGTTATCATACTGTGGTGCTTCATGCGTGGCTGCTGACGGGATGCGCAGACACGTAGCTGTCTTACCTCCGACATCAGCTGTGTGTGTGCGGGCTTATGCTGCCGTATACATGCAACACAGAGATGACGTTTGAAAACACCTCGGGAGTGTTACTCATCACGTTAAATACATATTTCCACAGATGGGATAGAAGTGCAGGTCATGTCTCGTAAATTCCGATTTTATCTTGAGCAGCAAACCACGTGCGACAATGCAGCAAGTAACGAGAAGAAAGCAAAAGGACAACATCCGGTACCATTTAGAGCACTTACAGCCCGAGGGTAGGTACCTTGTGTTACAAGTACAGGGGTTTCCCATACTTCTCCATTGCCCAGATCAGGCGAGACATGCAGCGGACAAGGGCATCGGGTTCATGAACGGGTGGTTACTCGCATGGGTTCCCTACAAAACGAACACAAGCAACACTCCACGGCGCCGTCCCCTTGGTTTTTTGTTGGTTCGCTCTTATTTTGAAAGGACTCATACCCAAGAGAAACGAAGTAAAAAACGCCGTGTTGTCTGACTTCATCAGAAGGGGTAGCACCTACCGAGGCGGAACGGCGCATTGCCCGTATAGGGCAGCCCTGTAGCATAGATTTCCGTAGCGGTTCATTCTCTCTCATTCGCACTCGTGGAACCTGTTCGTGTGCGCTAAAACGGACCGTAGCACGTTCCTGCAAAGGAGCCCCGAGCACTTTGTCCTTTTTTTTTTTGCCGATCCCGCAGACCTAGTCTGGAGCCAAGCCTGAAGCAGCAATGGCGCCGGCGTAATCCAAGCCCACTCGCGACGAGCACGAAATGCGACGGGGAACCTGCGCTTCAGCCTTTCATCGGGTCTTGAAGGAATTCTCTAGTACTTCGTTAAGTGCTGCCCTTCCAGCTAGCTGTTCGTTTCTTCCTCGTTAGCAGAGAAGCTCTCTCTGCTTTAGCTCCTTGGTGGTTACGAATACTCGTTAGCAGAGGCACGCCGCCAAGACGGGTCATTCTAGTACATCCACCTCAGCCGCTTCACACCCACCCCGGCAGTGGCCGCCTCTTACGTACCGAAATACGCTGTAAGCTAAGCGGAAAATTAAGCCACCTGTAATTGGGTACCGCACTGCGTCTTACGGCACTCATGCGGCGCTGTGGGACTCTTGAAAGGAAGTGTCGCAAGCCACACTCTGTCGCTGATGCTTACTTTTGCTGCCCTGTGAAGAGAGCCTAGGGCGCGGATTCCTCTCTGATCGCCGTCGCGCTGCACTGTAGTGGTCGACAATGAGGCGCCTTGTGATGGTGAAGGAAAGCTCCCTTTCATTATTCTTCTGTGCTCAAGACAAGAGTGATGCTTTCCGAAGCTGGGGTTGTGATTTTCACATCAGCCGAGTTCCGAACCACTGCTCTGGATAAGCTGCAATGCACAACCTACTCCTGCGGTTTACAGGGTTGTTCTTCAAGTGACGCCTCAGCAATCCGTTACCCGAGTTTCCTCTCTTGTGCAGGTAGGTGCATGCAATGCCGCAGCAGCCGTTTCACGCACCACGGGCATGCACATGGTTCTGCGCCGCAGCGGAAAACGCCGCAGCAGTACCCTGGGCACTTTCGACTCTTCCTGCATAATCACCAGCTTGGCGGCGGGTCTGCTATGCTATAGTGCCTGGCACTGCCTAGGTCAGGTCCGAAATGTGCGCGCCGGGTCCAATACCTTCTTCACAGAGCACATAGTTGCCCGCGTCGACTCTTGTTCGGCCTATAAGAGTGGGCAATTAACTCGCAGTTGGAACACCTGGAACGAATGCGTCACTCCCGCACTGCACATGCATCCATCCCTAGCACAACCTTGTTTTAGCTCCTGTTTTTCGTTCCCAAACGAGCCTTGATCCTTGTGTCGAGCAGTCCTCGGACACTACAGGGCTCAAAGTGCCTGAGAAATACGCGGAATTTGTCCCCCGTGGCGCTCTCTGCTCCACTTCCAGAGGCTTCGTCGGTACTTGTAACCCCACCGTCAGCTTTAGTTTATCCAATGTTCCCACCACACGAGTAGCCTGTAGTGGACTGCAGCGTGCAGACTTTCCATCGTGCGCCGCTAGGCGCCACCGGCTGTTGCGACACCCCCCACACGCAGATCGAAGAATGAGCTACCAGCAGGTCGGATGCCGCAATGGCACCCAAACACAGAAACTGACGCCGACTGCAGGCCCGGACAAGCCATCGCCGCCCTCCTGGCCTCACCGTACTTGTCCTGGCGGAATGGCAGTGCTCTCTACAACGGAAAAGAGTGAAAAAACGTACCGCTCGTAGCAATCTTCTCTCCTGTGGCGGCGGGCACACAGGCGACCTGATATGCGACGGGTCGTTGCGGGTTTCGCAGTCGTCGACGGCTTCTGGCCCGGCGGAGATGGATGGCGCAAAGACCATTTTCAATCGGACGGAGCGCGGTGGATCAAGCCCGGATTACTCGTCCGCCCCGAGGCCCATGTACACCCAACTCGTACTATGCAATCGTTGGAAAACCCGTAGTTTTCTTTTGTTCAATTTTCTTGGCCGTACCCATCTTCCTTCTTGCCCGACCTCTGTATTCCGAATTTCTTTTCCCTCTTTCCAATGCTCATCGTAACTCAGATGGCCACCGTTGAAGCGTAAAACCCTCTTGCGTCGCCCTCCTCTCTTCGTCTGCCGATTCCGCTCAACACACTTTTTGAGAATTTTCGTCGCTTGGATGGGCCATTCTATACCGACCACGTCTGGCCCATCATGAACTTCTTCTGGCTCGCCGTAACCCTTCCGCTGGTATACGGGGTGTATCAATATATTTCGAGCCTGCGTCACAACATAGCCCAAGCTAAGAAGAGCGGGCTTCCATATGTTGTTACACGTATGTGCTGCTCCCTCGATGCTTGCGTTCTAGGTGTCATATCAATTGACTAACAGCCAATTCTTGTAGCATGGAGCCCCCTAGGACGGCCGTGGCAGTTTTCTTGCAAGTACTTGATACCTCTTCTTCGACGTTTGCCACCGAAAAAATGGTGGGAAATGCGCCTAGAGTGAGTTCTTTGTCACCCTTCGAATATGAGAGACCAGCTTTACTCACAGGAAGCACCATATAGCCTGATGGAACCCGATTTTGCGCACAGGACCCGGATGAAGTGGTACAACCACTTTGGTGAGGCTTTCCTGATTGTCGCCGCCGACGGCATATTTATGCATATTTGCAGCGCCGAGGGCCATCATTACATGACGAGCCGCCGTGAACAGTTCCCCAAGTGGGTGTACATTTACAATATACTGCAAATCTTTGGCCAAAACGTCATATCGGCCGAAGGCATCGAATGGCGCCACCACCGCAAGATCATGGCCGGCTCCTTCAACGAAGAAAACGCGGCCCTCGTCTTCAAGGAGTCGATCCGCCAGGCACAAGGCATGTTGAGCAAGTGGACGGGCCCCGACCAGTCGACGGATGTCAAACTTCCCAACCTGGCCGAAGACTCTATGAAGCTGGCTCTTCACATCATCGGTTATGTCGGCTTTGGGCAGCGAATGCTGTGGCCGGGCCAGACCATGCCAGAGGGAACGGACGCCAAGATTGCAAAGTTCGGCTCGCTTGACGCCCCCAAGGGATTCACCACGTCTTTTGTCGACGCACTGACCCTTGTCCTGGAAAACATATTCTTCGTCTTGTGCCTCCCGAGCTGGTTGATGCGTAGGTTGCCTTGTTCCGTATCTGCGTCAGCTCTCGTCTACTTGAGGCTGTGCTAGGATTTGACTGACCTGAATTAGGAGCTTTGCCAATTGATAGGACGAAAAAGACGGCCGATGCAGCCGATGATTACTTTCACTATATTAACGATATGCTTGACGAACGGACAGAAGCCGCCGAGAAATCCCAGAAGGGAGGAAAAGACGATATTGAGGGCATGGATCTCATGGGTAGCCTGGTACGAGCCTCTCGGGGCAAGAAAGGATTGACCCGTGACGAAATTGTCGGCAATACATTCGTGCTGCAGCTCGCAGGCCATGAGACGACGGCGAACACGATTCAGTTCACGATGCTATATCTCGCCTGTTATCCAGCGGCACAGCGAAAAATCCAAGAGGAGCTCGACGCCATGTTTGCCGGATCAGATCCGGATACTTGGGACCACTACCAACACACCAATCTTTTACTGGCGAGCACGCTCGGTGCAGCCATGTATGAAACGCTGCGACTGATACCGCCGGTGCCCGAGATTCCCAAGACGACACTCGAAGACCAGCCGCTGGTCATGGACGGCGTCGAGTATATTGTGCCAAAAGGAACGGTCATCTCTGTCGGGGCAGCCGCAGCGCAGATAAACCCGCGTTACTGGCCGACGGAGCCTAGCAAGCGACGCGAAGGCGAGGACGACTTGCTCGATTTTGTCCCGGACCGCTGGTACCGGCCAAGCCGCGACGAGTTTTCGGACGACGAGAAGAGCGGCGTGGACTCGGACGAACTGTCCAAGGACAAAGCTGGGCCGACGACGGCGGCAGCGCTGTATCGACCGATCCGGGGCTCTTACCTACCCTTTAGCGACGGCTCTCGATCGTGTATGGGTCGCAGGTTCGCACAGACAGAGGTTGTTGCGGCCCTGGCCGTCATCTACCGCGAATACAGCGTGGAACTCGCCGTGGACGATCTGGCCGGCGATGCGGAGGTGGAGCGCATGACGACGGAAGAGAGAACAAAGGTGTATCACGAGGCACGGGATCGGTGCCTGACGACTCTGGACGGGGCGAGGACCGTGCTCTCGCTGAGATTGGTAAACGGTGAAAAGGTGCCTGTGCGATTGAGGAAGAGAGGGCAGGAGCAATTCGTAGACCGAGTTAAGTACTGAAGTCTCATGGTTCCTTTGCCAGAACAAGGAAGCCGGGCGACGAAGTGTACGATGAACGGGAGGCGGTAGACTGATTCTTTGTCTATATCTTTTGCATATGATACCTTGGGAACATTTTCGAATGGGCTGCGATCATTGGCATGTCTTGGTCGAGGTTAGGGTTCGGGCGTTTGATGTTGGATGCGGGGGATTTGCGTTTGCAGATGTCCCGAGTTGGAAGTTGCGGAAGTTCGTTTGCCGGCAAGCGGTGCTGAGTTTACTTTCGAGGTGGAAAAAGTGTATAAGTTGTATGATCTGGTCTATGACGGCCGCAGAAATAGTACTCAAATATGATACGAGTACTTCGCAGACATTGATATATCTACTATCTACAGATTACACTAGCGACGATGTCTCGGCCGGCGCTGTTGGGTGTATGCGCGGAAGCATGATGACATTTATGAATCATCCAGTCTTTTCATTGGACATCTTGTTAGGCCATTCGAAAAGCATAGTCCATGGCTTTGAAGTTGTTACATTGTAAATGTGGTGAGTGTAAGCCCTGTGTGGTGTAAGTGAGATTGGGCGGAATGGTGCGAATGGCACCCTAACCATGGATGAGTTGACTGGCTCACCGTTGAGCGATTGCTGCAGACTGGCGGCTGTTATATCTACTTGCAGCTATATATGCACAAAAATTAGCGAAACAAGGCAATTGGCTGCGTTGTAATTCGCCGACAAAGGCTACGGATGGCTGAGAGACGGTCGTATCAGTGACCTCGTCGGCGCCGTTGCGAGGCTGTATGTTCCTCGACGCAGGTACAGCTCTCGGCCGAGACGTGCACGAGGCAACTGTTCCACTGTTCAAACAGAGAGAAGCTTGACTATACCCCTTGTACGGAGTACTCCGTAAGCATATTGCCTACGGGTAGCAGTAATTTTTATCTCGCAGCGCGAATTTAAGGCCAGGACGGTGCTGCAGTCAGCAAACGCGGGTCCAGGGAATGGGGCGTGGGAACCACGACGCGCTTCGTGCTGGGCAGAGCCGCGAGACGCGCTGTTTTTCTTGGGTAGCATCGGCCAGAGAGGGGCACGGCTAACCCCCATGTCCAAGTAATTTTATTTCTTGATTTTTAATATTACGATTGTACAGTACAGATTCATTGGAGTGTGAGGTGAAGATTTTCTACGAGCAGAGCGCGTTTGATTTCATCGTGATTTTGTCAGCCACGGCTGCACTGGCACAAGCCCTGCGTTTTCTCAGTTGCATGGCATGGCATGGCATGGCAATGAGTGAAACGGCTAGCAAAGAGGGAGAATCGATAGGGCAGAACGGGAGAGGAGTGGGAGGCAGGGGGGCCAGATCGTCAGGACAGGACGTGGAAGCAGCCAGGAGGGAGACAAGCATGCCAATGCCGTGTGTGTTACCAGCCACTCGATTTTTTTTGTGTCTGTACTCGTAGTATCTTGGATGCTGCCAACAGCATTCTCGAGGAATCCTGTTCTTCTTCTGCAGAGCCAGGCCAAAATTCCTTGCAACCAAGTTTCATTATTCCAACGTGGCACTACTACAGTTCGTCGGCAACAAACTGGGTCAGTGGATGCGATGGCCGCTGCTCTGGCAAGAAATGGAGAGAGAGAGCCCAGAGGGCCATCGCATCGCATCGTCCTGGCGGGCGCTTTTTTTTTTTCTCCATGGCAACGCAAGACACACGCCCCTCTTTCCCCGTTCCCAACCAGTTCCAGTTCTACCCGCAAGAGCAGGAGCTCCCATGGCTGCCCGCCAGAGAGGTCTCTTCACACGCCCACCTGCTTTCGTCTTGTCTGGGCCTGCTGCCGCCAGAGGTCGTCGTTTTTGTCATTACCTTTTACCTGACTCGACCAAAATCCCCAAAAAAGTCAAGTGGCTGGGGGGTCCGTTGCTGTCCCGTCCCGTCCTGTTTTGTCCATAAAAAAAAAAAAGGCAGGAGCAGCCACCACATCATGCTTTTTTTCCCTGTCCCGCCGTCACGTCGATGGCCACCAGACAGACGGAGAGTGGCCTTGCTGCAGCCACACCCCCTCCGTCCCCATCCCCATTTCCTAAAACGAACAACGTAAACAAGCCGCCCCAGCCCGGCGCGAACGGGTGACCACAAGCACCAGCACCAGCACAAGCACAAGCAGGAGCTCGCTCGCACCCACATGGTCGCTGGTCGCTGGACGCTCTCTCCAGCTGCTGCTCTCTCTCTCTCTGCTTTCTGTCTGCATGTCGTAGTGGCCCAACAGCGCCCATCCCCAGCCTCTTCGTTTTTTGCTCTTCTTTCCGCAATCTCCCACCCACTGTCGTCTCTTCTTTCATCCTTCCATACTCTCCGCCCCGTACTCTGTACTGTCTACTTGTTCAACTGAGCACTGGCCCTGCAAATCCCTGGTCATAACAACCCGAACCAAAGGTCAGTCCGCAGAGACTCTCTCTCATACTCTCTCTTCCTCGCTCTTGTTTACACCCCCCCCTGCCTGCCTCTGCTCTCCTGCCCTCTGTATTATTGCGTCGAGGCGTCGAGTCCTCACCCAAGGCTGTACTTCCCTCCCCCCAAGCATCGCTGCCGCAGCTTTTCCGTCGCCTGCCCGCCCCCTCCTCCCTTTTATTTTCCCCTTGTCCCGTCACTCACACCCGTTGTTTCTTCTCGTCTTACCCGGGCTATTAATATCATATTCGCACTGTTTTGGTTCATTTAATTTTTTAATATTTCTTTTTGGACTTTTCTCATTTTTGAGGAGTACGAAGAGAATATTATTACAACCAAGCCAACAACAACCCAAAGCTCTCTTGCTGACGCGACGCCCAAAACAGCTGCTGTTGCTCATCGCCACTTTGATCACCACAATGTCTACCAACAATACCAACGCCTGGCTGCGCGCCCAGCGCAAGATGGACCTCGTCGAGCTTGCCGATAAGATTGGCTTGAAGAAGTAAGTTTCTTGAATATTTTTTCCTAGCATCTTGTTCTTTTTTGGCGGTGCCTGCTGTGTCGGCGCTCGCGCGCGTCTTTGCCGGTTGATGCCGCATTACGCCAAAACACACCTGCGGTGCAATACACCTTGTCGCATTCAAGCGCCACCACGACATTGAGCTTGCGCGCCGATAGCAGCTCTGGAAATGTACAGTCCTGGTCCGCCTGCAGCTTCTACGCCTGTCAAAATGCGCAAAATTCGCCTGGCAAGGCTATTTGTCGCGCCACATCGAATGCGCCGGAGTCGATTGCCGGACGCGTTGGCGCGACGACCAGCCAACCTCACCTCGGCTGCATCATCGCATGGCCTTGCCGTCGCGGCGTTTTCAGCGCAAACCACCGCCATACCCCCCGTGGCACTTTTACGCATTCCTTGCTCGCCTATAACTTACAAGAAACAAAAAATGCACACCCTCATATGGCGCAAAATACTAATCGTCTTCCTCCAATAGCTACGAAAGCCTCAAGAAGAGCGACCTCGAATCTGCTCTCGACGACTTCATTGCCCAGCACTCCACCCGCCTGTCCTCCCGCTCGGATCTCGCTGGTTACTTCAAGAGCAGCTCTAAGGCTCTGACCTCCCCCGTGAAGAAGGAGACTGTCAAGGATGAAGTTGAAAAGGGCCTCAAGGTCGCCAAGCGCAGAGCCACGAAGACTGCCGAAGAAATCTCCGAGTAAGTCTCAATTTACCAACAACGCAGACGTGTATCAAGACGTACAATAGACTGACATCATCTCCCACGCCGCAGAGCCACTTCCAGCGCTGTTGCCCGCACCCCAGCCCGCAGCCTGTCACAGGTAGCTGCCCGCATCCCCTTGCCCGCCTCTCCCGCTGACGTCGCATATGCCGTCGATCGTTCCACCCTCGCCATGCGCAAGCGCGTCACGTCCATGTACCAGGACAGTGGCATCACCGAGGCTTCCAACGCGACCCGCGAGACGCTCAGCACCGTTACCAGCATTCTCTTCTGCGTCTCCGCCTTTGAGCTGTACTACATTCGCCCCGAGATTCTCAGCAACCGCTATGCCTTCACCATTCCCGCCATCAGCGCCGTGGGCACCTCGGACTACCCCGTCTACTTGCCTGACATGTTCCTGCTCTTGACTTCCAGCTTCTGGTCTCCCGCCCTCACCTGGGTCTTTACCAGCATCCTCGTCCCCAGCGCTTTTGGCTACTTCTTCAACCTCAACGCCAACAGCCACAGCGGCCCCAGGACCCGCGCCCGCGCTGTCAACGAGACCGTTGTCGACCCGCTGACCTTCAGCATCGTCAAGGCCCTCCTGGCCTACGTTGTCTACGCCCAGGGCGTCACCTTTTGTGGCCTCTTGTCCGAGCTCTCTATTGCTCGTCTCAACAACGCCGTCTATGGTGGCTACCGTGGTGTCCTCGTCGGCACTGCCATTACTGGACTCGTCAGCATTTACGATGCTGCTCTGAAGAAGTAAGAAGAGAATGCTTGTCAAAACGTCATGATGCCATTGTAAATGGCCGTCATGGCTCGGCTGTCGCACAGGCTTGCCCTGTGCTCACATCACGCCTTGATGACACACGAAGCATTCTTTTTCTCAGTTCGTTTTTAATCGCTACTTCCTCGGAGTCCTGGCAGACACCAGGAACTACCTTTTTGTTTTTGTCACATCTATTATAGATTTGAACTTGTTTACAGCTTTGTTGGGGTCCTGCTTGGCTTGGGTACCTTCATTACATTTATTGTCTCTGTGTTGGGAGAACTCAAAGCCGCTACTCCGCTCTCTCTTTAATATCCTCTCTACAGATTGCGGATGACGCGCGCGGAAAATCTCACGGAACAAGACGCTGGGAGTGGGCCGGGAACACGCCTATTCTCAACCAGCCAAGTTTTCGCCTTTTTCTTCTTCACAAGACTTTGATGAAAAATAAACCAAATCACACACTCCTTGGGCTCTTCCCACCTTTTATGCGAGTTCTGGCCGAGGGTAGGGAAGCGACACTTTGTCCGTCCCGACCTGAGATGGGAGCTTGCCGGAGGTGCTTTGGGGGCGCTTGATGGCGTTGGGCGTGGGTTTCTCGATACCTCTTAGTCTTATGAATTTTTTGGGTTGGTTGCTGATTGCTGGTGGCCTTTTTGTCCCAGACGGGAGCAGTCTCCTTGGCTTTTGGCTCTTTGAACCATGTGCGGGCGTGGTACAAGGACTTTGACTGCCTAGGGATGGCGGCCGAAATTGGATGATGGGTTCTATTGGCAACGCTTTTTTGTTTTGGATTTATGTACATGGATTTTGTTGGACTGGCACTCGTTTTGAGCGCCCACAGCGTTACTGCCGACCCGAAGCGGTTCCGCTCTCTGGGCCGAGAAGCGAAATGGACGGATGGGCCGTGGTGGTTTACACTGCTTGCTTGTTTTTTTGGACTCTAGTTATGCCTTGTCCCTGTGTATTGCTTTGGTGAATTCACGACGCGTTCTATTAGTGACTTGGGGATCGGGGGAAATTAGGAAATCTTTGGGAACAATGCAGCGGCCCTTGTACTCTCACTGTTTTGGTGCAGTGAGCTCGCAACCGTGCTCCCGCATCGAATCATTGGGGGTTGTCAAAATGGAGGAATGTTGGAAGGCTTCAACGCTGGCCGGATGGGAATGGGAATGGGGATGGGATGGGAATGGGATGGCAACGTTTTGCTCGAAATGGGTCTTTAGGATATGTGGGCGCGCTTACCTCGCCGCATGTGATGAGGGGGTTATGAGTGCATGAATATATGCTTTTTTTTCTTTTCCTTAATCGACTTTGCCTTGTATTCGTCACCGTGTAGCTGATCGTTGTGCCATGTACGGAGTATACTGAGACCGTATAGGTAAGCAACAAGACTGCCATGCTTTACAGCGAAATCGCAACGTGCCACATAAACCACCAAAAGAAAACTGATTGCCAGGATTTACTAGTATTTATATTTTGTACAGAAACCACGCCAAGACAATGCCACTACACTATCGCACGTACCCTAGTGATGCTGCCTGTGGCCCAAAATCTTCTTTTTATGCTAATGTCGAGGAAAGAGAGGCAAAGACCAGACAGTGCAGCCAAGCGTGGGCTGTTATCCTCCTGTACTTTGCCCCCAAAAAGTGAGATACAAAGAAAGATAGAAAGGGAGAGAAAGTGTGTGCGAGTGAGAGTAAGATTTAAAAAGTGCCAGTCTTTCAATGTAGTATAACCCGAATTGTTTCCCCCTCCCATGTATGAAACCCATATAACGCCGCCTGAAAGCAACAAAAAAGAAACATGCTCAATGTCTATCGCTCTGCAGGATCTTCGTACTTGATTGGATGCAAGAGCATGCTTCGCAAGCACATCCTGCCCGTGCTTCCCTTTGCCGACTCGTCGTCGTAGCCGCCACGCTTAGTGCCTCGGTCACCCTGGCCGCCGCCCTTGCCCCGGCCGTCCATCTGCGCGTATCCGAGCCAGCGGCGCCAGAGGAGGCCGGAGAACTCGCTGTTGTAGTACCAGCTTGTGCCCTTGTGGTTGTGTTCGTTGCGGAGGTCAAACGGGCTGCCCTTGCCAGACGTCGAGTGGTCGCGCCCGGCGTTGAATGCCTCGTCGATGGGCTCGCCTTGCGGGCTCCATGCGCGATCGAGGTACAGAGGATGAGGGGCATATACTGCCTTGAACCCGTGATGGTATGCGACACTTGGTGGGAACATTTCTGAAAACATGGTGTGGTGGTATCGCCAGACTTCCTCATGCATGGCAGAGAGGAGGCGTTTGCTCAGTCGAGAAGCGGTAATGATGGCGCAACGTCGTGGTGGAATCCCCGTGTAACCCGTTGCATCGTACGAAAACACCCAGCCAGAATCGTCGGTGTCGAAAATAGGGTTCAACGTGATCAAGTCAGCTTCTTCGCCAACACCGCACGACTCGCGGTCTTGTCCAACGGCGCAGCTGGCAGGGAGAACAGACTCCCCTCGCTGTTCGCGCCTTAATGGGTGTTTGCCGTTGAACTGCAGAGGGCCAAGCACAGGCTGTCTTCCCGATTCCTCGACTTGATCCTCAACAATCTTTGTAAAGTTTTCCCATGTGCCATGGTGAGACGGGATGTAGTACCGCGAGTTTCTCTCCCAAAGCAAGGGACGCGGCTGCTTGTCAGCCCACTTGCCTAGTCGATCAAAGAGTTCGTAATAGTTGCCGAGATATCGCATATCCATCTCCCAATTCCAAATGTGTTCATACTCGGGGTGCTGCATCGAAAAGACTTGCAGTGGCAAGTGGGCGCTTCGATACACACCGTGAATGTCGGCACCACTGGGGTTCTGGAGAGTGCTGCCAAAGGTCCCAGGGTAAAACAGTTTCATCTGTGCCTCACTCCAGAGCGTAACCATTCCATGGAATTCTGGAGGCACGTTGGCGTCCAGTACCCGCTGTACAGTGACTTCGTCGGACCAAATAGGCATTGTGTCGTCTCGGACATGCATGAGAAAATGCACAGTGTACTCGCCGCCAGACTTGAGGTTCACTTCTGAGATGAGGGCTCGGAAGTTGAGAACCGAAAGGTAGGTCCATTTGAAGCCCGTGTACAGACGGATGACAATGGCTTGTCGGCTCATCTTGGCTTCCGTTTCCTTCTCAAGCTCTTCAGTTTCGGGATCAATTTGGCGGAATCGTCTCGAGTTTGCCTCTGAGCATCGTTCTTGTGCATCACCCCAGTCCATATTAAGATACTTGATTTGCCCGCTTTCCTCCCATACGGCCTCGCTACCCGAGTTTTCAGTATTGATACCGACGCTGGTTCCGCCGTCGGCCAGGCGGTAGCCGAGTCCGTACGGTCCATAGCGACCGAACCGGTCAAAGCAGACGTCATCTCTGATTCCAAAAATATCGTACGATCCGATTGCAGGATCGGGCATATGTCGTGGAACTCCATCGTATGCGTAGAGGCTTGGCGCAGGAATTTCGTTCTTCTTGTCAAGGTAGCAAGTTTTGATGCCTTGGGATTCGTTGTATGGGTTGTACGGCTGCGGCTTGGGAACCTTCTTATTGAGCTTGACATGGCCCTTAAACGGGGCCTTTTGTTCCGGGTTGGGGTACTCCGGTTCGTGGTTGGCTTTGGAGACGAGAGTTTTAAGCCCATGGAAGTAGCCGTTCAGACTACCTTGCGTGTAAGTAAAGAACCAGGTTAATAGTCAAGGTCGGGCGGAGTGTCTTACTGAGGGAAACGAAGCCACGGCATCTCCCGCAAGCTTGCCAATACCTTTCTCATCTCATCGGCGTTTTCCGCATCTAGCAAGATGTCATATTCGTCCTCCTCTGCATCTTGCTTGTACTCTGGTACATCGTCATCATCGGCCTCATCAGCCTCGTCTTCATCAGCGTCACTGCCGTCCGTATCTTGGTCTTTAGTATGGTCCTCATCAGATCCAACAGAGACTACCTCCGACTTTTGTGAGTTGTCCGATTGCGACTTTAGTCCCTCGCCATTCAAATGTAATGGAGTGTTGGGACGATGGCCGAGGCTGGAGGCGACATCATGAACCGAGATTTCTCGCTTGCCAAACAGGACAAAGCCGACAATGACAAGGCTGATGGCGGTCCAAATCAGAACTCGTCGGTAGAGGCAATGGCCGAGAGGGTTTCTGAGCTTAGGCACCGTCTTTTCGGAAACACTCTCTGAGTAAGGCAATAACGATTCCTTTTTCCTATCAGTGGAAGAGCTCGAGCTTGATCTGCTGCTAAAGCTTAAAAGAGACGTTGAGCGCTCCATCATTGATGGAGAGGAAGAGAGCCGGGCATTAGCTCCTTTGTGGGATGATTGGACGTGGCCTTGATACCCGAAGCGGGTTATTCAAGACGGATTATCGCACAAACAAAGTGTGGTGTTGTGAATCGCAAACAGGACCAGCCGATGAAGGCAAACGGATGCGAGAGCCTAAAGTTAAAAGGGTAGATTTGACATGTGTACCCAGAGAGTAGTCCGTACAACGGTCGTAAAGTGCAATGCGAAGAAATGTCTAGGTCGACTGGTGAAAGGAATGGATCGGCGCTGGAGACCGAAAGTGACGACAGGAACAATACCCTATGGCGAAAATGGCGAGTCTCAAAACGTCGGACGGCAAGCTTCGACGACTGACGACCAACGGCAGAGAGTAAAGTACAGAAAGAGAAACGAACAAAGTAAAAGAGAAGGGAGGACAGAGGAGAAGAATGAAAGAAGGCGATAAAGAGGACAAAGGACGAATAGTACCGTAGTAAAGAGAATCAAGGAGATGATGTACGTTACCTACCTACTACTCCGTACAGTCACATACTCGGACAGAGCTGGGACCAATGACCCCTTCGGCGCCAACTGTGCGCGGCTGGCGCAAACTGATCTACAGCTGGCAGGCAATTACGTACCCTTGGACGGGGCACGGTACTCGCAAGACACGGAAGACACGGAATACGGGTGTGGACTACGTCCTAAGGGTACCTTGGGTCTCCACGAACATACGAGCAGGTACAAACCGTTGGCTGCCATGAATTAGATGCGGTTGTTGCGGCCAATTTCGACTGCCAACCTCCTTCCCTCCTGCTCACACCTGAACCGCTACAAGAAGGCCAGAGTCTTTTACAACCCGTGAATTGCAACATGGCATTTGCTATCCGCCAACGAACTGGACTCGACTGGCAAGAATGTACCCCGAGGTCACCCTGCTATCCATAAATCTGGTTCTTCGTTTCATAACAAGCCGCTGATCGGTCTCCAAGTTTCCCCTGACGCGGCCTTTGATATCAACGCTCCACCGCCATACCATGGTGCGAGGTGGACCATGATTATCCACTTGTAGCACCACACTTGCACACACGCAGTTTCGATCGGCACACGCATGTGCTCAGCCTCTAACCAACCCCCTGGACTTTCCACTGGAGTGTCCACTGGCCGGCGCCAAAGCATGCAATACGGGCAAGCAAAGCAAATTTGGCCAGGCTCTGGTTTCGACAATCCCCGACCGCAAGGGCAACCGTGCAGAGAAGACCCTGAGATCGACCCTTGTACTCGTACGTCACAATATCCGGCGGTGTTGCCCTGCTTTTGGGTGTACAGGCACACGACCATGGACCACTACGAGTAGGCAAACTTGACAGGGGCAGGCATCAAGAACCGAAGTTTGCTCGATGGGATATACAAAATTTCGAGGACTCGAGCTACATTGGTACGCGTCAGCGATGTGGTTGAGGTGAGCGTCAAGGACATGCGGGTCCGCGGCCTTTTTTGTTTGCACTGCATTAGTTCAACGTTTTGGCGCCGATTCGGCACCAGTTCGCCAGTAACGAGAAAGCTTGTGGTATGGAGCCCGAGTTGCCGCGGTGGTGTGGTTGGACAGGAGGTGATCGATCGACACATGGCGTGGGAACATGACGTCGCAGCGTTCCTCTCTGCTACTGGTACCTAAGACAGCGACACTGAGATCCGCTATTGGCCAATGAACCAGCCACGCTCAACTCACGGTCGAGGTCGAAGCAGCACCATTGTCTTTTCGTAGGCTCACGATCGACATTTACATGGCATTTTGTCGCCGCTGGTAGTTATCATGGCCCGGAAACCGCATTACACGGGCCCGGATGTCTCTAGACCACCCGCTAATCACAAGTAGAAACAAACTAAGCAATAGCTAGCGATGGCTTGCGAAACAGGCGGTAGTGCCGTTACAGAGCAGTTTTCTTCCATTACGAGCCGCAGTTTCGGGTAACGCCCCCCCGAGCTGTCGTACTGCGGTCTCTTTGCTCCGACGCGACACAGCAAAAGGCAAAATGGGAACAACGTGGGTTTGGGGTGTTTCAGTGCTCGTACTGTAGAAGCCAAGAAAGCTTAGCCTACACGGGCTCTCCACCTCCCGGCAACGCTAGGGAAGGTCGGCAACGCGCCCGATAATCGATCATATCTCGTAGGTCCAATTAATACTGTACACCAAGAAGCTTTCTTCGGCAGTCTTAAATCACATTATTATAGAAGACTTGCACAAGGAATCCCTCAGATTTGCATCATGTGTGCTCTTGCATGGATGATCCCGAGGCTTACCCCTAGCCAGCGAGCGGCGATCTGATACCAAGCCGAAACAATACTGCTTCACGGCTCATGTGCCCCTTGCGCCGACTACCATAATTAGAACCGGGAGACAAACAGCCGACAAACATCCCTTCACCAGAGGAAACGACTTGAAAAATGGCTAATATGATTTCTGATTAAGTAATATTCTCTAAAACATATAGTGGATGCCCAGAGGCATCAATAGACGTGACCCTGGTATTGGATCCAGGGAATGCTGCTCCATGCTGATACTCCTGTCTTGGTGCCCCTTTTCAGAGCGTATGCTATGCTATGCTGTTTCTATGCTGATTTCTATTTCATCGGGCGGCCTGTTTTTCAGCGTCGCCGCCATGCTGATAATTCGTGCATTCTTGTTCGTTTGTTGACGCGCTCGTCGTAGTTGTGACAGCCTCCTGAACAGGCTGAGAATTGCTCGGGCCATCGTGACGCTCCCTCCATTCCTGGCCCCATTTAATCGTGGCTAAAACTCCGACAGTCGAGGCCATCAAAAGGAAGGACGATATCGTAAAGAACCATCCGACGCCGATGCCCTCAATGGCCGGCTGGACGACGGCCGTGCCCAGACATCCCGCCAAGTAGCGCACAAAGTAGTTGGCGGCCGTGACATCGGCACCTAACCCGGGCATGACGTCGAGGCAGTACGTATTCAGCGCAGGGAAGCAAAACAGCTGGCCTACGCCCTGCAAAAACAAGACGATGACCGGGACGGGGATGCCGCCCACCGCGCGGTCCACGGTCCATCCGTAGATGAGGATGCAGCCGGGCATCAGTATGCCGAGAAACGGAACGCACGACCGCAGCCGATCCTCTGGGATGCGGACGCCGCCTCGCTTGTTAATCCACCGCTTCACCATCCAGTCGGCCCAGCGGCCGCCGAAGAAGGTGCCTAGCAGGTAGCCGCAGCCGGGTGCCAGGTAAAAGAGGCCCGAGAGGAGCGGGGAGTCGAGATTGAAACGCGGATTGAGGACGTAGCGAATGGGCGTGAGCAAGCTGTACATGTTCCATACCAGGGCCGAGCTCGCCGCCGCCACGAGGACTTGGTTTACGTATTTGAACAGGCTCAGGACCTTGATCGGGTTGATTCTGGAGAGGATGGCCTTGGCCTTTTGCTTTCGCGATAGGTCGTTGAGATCTTCCAGCTGCTTGTGGTGGATCGTTTCAGGGACTAGGAGGAATAGTCCCAGGACGCCGGTGCCAGCAAGGGCCGTCTGCAGCCAGAAAATGGACCGCCAGGAGGAGTATGTCACAATCACACCTCCCAGAAAGGGCCCGAATGCTGGGCCGATTAACGTGCCGGAAAGGAACCAGCCGATTGCGGTGCCGCGTTCAGTTGGACGATATATGTCACTGAAAGGTCAGTATAAGAAGCGGCAATTTAATGAATGATGTGCGGTCACATTGGTCTTACCCGATAGATGCTGCACCGAGGAGAATAAAGGCAGTGCCTTCAAACGCAGACAATGCTCGAAAGACGAAAAAGGACGCCAAGTTTGGCGCCAGCGCCGTGGCAACACTAAGCAAGAAGAAAAGCACGGCAGTAAGGCGGAGAATCTATACCCGGTCAGTATCGCCCAAGACTTCGACATCATTAGTACTCACCGGCGAACGGCCAAACACTTGGCTCATGGGCCCCCAAACCACCGGCGAAACGCCCATAAAGACCATGTACGCGGCATTGCTCACATTGATAATGGAGCTCGTCGTATCAAACGTCCTGGCCACCTCGGGTGTGGCGGCCAGCACGCTGGTGCTCGACTGCGGCGACAGGAACGCGCAAAACGACAAGACGGCGACAATGACGTGCTTCCTGCGCGGCGAGAGGCGGTCGTACAGCGCGTCGTCGTTGTCGACGTCTTTGAACTTTTCGCCGCTGTTGCGCCGCCGGACGGGGTCGGACGGGTCGAAGCCGTCGGCGCCGGACATGCGCGATGCGGTGCGGTAGATTTGCGCCGGCGGGGTGACTGCTTTGGCGTCTGCGTCCGGGCCGGTGGTTTCAGACTCGCAGTCTGATATTGATGGGGTTGCGGGCTGGTGTAGGCCATTGTCATGGCGTTGCGATGCGTCTGGTTGGTGTTGTTGAGTTGCCGAGGTCATGATGGCGGAGGCATTCCACGTATGCAGACGGGATGAATATTGTAAAGAGGATGTATTCTTTGTAAAAGAGGGTTTCAATTTCACCCAATAAGGGGAAGGGGAATTCAAAAGACTTTGTAATGTCTTCGGGCAGATGCAAAGCCCAACGTACCCAAAGGACTCATAGAAGGCCGTTGAAGATATTCAGGAAAAAGCTTGTGGTGGTAGATTGCCGAGGATAGTTCTCAAGACGACAAAACCGCAAGTGAGCGTCCAAAAAGCGAACGGATAAGCATATAAAAAGTAACAAAATAGAAGAAAAAAGAGTCACTTCCAGAATCGGATGACGCCCCCAAAGTAGAGAAAAAGCTATTTCCTCCCCAATTGGCGGAAAAGCAAAGTTGTTCTTCTCTGACGCAGCGGCTACTCACTCGGTGGTGTGTCGGGCGGCCGCGAAGAAGCCGAATAAAACCGTTTCGTGGGGCGCCCACCACTCGGCCGATGACCGGGGCTCACCCACTGGCTTGCCGAATCGGCCAGTTTCTCTCTCTGTTCTAGGTTTAGTTTTTTTCACGGGACTGGGCGAATTGCAGGACTTTTGTTGTATATGTGGATGTGGTGTGGTATTGGTGACCAGTCATGCAAAGCTTGATTGCGATTGTGGTGCTGTCTTTTGATGTCACTGCGAGAACCGGGCTCTCAATAACACGCGACTTTTTGCAAGATTTTTTACCTCATACGGCGTTGTACACTCCTTTGCCTTTATGATCTATAATACGCTATAAGGTTATACAAATTTAATAACATGGCTTCGTATAATTCACCGTCCATCCAAAACACAATAATACAAACCGTACAAGACAATTCCATGCCCGCGCTATCCCCGCCCGCCCATCCGTAACAGGCACCCCCCACGTTCGCCAAGAGCGCCCTACCGCCCCCCGATCATCGCCCACCGGGAACTCCACGTATCGCCGAGTAGCCGAACGGAGCTGTGCTGCGCTGGGGCTTTTAAGACCGAGTATGCCTGCATCTAGTGACAGATATGGCATGCAATGTTGGTAAGCAATGTAATTAGCGCTGATGGTATTGGTCAATGGCTCTTGGCTGTGCAATCATACCTTCAGGAACATTGTTCCCATGACTGGGTTCAGCATAGTGATTGCGTAGGTATTACGGGGTTGGATTACGAAATGGTATATTACATTGGAGAAGACAATGTATGGTGATACAGGCTTACACTGTGAGCCACTCTTGGACCGTCTGCTTCTGCATTGAGGATTCTCAGAGCGACGTGGGTGTCTCCAGTTGCGATGCTGGGTAGAAACTCCGCGTTGTGCAAACACGATTATCGAGGCGAGCAAGAGCTTGAAAAGTAATAGTTTGATTGTCATCATCTTTATGGTATCTATCTCCAATTCTATAAACCAAAACGCCATGCCATGCCATGCTGTACAATGCAATTGTCCAAACTCCAAATCCAATCATAACCAGCTCCCGTACATCACGCCCAAATCTATCCCAGCAGCTTCTGCACTCTCTCCTGAATAACCCTGTTCACCGGCTCGCCACCCCTCTGGATAACCACATTCTCTCTGCCCCCAATAGCGACAATGCGGAGCCACTCGGGCGCAACCTCGGCCGCAATCAGCTTGATGCACGCAATCCCTTCCTCCTTGGACACGGGGACCCGCAGCGAATCGCGCACCTTCTCCGCCATGACCGCCATGGTAAACGCCTGGCGTGGCAGTGAGACGGGGTTTGACAGGCTGAGCATGGAAATCGTGGCCGCCACGTCCGCAGCTCGGTTGAGAGCAGCGCGGCGCTGCAGCTCTGGTCCCGTGGGGGGTTGAGGAGCAGAGGATGCCGCAAGCTCCTTGTGGCGGAGTCGGTCGAGAAGGCTCATTTTCGTGCCGTCTGGATTCAGGAGAGCTGTTCCGGTAGCGCGTGACTGCTGCTTAGCGGCCTTTTCCTGCTGCTTCGCTGCGAGTTCGGACTTTAGGCCGGAGAGAGCCTGGTGGCCCTTGGAAAAGAGCGCGGCCGTCTTGGCTTGTGTGTTCATGTCCGTCACGGCGACCTGAGGCAACTCGGCAAGAGACAGGCCCTCCAGCGCAACGTCGACGTTGGCGTCGGTCATTTGATTCGTCGCTCTGTCCGATGAGAGTGCCCGTAGGTTATCCGCAAACTGTCGACACAGCGCAGGCTGATTGATTGCGGCGCCATCGTGACCAGGTCGCAGCTCGACGCAGACCTTTCCCCGTCCGTAGTCTGACACGATAAAAGGCGATTGCTTGTCTTCCTGGCCAGTAGATGACTGAATCGCCACGCATCGTCTGATATCCTCAATGGTAACGGCTCGTTTCCCCCACGAGCGAGAAATGTCTGCCGAAAGGGTGCTAACGTCGAGCGGCACATTGGAACTGCTGTGCGCCAGCTGAATCACCACCGTCTTGAGAAACGCTTTGTGCAGCCTAACCAGGTCAGCGAGGTGCGGCGGGAAAGATGCTTCATCGTTGTCCGCATCCTGCTGCTGCTGCTTCTTCTTGTAAAAGGCCTCAATCTTGGCCTGTCCTGCCCTCGTCTCCGCGCGCGCCTTGGAGATGACGGTCGACGCGGTCCGTCGGTGCGCAGCCTCCTTTCTCGAAGGCGGCACCTTGGCCGTACGCTTGCCCTTTGTCGTTTGTGCCGGGGCAGCAGTCGTCTTGGGAGGTTCAGCAGCAGGATGCGGCAAGGAGGGAGCCACGGATCGTCTGCAGGAGCGCTTCGCTCTGCTACCTGGCGGCGGCGGCTGCTGCTTGTGTTGTTGCTGGTCGTCCTCTTCGTCACTCGGAGCAAACGAGACGTTTCTGCGCGCGAGCCTGCCGGCGTCGTGGTCGTCTGCGCCCTCGAAGCTGGCTGAAGCCTTGCGCTTTCTCGACGAGGTTGTTGTCGTGGCTCGGGAGGCAGCTACCACGACGTCCTTGGCGGCAGGGTCAGGCAGGACGGTGCTCTTGGAAACGCGGGTGAATGAGGAGATGGAAGGTGCAGATGGCTGCGTAGCGGCGAGAGCCGTTCTCGATCTTGCAGTTTGAGGCATTCTGGCTATGTGTGGTAATCGTTGTCGTTGCGGCAGGTTCAAAAACACAAGGGGAAAGCCCTCCCTTCCTTTTCGCTCGTTCGGCGCCTGCACTTTTCCTCACGGCTTGGTTCGAGCCTTTTAAGTTGCGTTGAGATGAAATCGCTGATGCGGAGAAGAAAAAAAGAGCCTTTGTTTTGTTTAAAGGGAGCAAAGATGAATGAAGACAGTGTAGTATGGTAGTAAAGGGCGACGAAGAGATTTGGCGGGCCTAAGTTGTCTCAGCCTTTTGGGGGGAAGATTTCGGGCACTGGCATTTGGGCGCCCCAGAATGGTTGGCTGGGAGGCCAGCATAGCTCGACGCGACAGACGCGTTGTCGTCGCGCCGCTGGAGTCGTACAGGCGCGTAAAGTGGCCCGCCAGCAAGCCCCCACACGGCCCGCGTTTTGTGTGGACATTGCTGAGAGAGCCCACTATCTCGATTGAATGGTTCCTAAAATATAATGCAGATAAAATAAGTAAAAAATAAATGAATAAATAGTATTCTGCACAAATGTTGCTTCATCTCGCGCTCTTTATTTTTGTAAATTTTCGAGAGCTACACCGTATGAAAGATGTAAATTTAGCACCATGTAACGCCAATTTCCGAAACGCGACTTCGGAGCTGCTGTCACCGATCGCCCAACGCCAGCTCTGTGACCTGGGCACGGCCCTTTTCCCACTGGCTACGAATTTCACACCAGATAAAAGCTTCCTATTTTACTCTACTTCATCCACATCCATACCCTTGCCATGACGTTCAATGGCTCCGCGCCTCCACCGCATAATCTCGAGATGCCACCGCGCCGACACCTCAGCGACAAACTCAGGCGGAAGTGTTTTGACAGTCCCCGCCCAAGCTAAACTTGGGCAGTACTTGCAAAATACGTTTATCAGATAGGCACTTAGGGTCTCTCTGGCGACGCGCACTCCATATTCCCATTTGGGCTCGCCGCCGACTCGCGGATCAGCTCGCAGAAGTAGAAAGCCGTCCGCGAACAACTGAATATACCCTGGTTGTGGCTCGGCCAGTGCCCGCCCCATTGTGGTAATGGTTCGCTTGATGGCCAACTCCGTCATCTTTTTGAGGCCCTGGTGCATGAACCTGTCGCACAGTTGCCACAGCGCAATGAGTTCCGAGATGCTGTAGAAGCTTCTGTCGTCTGACGGCTCTATTCTTAGGTCCCGCCCTGAAGTAAAGCTATTGGCATAGCAGGTTTGGATATAGACTCTCAGGGGCTCGTCACGAATGCCCTCGAGGGTAATTACCATCTCACGGGCTTCCTTTAGGTCACCATTTAAGCACTTGTCGAAGTATTCGGAGCCCTGTGTCAACACGGATTTGTGCACGGCGAATTCGCTGCTGTCGGTTTTCAACCGAACCATCTGAGACGGGCAGTAAGGATGTTAGATTTGCTGACTTGTTCAACGTTGCTGCCGAGGGGAATGCTGATCTCTTACTCCATAATGCTGAGGACGTGGTTCACTTATAGCCTTTGTGACTTGAATGGCCTCGTTTCGCTTTATTCTCGCTAATCGGCAAGTCTTGTGATGATGATAGTGAATACCTTCAGAGAACTTTTGGTGTAGTATGACGGAAAGAAAAGGGGTTTAAAGAATCAGAGATCATGGCATCGACAAGGCAGACGTTGCGACCGGCGCTTATTCCCCCCAGACTATTGGCCAAGCAGCTGCACTCCGTGCAAGCGGGCACCAATACCGTGCCAGCGGTACTGACCATTTGTGAACAGCTGCTCGCATCGAGTGGTCACAGAATCAGCATACCGAGGAACAATTACTCGATGAATGGACATCACGGCAAGATGAGTGCTACCAGCAAGCTAGTACGAGGCAAAAGGTTAACAGAAGTCGGCAAGAATATTGCGCCAAAGCGGCTCGCCAACGGTCAGGCTCAGGACGTTTGAAGCTGTCTGCAGGCAAATTTCAGAATTCTTCACCTCTAATTTTATTACGAAAAATAAATAAATAAATACTGTACTAGACACATTTTACATAACGTCTAGGTGTAGACAATACCTACAAAGATATACTACTACATAGACAGGCGTGGTTATAAAACTCGCCCAATAACAAAGACAGTGTCTATCTCACCATCTGCTTCCCACCTAATTAGGCATACACAGTCCCAAAGCAGCTACACTCTCCGCATAGTTTACATCCATTTTATGCTTTCATTGTTCAGAAAAATGGATGACCTTGTGAAAATGTCAACACCACAACCCATGTGATTGATCCTGTCTACATGCTGTAAGACGCATGTGCAAGCTCGCGACAAAAAGCCTCTCCCTCTTCCCGAGCCAATATCATAGGACAAACATAAAGGAAATACACATAATATCAACAAAAAGCAAAGCTATATCATAGAGCCTATACACCACCGCAGACTCATCCTACCTACCCAACACCCAGCCTGTGACGTGACCGTTTTCAACCACCCCCAAACATGTGATAATCCACCGCCGTCTACCCACGCCACTGTAACATCCCCAGCAGAGCCTCCAAAACCACCACCACCACCACCACTTCTACCTCGGATCAAGCCGGAACAACTCGCACGCCCGACGGCAGCGAGAGCACTCTCTTTCCCATCCCCGCCGCATCTTATTTCTTTCCCGCTTACTTATTTCTATTTCTTCACCCCATATAGTCGGGTTTTTTTTTTTGCATTGCTGACCGGGCGGTAGCTGATTGATGACGTCGTGGCGGATTTGGGGCCCGCACGCACCGATATATTCCGAATCGGTGCACTTACACACACGCTCGTTCCTTTGTTGCCCCCCGTTCCGACTGGCTGCCTTCAGTCCGATTCGGTCGCTTCATGCTTACCATGTGCATTGTTTCGGCGTGTGTTATAGCTACGAGTTAGGCAATGACCAGCTTCCTCGGTCCATGCTTACGGTCGAAGTAACCAGACACTTTCGGTCATGAAAAGGCATGTAATCCCGAGAAGTGTGCATGAAAGTAAAAGTATCTTGGTAGTATTACTGCTCTATCTTGCCTAGTATTTCCCTTTGCTGTACTGTATAACTCTTGAAAGTTATGATATCTGAACCATGAAATCAACCAGCAAGCATTATTGTGTACAATATGTCGTAGTGCTTTGCCATGCGAGGTTGCATGTGTATATGTATTCCCTCCCTCACTAACACGAACCACCCTGGTACTCTTGTAAAATCAAAATGTAAACCATTCCATCGCCTGTTTTGTTCTCTGCGCTCTTGTGCCTGATACTCCGAATAATCGCAAATGTAACAAGAAATAAATGCACCCATGTCCCAGTCTGTATTATGCAAAGCCTAGAGCCAGGCTTGCTATGCCAACGCCGCCGTGATCAAAATGTGAGAGCCAAGAAGACGGCCACCAAACAAGACACACAAGCCTGCTATGGAAAAGGCCGAAGCTTCGGTCGAGGGGCCTTGTATTGATGGCATCCTGGGTCATCACTAACGGCGTGACTTGGGCCATCCGTCGGGTCGGAAGCTGACCGGGCTGGGCGGAGGCGGAGCTGGGACAGTGTAGTCGTCTTCGAAAATGTGATGGACAGGCGTCGAGGGTCTGTTCATGTGGTTGGACGATAGCGAGGCGTTGATGCCACAGAGGTCTTGTGACGAGTTGACGCGGAGGGAGCCGCGCGAGGACTGAGGCTGCGGCATGGCAAACGGCGACGACTGAGCGCTAGGCATGTTGTAGTAGCGGACGGGTGTAGGCTGAATGAGGTACGACATGTTAGAGATTGGTATTATGTAGAAGGATAAAAAAAAAGATGAGAGACGAAAGAGAGGACTGCACAAAGGGTGAAGAAAAAAAAAAGGAGCAAAAGCGTACGGAGAAGGGGCCAGATATAAAATAAAATCTTGTTGGGAGGGCGAGGGCAAGAGCGAGAGCTTGCGTGTAAATATGTGGGTAGCTGGACGATGGCTACCTGATGGGATGGTAGGAAGGCAGTGTGTACGGAGTAGGTAGGTAGGTAGTGTGTCACCGAGAGGGAGCGAGAGCGCGCGCGCAAAGGCCGGGACAGCTATGTTACTCGTGGCTATCCGTGGGCCCGAGGCAAGCTTTGTGGCGGGTATGTGAAATTTGATGGGGCGATCGGGCCGGAAACAGAGCTGAAGGCCACCCAGACAGGTGGGTGTTGGGCCGCCGGCCGGGACAAGCTCAAGCTGGGGGGCACAAGTGTCAAAGTCAAATGCTGGGCCAGACCCGAGCCAATGGGCCGAGGGAAATTCCAACTGTCGCGGCGGTATGCCGGCCGCTGGGCATCAACTAACTTTGTTGCTTTGTCTTTTGTCTCTTTTTCCCCGATCCGCGATCCCCGTACGGAGTAGTCGTATACGAGAAGAGAGGAAAGCTTTGTGCACGGAATGCCTGGTGGCGTGTCTTTTTGCCCAAGCAGGTGGTACCTAGGTAGGCGATGGTGCAAACGGTAGAGTAGAGGACGAGTATTCGTACACACTGGATGGCACAGGGCGACGGCTGCTCGAGATGAGATGGCTCTGCTCGGACTGTATCGTCCTAGTGTTTTTCTTTTTTTTCTTTTTGTTTCCCTTTTCGTGTGCGGTCGAATGACGGGGAAGCAAAGCAACAAGGTGCTCAGAGACAGTCCGGGGCAGAGACAAGAATTTCTCAAACGCGCAACCAGAACAAGAAAAAAAAAAAAAAGTACACGTACCGTATGAAAGACGCGGGGAAAATGATCAGAGACAGTGTGTGGGTGTAATGGGGTGTCCAGGAAAAGCCGCCGAAAGTGAATTGGGATGCCAAAGGGCTTGTTTATGAATGCCAGCTGGAACTGGGGTGTGGTACGTGAGATTGCCAGTTCCAGGGAGGAGGCGTAGGGCCAGTGCAGTGAGAAAAGAAGACGACAAGCCAGCTGGGGTTGGACAAAGGAGGAATGGATTGGATGACAATGAGCGGCAGCGGCCCAATTCTCCCTTTTTTTTCTTCTCTCTCTTTCTGTTGTACAGTACTGTACAGGATGTTGTCTTGCCTGCTCTCGGTGCTGTGTGAAAGGAAAAAAGTGTACCGTGTACAAGTCAGCAACGCAGACAGCCATGCATCGGAAGAGGTGGGATGGGACGGTCGGATGCAAGCACTCAAGCGAGCAAGCATTGGCATTGGCGGTATCTGTGATGGCAGCCCAGGCAATCAAGGCAGGATTGTGTGACAAACGGAATTTCATACAAGTACAAGCTACATCACGGCCCTATACATGCACAGCGTTTGGCACAAGACACGGTGACATGAAAAGTTCCTCGTCTGGGGTATCAAACACGGAAGGTCCAACACAGTCAGGCAGGTACAGTACCTTACGGCTGCTCGCTCTGGCCAACCACGGTCCCCCACACTTGTTCGGAAAGAAAGAAAACGTACGGGAACAGGGAAAGAGCGAGCGAGGGAGCCTACAAGTACCTGTACCATGCACAGATTACAGGTACCTAGGTACCTACTTACTGCAAGTACGCGCAGCTCTCGCTGCCAGAGGCAGGTACAAGCCAGCACAGAGCAGGTACAAGTATGGAAGTGGAAATGCCGGGGAAGCACATTCGAAGCCTGTCGAAGCCTGACTCTTGACCCTGGCAGGCTGGCCGGGGGTCTCTGGCCATGGGCGCAGACGGACACTGACATGTGGCTCAATCCATCAACGGCACGGAGTACATTAACTCAACCGTCTACGAGTACCCCGTACCTTGGCAATGCCTGGATGAGCCACGGCATGCCCGTCAAACACCCCTCGTTGCCTAGGCTCGTGTCCCTGCTGGCTCGGTCTTTTCTCCCGTCTCCGTTCGTTTGCTTTGCACGGAGCATACGAGTAGGAATCCAAACACATGCCCTTTCTTTGCATGGACGGGCATTGCGCATAACGAGGGCACGGCCCGAAACGTGTCAGTGACAAGCACCGGCCAATTCTACCTGGGGCCGGTTCCATACTAATGTACTCGTACGGAGTATACGCAGAGTACTCGTGTGCTCGGCTCAAATTTTCACAATCGACCTCCACAGTGGGAAGAAGACCCTCTTGCCCTTTCTATCCCCGACAGTGCCGTTTTGCATTGCAATGCTTGCTTACTCGTTGCGCTGGCTCATTATGCCGTGTCGGCTTCATCAGCTTCGGTACTCGCACACAAACAGACAATAGTACGAGTATGTAATAGCGTGCCTCTAGCGCTCCAGAAGGGTACTTTAGCAGTCCGGGGAAGGCAGCTAGCTGCCACGGTGGCCCCCTTCTTGGTGGAGGATGTCCACTTTCTGGAACACGCCAAAATCCGGGGGAGACGAGTCCCGTACGTGCAGGCCAGCGCTGCCTGTATGTACATACAGCGACCGATTACACGGAATGGATACAGGCGCTTGACGTGGTCGAGTTGCGCAAGGCTCCTCTGCTGTTCAGCTCAGAGGTTTCAGCCTCGAGTAATTGAAAAGGGAGCCACCATCATGCCGTATCTCGAACGACAAGTAGCCCGCAGCGTTCGGCGCACCGAGCATTGTTGCGGAGTACAGAGCCTTGGACATGGGACTTGTCCCAGTCCCAAACCAACCACCGATTCCAGGCTCCTGGGACGTGAACAAGGGTCGGGTCAACCAAGACGTAATCCGGCCGGCTCCCTGAGCCCCAGACGAGCGCTGCAACGTCGCTTCCCGTTCGACACATTGTCACAGCGACTACCGTCCTTGCCACCCCGGCCTTGTTCTCCGGGGACAATGGCACCTTGCATGAAGGATATGCACGCTTTTAGAGCACCGTATCCGAACGCCGATGCTGCCGCTGCGCCCGCCTTGTTGAGCGGTTATGCTGGGGAACGGCTGCTCGTAGCGAGTACATTTGTTGAGAGAGAATTGGACCTGCAGTGGCATAGCAGCAGATTCCAGATGGCACCAAACCAGTATGCACGGGCGCAGATCATGAATGGATTTGTTTGATAGTACTCCGTATGTATGCTGTACTACACAGTAGTTTGTGATAGCACGCTGGGCGGTGGAAGACCGGACCTCGACTCCAGTACACAGGATACTTGCGCCAGTTACAAGGCAGCCTTCAAATTTCCCCCAGCTTTCGTGTCGCCAGGATGAAATAAACCTGTGGACCACTGAAATAACAGGTTACCAAGACAATGCCAAATTTGAACGGGTCGCAACATGATACAACTGGGCGGGCGGCGGGGGCCTTTGGTGAGGGACGACGCAATGGCCAAGCCAAGGAATTACAAACTGTACGAGTATGTACTGCACTCCGTACTGTACCTGGATACACACACAAAGAGAACATTTGAACAAGGGGTGGGAAAAAAGAGTCATTGTCCTGTGGAACGCTGCGAATTTCTGCATTAAATTTTTTTCCCCCTGCTTGCTAGGCCCTTCCGCCCTTTTCTCACTGTGCGCTTGAAAGTGTAATTGCGACCGTCTCCTTTGTCATACCAGCCAAATGTGACGTGTTTCTGTGAATGTTTCAGCCTGAACGCTGCCCAAACAAGGCCCTTCTTCTCGTGTCTCTTCTTTTCGTTTGGGGTAAGTGCATACTGTAACTACATATTCCGCCACGAGCCGTTCCGCCGCTTCCCCTCTAAAACAATGGTTGGTTGTACACAAAGGGCTGAGGCGCACTGGTATACCGGGGCAGAGATGTGACACCCAGTCCTGTAAGGTGATGAGACGGCAGTGCTGTACAAACACAGACAAGCCACTTCTCAACGCACGTTTTCACCATTGGCTATTGTGAACCTATTGAGAACCCAGGTTCTTTTCAATTTTCGTCCCGGTAAGTCAGCCCATCCGGCACTGCGCAAGTGGCAGCCACAGCGGGCGGGTGCGGGCGCGTAAGCAAGCATAGATGGCTTGTGGAGGGAAAGTCTCATCTGCCGACGCGGATAATTCTTTACCACGTTTGCGCGGCTTTTGGAGCTCCATGTTGTATGATATTGGGCATGAATAAAAATTCAAGACCATGGATTCTCAATGTTTAGAGTACAATGATGTAGCATGCATATGCCGTCACCTTAAACACATTGTAACTGATGTCCTCAGGCAAGGCTACGACTCATTAGATGCCAGATGCCTCAGCCGCAGTCAAAAGCGCCTTAGACGCTAGACATATCAGCTTCCAGTAAAACCAGCTCAACATCGCAAGCTCCAGAATCATATCAATTGAAAGATAGTCACCAGTAACCATTCTACGCCCTACACTCCAAAATGCCACCCCAAACCGCAGCCGGTAAAGCGGTAACTGTCCTCCGCCGCGCAAAACCCAGCGAAGCCGAAGCCCTAACCACCCTCGCCATCGCCGCCAAATCCCACTGGGGCTACTCACCAGAATTCATGGCCGCCGCGCGCGCCGAACTAACCATCACACCCGACGACATTTCCTCTCGCCCCGTCATTGTAGCGGAGCAGACGACGAAGACGACGACGACGACCGGCGGTGAAGGGGGCGGCAGCCCGTCGCTGGCGGCCGTGTACAGCATCGCCGGCGACCCGCCGCGGGCCGAGCTCAGCTTCCTGTGGGTGCAGCCGCAGAAGATGGGCATGGGGCTCGGGAGGCTGCTCTGGCGGGATGCGCTGCGGCGCGCGGCGGAGATGGGCTACGAGGTGATGCTGGTCGACGCGGATCCGAATGCCGAGGGCTTTTACGCGCGCATGGGCGCGGACAAGGTGGGAGAGTCGGAGTCGGGGAGTGTTCCGGGGCGGATGCTGCCTTTGATGAGGGCTGTTGTGCCTTCTTTGGAGGAGCTAAGGAGGGAGGAGTGAGTGTTGCTTGAAATGTAGCTACTCTACATTGTAATCTAATAAATGTTAAATATATAATTAATATATTGTAAGGATTGTTGAATAACCTACCCAGGAGCAGCTTGATCACTGCTCTATGTCTAAATTGTGCCGCGAGATGGAACAGTGTCATGTCCTGGCTATCTATGAGACTGGTACTCACAGTATTGCAACAAAGAACACCGATAACAGTATCCAAACCCTAATAGGCTACTGCATGAAAGGCAGTAAATTGTTTAGGATAATGCTCGTGCCAATTACAGACAAGTCTCTGCGGCAAGTATGCTATTTGCACGGCTGTGGCTAGCTTTCCTTTATTACTTATGAAAGGCAAGACCAAGTCGATCAAAGTGTTTAAATGCTCCGCAGCGTGAAATACCTAGAAAAGGCTAGCATACTCGAGGAAACAATAGTCCTGCAGCCTTCCGACCATTGCTCCCGCTGTGTCGCAAGCTCCCCCAGGTTGGCAGTGTCTACAGACGCTATAAGCCTTCGCGGCTTATTAGGCTACAGCTCCTCTGGGTCATTCGTTTTGTTTTCCATCATTCGGCTCAGTGGCCCCTTCTTTACCATGATGCTCATGATTTCAAACAGCGCGTCGGCCGCAGCCATTGTAGTGTGTTCAGCGTTCGTATCGTAGGCCGGCTATTGCTCCGGTCAGCCTTTCGCGCGTCTCACACAGATCAGAACAGCCGATCATTTTTACTCACAGCAACCTCTACTATATCAGCCGCGACAATATTTAGATTCTCTAGACCGCGAAGAATAGTTCGTAGCTCCCGTGTAGACCACCCGCCAGTCTCCGGTGTACCGGTGGCAGGGGCAACTATTATACAAGTTAGCTTAATAGGCTTTTGAACCCGGGGTGTTTATCACCGCTCACATGCAGGATCCAGGGTATCAATATCCAGAGACAAATATATAGGCGACGTTGTTCCAACTCGGTCCACAATCTTCTTCACAATTCCGCTGGGACCAATCTCGTCAATCTCCCGCGCTTCTACAATTTCAAACCCGCAATATCCGTCATTGTCATAATCGCTGGGACCAGAAAGGGTAGTACGGATACCGGCATGAATATTTGAGTCATTCTTAAGCAGACCCTCCTGTGCCGCGTGGTAAAAGTAGGTGCCGTGATTAATGCTGGCCGCCGCACTGGGTGAGCCGCCGAAAACTTTAGGCCTCCCTAGTGTGAGTGCTTCGTTAGCCCTTGTTACCAGTTCATAAAAGAGATAGTATCTCCTACATGTGTCAAGGTGGCTATCGAAATGAATAACAGTAATTGGTCCATATGCACGATTGATTGAACGCAGTAGCGGCAGCGTTATGGTGTGGTCACCTCCAAGAGTGATGATGCGCGGCAGCGTTCTGCCACTTTTGGCAGGGCCCAGCTTGCCACCGTCTGTTGCAGGCTCTCGGGTGAGAAGTTGGTGATGGCCATCTTCAATTTGCTCCAAAGCCCACGTATTATCGTACCTGTGCAGCACACGGTTAGGCTACTCATCCGTATAAAGCGCCTATACTCAGCTTACGAGGTCACCGGAATATCGCCGCAGTCAAGCACGGTTGCCCAGCTATTGAATGGATTGACTTCCAGCGGCACGTTATATCCGCCACTTTCATAACGTTAGCGTCCGCAACAATTGCTGTTATTTGCCAAGGAACCCATACTAAAGATTAAGCCGCCGAGATCCCTGCCGGATTCCCGATGGTCCAAATCGCGCACCGGGTCTGTACGATGTGCCTGTATCAAATGGGGCTCCTGCAAGCAGCGTAAGCCATACACCAGTATTCCTTGGGGGGTCAGGCATGTACCTAGAAATGCAATGTCGTAATGTACATTGCCCTTGGTCAAGCAAGGCTCGTAGGGAAGTCGTCCGAACGTGGCAATGCCAGAAAAGACAGAGTCAGCCTGCCGAATAGTTTTAGAATGTAGATACTTGGTGGAAGTCTATGTGCAGTGTTAGTCAACTTGCCTGTGTTCCACCATCTCCCGGCAATGAAGTGTACCAGAGCGATTGGTGCGGCCCTTGTTGGTCCACTGGCTTCTGGTGGGCAAGAGCAAGAGCAATTGCACAGGGTAAAATAATAGCTTGCGCAAACATTTTGCAATACGTCAGATAACTTAACACGCAGCAACTTGTTAGTATTTCTGATGCGTCTGAGTAAATGCCCCTCTTACGAGGCTGCGCTGCGACATTTACATTGACATCTCGGTTTACACAGGGTTCGCTTTCGGAATCTGATGGCAGAGAATCCGACGACTCCCCGCTTCCCCGAGCCTTGTTGCTGGTGTGGTTGCATTTTGAGAAGCTGAACACGCATAATGTCCAGGGTGCGTGCCACGTAGCTTGCCTTATTGGGCGCGCTCAAATTTACATTTCAGCTCACGATGGATGTAGCTTTGTGACAAACGACGCAGGTCGATGTATGTGCAGGCGCACGGCCGCGGACAGTAACGAGTAAAACAAGCATGCTCGGCAGCAAGGATCAGCCAATGGAAGGGCTGGCGATTTGAACGATGTAACTCTAGAAAGTGTGCGAATAAAGTGCGGCTGTCAAGGCTGGGACCCCCATGAACGATGGGAGGCCTATGACGGCTTAGCATGTTTTATTCACTTCATGTTTTGCGTTCTAGAACATCAATACCAGTCTTGAATCAGAAACCCTAACGTGCGCCTGTGCCCGGATCGACCCAGTCCGGCTCACCACACCTTTTGCGAACCCTTGGACCAAAGCAATGCAGCAGTGCGAGGACAGGCATGCAGAAAACCAGTGTGATCAAAGCCTGGCTCGTAAAGCACCATGTAAAACCGACCCTGTCAAGCCAAGGAATAATAAAAAATGGATCCACGAATGCCGACAGGTTGAGCAGGACCGTGTAAAACACCACAAATGCCATAGCCTGATGCGGGTATGCGTCTACCATGTAAGTGCAAACGGCGGTATTGCCTATCTGAATACCCGCGCCAACTACATTTCATGGTAGAGTTAGAGACACTCCGGCAGGAGTCTAGGGGTTGTAGACTTACACACTGCCAAGGCAACTTGGCCAATGGCCCAATGCCACGCTCGGTCGACGCTGATGCCCCAAACTACCAATCCCACGGCTGTCAAAATAGCAGAGGGATAAGACAGGTACAAGCGCATCTCGGGCACCCTTATACCTTTGTTTCTCGTGGCGAGTCGGTTGACGAGCCAGTCGCTCAGCCGGCCAGAGAAGCACAGCTCGGAGATCAATGTGCCTATGATAAGACCGAGAAAAAGCAACCTAGTTTTCCGTAGAGTGCCAAATTAGCATTGCATATCATGGCGCGAATAAAGATCTGAAGCCTCACCCTTGAATCTGAGGCGAATATTGGGGGTATGCTATTGGTATCACCGTGATCACCGACATGACCCACCAATACCACGCGAAGCAGTATACGCCGATTGAAATTGACACTGAAGCAAACTTGAATGTTTTCAAAAAGCGTGTAAAGGTGTCTGTTAGCCCTGGATGCGCCATTCCAGGTAAAGGTTTCAGATTGAGCCATCCCAGCTGTTTGGTTCGTGGAATCCGCACATCAGTATCCAATTCTCGACGAACGTTTGCAGCATCTTCATGTACTCCGGCTGCAGGAGCAGGAACGTTTGACTTGAGTGCGACTGAGCTTCGTGGATACAGCGTTTCCGGCAAGAAAAAGATCTCGAGTAGCCAGACAATACCAAACATGATGGCAGCGAGCCACTGAACCCATAAATGGCCGGCGAGGCTCGCAAATCCTCCTACCAACGGACCGAACAGTAGGCCGGTGTCGATGGCCAAGGCCCACAGGCCGACTTTTGTGCCTCTTTCTTCAGCAGCGAACAGATCATTAATGATTGCTAGCCCGACGGTCGCAGCCGGCGACACACCGAGACCTTGAAAAAACCGTGCCGCCATATAGCCGCTGTATGTGGGCGCAAGTGCGGCCCAAATTGTTGAGATCAACCCGATAGCTGTTCCAATAATCATGACTGGTCTGCGACCGATTATATCTGCAACAGAGGAACATATGAGAGGGCCTACGGCAAGGCCAAGGGCTGGCACTGCCACTGTCCAATTCACCTGTTCGATGCTGATGGAATATTGTGTTTGAATGCTGGTGAATGAAGGGACAGTCATTGTTGTGATGTAAGTGAACATAAAGTATCTAGGTTGGAAGTTAGTCAGATGCTGCGCATGCACACATGGAAAGGGCGTACTCACAGTGCCATTACAATGGAAAGGATCGTATGTTTCTGGAACCATGACCAATGCAAAGGATCTAACGGATCCAAGGAACTCGTGCTCTCGGGATGCAAGTGGCTCTCTGTGACCAATTTCTCTGTCGTATGTTCTGCTGTGTTCTCAATACCTCGCTGCTCAACCTGGTACTCATCATTGCTCAGTAATTTAGGGCCCATTGCGACTGGCCGTTGTTGCGTGAGGCCAAAACAGGAGAATTAGATAAGTTTGCGAAGATAAACGCGCTTGAAAATGAAGACATTGCCACGACGGGCGTTTTGAGCTGCCGCATTATTTTGCACGCCGAAATGGATGGGTGGTATCGTTACGAGGTGGGTGGCTGCGATCCCAGCTCGGCGATTTATCAGCCTGGTCGCACGCAGACAGCATTGCCTCTTGGCGGATCCTGCAGTTGAGACAAGAGTGTCGCACTGCATACTATATTGCACAGCCTCTAAAGGTTCTGGCCCCGTAAAGCTGATAAAGGAAGGTCGCAGTGCTGCCGGGATCAGCGGCAAGGTAAGACCTACAGAAGCCGAGGCCCTGCAGCGATAAGCTGCCACGGGGTTGGCGCGTCCTGGGCCCTGCTCCATATTGACCAATTGTTGCATTGTGCCCTATTTGTGATCGGAGGGATTTGCGAGCTGTATACCAGTGCCGTGTAGAAAGTGATGAATATGTTGCTGGCAGCTATTTACTGCCTGGCTCCGGCTCGCTCTTGCAATCCTTCACCTTAATCGCAGACAGCACGACACTCGCCGAAGGCGGTAACGAAAAAGGCAATATGAGTCTCAACGAGAATATATCTGAACCAGACGAAATAAACGCCACTGAAGTTTCACCTTTGCTTCCACATACAAAGGCCGCTGGCGGTGCGCTTCGAGACCATGCCGCAACATTTACAGGCGAAATATGGCTCCTCATCCGAAGCTCCTGTCCTGTGATTTTGGCGTATGGACTTCAGAACAGCCTGCAAACTGCGTCTGTAGTGATAGTCGGTCGACTTAGCCCCGAAGCGTTGGCGACATCTGCATTTAGCTACATGTTTGCCATGTCTACGGCTTGGTTGATTGCCCTGGGAGGAACGACGGCTATCGACACACTAGCCTCAAGCGCATTCACCGGCTCGACGGACAAGACTGTTCTAGGCGTTATACTGCAGAGGGGCCTTCTAGTTTTATCCGGACTATACGCCTTAGTGGCTATTCTTTGGTGGTTCTCGCGGCCTCTTTTCCAACTCTTACTGCAAGCCGACTTCATCTGCGAGCAAAGTCCTATATTTCTGCGCTGCTTAATTCCTGGAGGACTGGGATATATCTGGTTCGAAGCTATGAAAAAGTACCTTCAATGTCAAGGTATGGTGCATCCCCCTCAATCCAGAGCCAAATGTCTCGTGCTGAAGCAAGAGCAAATCAGAGATATATTCCGCAGGTACATATGTTCTTATCATCACGGCGCCATTCAATATCGTCCTTAATTATCTGTTTGTTTATACGTTTGACTTTGGGCTTTTTGGTGCACCAATAGCGACAGGTATATCCTACTGGTTGTCATTTCTGCTGCTCGCCTGCTACGCCGCACTCATCCAGGGACACGAGTGTTGGGGAGGCGTACAATTCCGCCGCTCAATCCAACACCTGATCCCTTTTACCAAGCTTGCACTTCTTGGGGTGATTCATATTGGTACAGAGTGGTGGGCTTTTGAAATTGTTGCCCTTGCCGCCGGCCGTCTCGGCACGACTGCTCTTGCGGCACAATCAGTTATCATGACGGCCGACCAAGTCATCAATACGATACCATTTGGCCTTGGAGTCTCAACTTCTGCGCGACTGGGTAATCTTCTAGGGTCGGGCAGCCATGAAAGGGCAAGGTATACAGCGCACGCATCTGCAATCCTCTCCGTCATGGTAGGGGCTCTATTACTGGCTATCTTAATGGCCACCAGGCACGTGTTTGCCAAGGCTTTCAGCGACGACGAGCAGGTAATCCGCCTTGTTAGTGAAGTATTGCCCTATGTAGCAGTGTTTCAAATAGCCGATGGCCTCAATGGATCTTGCGGCGGTACACTTCGGGGAATGGGAAAGCAATGGGTTGGTGCCACCGTGAACTGTATTAGTTATTACGCTGGTGCGCTGCCTCTCGGAATATATCTCGCATTCCATGGATGGGGACTGGCAGGTCTTTGGATGGGACAATGTCTGGCTCTGTACTTGGTCGGGGCTTTAGAGTGGCTCATTGTTGCGCTAAGCATCTGGCGGAAAGAGTGCCGTCTTGCGATCAGTCGACTAGACGAGGACAGAGCACTATTGTAATGTCACTGTATCGCCATTTTATAACTGATCACGATAGTAATTATGTAAGGCAAGGCTGATTGGACCTCTCAGATGGCTAGAGACGCGGGGACACATCGATAATCAACGGTGGATTTGGCTAGCTATATCAAACATGCCTATTCATTCCATTCATAAGGTCTCGCCTACCCATGGCTATATCAACGTCACACCCGCGACGTATTCGCCGACGTGGCAGCCGTGCCGCCGCCATGGGCCGCTGCTCTGCTCCTTCTCCTCGCCGCCGTGTAGACGTCGTTAAAGTTCATCGCCACACCCAGGAAGCGCATCTCCACGTCGGGCTGATACGCCAAGTCGCCCAGCAGGATACTAATCCTGTTTTGAAACGACTTGCCCAGCTGCTTCAACCGATCCTGCAAGATGGGGAACTCGGACGCGACGCTCTCATCGTGCACCGACATGGCCACGTCTTCGCCTCGCCGTGCGCCAGCCTCTTGCTGTCGTGTAAAGTCTGACACGCTCCAGCTGTACAGGCCGTCTACCGAGTCGCGGTACTCGAGCATGAGACGGATCATGCTGCTGAGCTGGGCGAGATACGAGGTTCGGTCCTCGTCCTCGCCTGCTGCTGTGGCTGACGCCGATGGGTGCCTCTTCTTGGGACCTAGGAGGCCCTTGTGGGTAATGTCGTTTAGGTATCGCTCGTGTGCCTTGATGAGATCGTCAAGAGTGCAGTCCTCCTTTTGGATGCGCTTGTGCAGCTCTCCCCATGAGGCCTCGATGACTTCAAACAGGATATAGTATTGCAGCTGGCCGACAAAGTGAATCATTTCTGCCAGGGCTGCCCGTGTCGTCTTCCACGTTTGGGCCACCTCTGGGTCTGGATTCTGCAGCACTCCGCGAGCACCGGTCATGCACTTTCTCCAGGTAGACAGCAGTGCAAACTCGACGCGCTTTATCCGCCACAGAAAGTTGAATACTTTGAGATACTGCCGGTTGCCCCATTCCGTGACAACTACATCCACCGGTGCGTCGATTTTGTACTCGAGTGTAAAGCAGTCCCAGCCAATATCGCCGTGTGAGAGCTGAAGCATTCGGGCGTCGAGACGTCGCAGTACCTCGGCTGAATCATACTGTGCGTTTGAGCCGCGGATCGCGTGCTCCAATTGAGCGGTTAGAGTGTGTCGGTATTGCGCCCCCGCAGGTCGGTCCAGGTTGGCTGCCAGAGATTCCATGAGCAAGGCGATAAAATCACCTTGGCCCAGGAGGATGTAATTCTTCAGGGCTTGAAGGTGGTCGAAAAGTTGGAACTTGTTCGACATGAGATCCATCAATCGCTTCATGGTGGTTTTGTACGCCTCGTCGATCCAGGCTTCTAAAGTCTCAGTATCTCCGTATCGGAGCTCTTTGGAGGCTGCCTTTGAGTAGTCCTCCACCCATTGGGAGTCACCGCAGCTGTGTCGAATAAAGTTGAGTGACTTTCCGATGAGAAAAACCTTTTGTGCAAAGTCTTCCGTAATGATGCTTGGAATCATTTCCTCCGAAATCTCATACTTGTCCTCCCACACATTGCTGGCGCCCTTGGATTTTGCTGGGTCTCTGTTTGGTGGTTGCTCTTGCACGAAAAATTCCTGGTAAGGGTCTGATAGCTCTCCGTCGTAGATCCAATGTCGAAGGATATCATAAAACGGGCGTGTGCATGTGCCTAATAGTCGCTCTGCAAAGGCCGCAACGACTGGATCGCCATGCGTGGATGCGAAGCTATGAATCAACGATATTATTTGCCCACCGCGTTTACTCTCAGATTCTTCAGCTATAAGGCTCATGAGCCGTAAGCCCATTGTGGCCTCTCGTGTCCACATGACGCATCGCTTCAATGTGACGCCAGTCTTTCCTATCCCACTGCGCGGCGCATGTTCGTCGACAGACACCAATGCCCGGCGGATTTGCCCCTCGAGAGTGGCAATGAGCGTGAGGTAAGCGCGCAGCTCTTGGCCGATTCCGGATCGTAGACTTTGCCCCAGTAAGCCTTTTGCCGGGGATTTGCTGAACAATTCAAGCTGTCGGTACAGCAGCGATGGTTCGGCGAGAGTATGTAGTATTGATATTAATGGTATTGGCAAGGTGGCAGGCAGCTTTAGAGTATCTGGTCCAGTAAAGGATAGCGTTGTTGAAGACACGCCCTGCAGCGTAAATGGAAGGTCGCGAAGCAATCCGGCCTCTGGCGGGTTGATTTCAGCGTAGTTGTTTGCCAGCAATGTTGACTTTAGCGTTACGTCTCGTTTGCGGCTGTCGCCGTGTTTTCCTTCTCTGAATGGGAATGACTTTACTCCTTCGTGGTGGAAAGCTTCCTTGAACTGCTCCTCGTCGCGCCTTGATACTTTCGGAGAGACCTTCGGCTGCTCTCGACCTTGGCGCTTCATGGCATCGCGGTGGATAGCATCCCGATAATTTGGTGCTGACGGTTTGATGGGGCTAAGTGGCAGTGGTTCGCTGGGATCAGGGGAATCGGCAAGCTGATACAAAAGATGCAGAATCGCCCACTTTTGCTCTAAAACAGGGACTGCCAGCAGCCTTGAGTATAAGTTCGAGAACCGATGCGCTTGGTTGGGGTTGGTCTGGATTAGCTTTCGTTTGATTAGGTCCGAGGCATGTTGCACGTCGGATGATGTTGAAGGGCTTCCATAGCTAGCAAAGGTTAGAATACGGGTGAATTTAGCGTTTAAAAATCAACCAACCTTTCTAATGTCTCCTTCACCATCTGAAAACAGCGATCGTGCTGTTCTTGCGCTGCATCCTCGCCTTGGTTTGGGTCGTTTGGCACGAGGTTAGCTATGAGGCTGTCGATGGCACTGGTGATCCGGTCAGGCGCCATGGTTGCATTGTTGATAAGCCAAGGGTCATGTAGCAAGCCGTATAATGCAACCCGCAGGTGTGCCAAGTTGCAATAAACAAACTATTGATGGCCAGCAACAAAATCCTTGGCCTGTTTGTGAGGTTCACCTTGGGAGGTTGCGAGACGCGACTGACGCGCTGTAGCCGGAGGGGTTTATGGCGGGACGAAACAGGCTAAAGTCCCCGGTACCCACCTTTACGGCCTACAATGGCGGCACATGGAGGTACCGAAAACCTCCTGGCCTTGTTGCCCTTGACCGTCAGCTGCCCGTTTCTCGGCAAAAATTGGACTTCACTCCAACTTGCTGACCTTCCCCTGTGTCTGCGCCAGAGTCGACGCATCAACTTGTCGGCCGCACAATGCCCCGGCCATCAATCTGACGCTGGATCTCGAATCGCATGACATCAAGCATTTATTTTATGCATCTCATGACCCTTATTTCGCGTCGCGCGTCGCTACTCAGCCGCACGCGACTCCGTCGCTAATCCCCCATCTTCCACCATGCCGGACATCGACCCCGCGGCCTTGAGCCGTCCATCCGTCAGCCTTTCAACCCCTATCCTATCAACAAAAACTCTATCAGGTTCCGGCTCCGGCTCCCTGAAGACGACAAAGTCGAGCCAAATCATTCCAGCCCGAATTGATCTCGAACCGCTATATACCGAACTGAAAGCCGCCATCGGCCCGGAACACTGGTTGATATATAAGGAGGCAACAACAGAGTTCCTCATCGGTACGGCAATCGCGTCATCTCGCAATGGCTTGTATGCTAACTTGAAATGCAGGGCATCTCAGCCAAGCTGAATATTCGGAACAGATCGACCCCATCTTCGTGGCACACAATGGAGAGAAGGACCACCTACATAACCAGCTCATCGCGGCCATCTATGGGAACGTCACGCGAGAAATGCCCGACCAGGGCCTGGCATCATGGGTTAGCACAAACGACAAGCCTGCTGCCAGTGCCAGCAAGCCGGTCTCTGGCGATGCTGCGGAGCGCCGATTAAAGGGAGATGTTATGCAACTTCCCGCGCGCGACAGGCGGCGCATTAAAGACTTGGTTCAGAATGATGTTTGTGAATCTCAGCAGCCATGCGTGAATCGCAAGACTAACCTTCGTTGCAGTTTGACCCCTTTGAGAGCTTATCGAACGTCTTCACCGAAGCGCGACGACGAAGGCCGTCTGCGGATGCGCCCGCCAGCGCCGCTGGTGGAATTAATAATATGAGTAGGTGGTGCTCTTTACGGCCTTTTCCTGAAGGTATTCTAACAGAAACACAGACTTTGACCTGGAAATTCGAAAACGATTCGCCCAGCCTCTTGCGATTGAGTCCGGCGAGTTCCCCGATGCGCCAGCCATTGGTGGAAGGATGCTTCCATTCTGCTACGAGGCGGGCCTTGCCAGCGGACATGTAGCTGACGCTCCTCAGCTTATGTCCGTTGCAACAGACACATTTATAAAGGAAATCCTGACGCAGATCTTTGCTCGCACCAGGAGCAATGCGCCCGGGGACTCCGGAAGCGCAGGATATGGCATTGGCACAACCTGGATCCAAACCCATAAATACAAGAAACAACTTCACATCGAAGAGGATGCAGCACATCGCGGCGAGCTGACGCGCGATAAGGCCGGCCTGTTGCCCGTCGAAGCTAAAAGTGCCAGCGAGCGAGGACCTTTGGGAATGGCCGATGTCCGTATCGCGCTCGAGATTGCAGACTCGGGCATGTCGCAGTTCCCAGTCATAACAACACAAATCTTATGCGGGTATCGAGAGGGAGAGCTAGAAAACTGGAACGATTATACCTGGATAGACGGCCACGAACCAACAGGCCGCGTCGAGGAGATTACGCCCGGGATGACCAATGGAACCAATGCTGGGCTCACAAACGGTCACCAGGATGCTATGGACATTGATGATGAAGAATGGTGGGACGGCGCCGAAGACCAGGACATGGACATGCTGGACGGCATGCTCGATTCTTGTCTTGCCGTGGGCTCGTAGTGTGGCTTCGACAACATGGGATAAGAGCTCACTGTATATGTTACGATGCATGCTTAGACGCATTCAAGGATACCATGCTCGAATGGCAGATGTACCACAGATCTCTACATGCGCGGATGTGTGGCGGCCTGTGATTTTGGACAAGGGACTGGCGTTTGTCTTTGCGGACGGTGCTCTCGGAGCTTGGGGATATTGAATCTGAAGAAGGGGCGAAAGTTACTATGACAGTTGCTATTCTGTCTGCATCCGCATTGCTGAGGTTGGCATGTTCCCAGCGTTGGCCGTCACGAAAGGAACAACGTTGGGCTGATATGCTTCTGATGCTACTGTGGCATTTTCTTTATGTATTCGGACTTGGTTGATTTTTCCTATGGGGTAGTTTTTGTTTGTTTGTTTGTTTGCTTGTCAGGGAGCACAGGGCATCCCGGCGTTTACATTGGAATACGGGGAAGAGGGACTCTGACTGAAGCGAAACGGCAGCGTTGGAGCTTTGTTTTTTCATGTATTTGTATCAGGGGCAGCTACAGCGATACCCGCGGGGGTTAGGAGGGACTTACCATTATGAATAGCGCAAAACAGTGTTGAAAATTAATAAAGTACAATTGTATAAATGATAAAAGCTGCTGTTGTGTGACATGCAAGGCGCCTAAGCAGTTCGAACCTACACATGTACTGTGCATTGCCGCGGCCATGCATCCTCCAATTGGGCAGGCAAAGGCACGGGCTGCTCGCGTCTCAAAAGAGCTAGCCGACCGAAGCATCAAAGTGCAAGCATGGAAAAAAAAAATAAACGAGCACCCAAGAGAGAATCAAAGTTTGCGTAGCCCACCTTCTAGAAAAGCCTCACCCATTCCCAGTGCGGCGTGCAGGCCCGTCCCTGGCAAAATGGGCCATCGCAGCTATACCGATCCCGGAAGATTTGGCGTCGCGCCCCCTAAAAATGCGCGCTACTTGGGTGCCCAAGGTCGACTGCCGCAGCGCCGCAGCGCCTGGCCGCCACCCTAAACCGGGGGCAGCTGCAGCGAAGCACAGCAGAAGCTTCCTAGGGCGGCGAGGCACTGAGGACAAGGTGTGCGGCGGGGCC
Organism: Lecanicillium sp. MT-2017a; assembly: GCA_003056585.1. Classification (NCBI taxonomy): domain Eukaryota; kingdom Fungi; phylum Ascomycota; class Sordariomycetes; order Hypocreales; family Cordycipitaceae; genus Lecanicillium; species Lecanicillium sp. MT-2017a. The sequence continues at coordinate 358,020 of PXYN01000219.1, forward strand.
GCTATGTGGCCCGTGCGTCACTTCTAGAAAGCTTCTGTTCGTGCCTTCCCCATCTTCGCTGTCGCCGCACTGCTCCTGCCCTCTGCCAATAACGCTCTGTCTCACGGCATGCCCATGTCGCTGCTGTTAGTGAATTTGCTGGCCGCCCCATACATTCCACTAGCACCACATCTACTAGCCGTGCTAGAAAAGAAGCTTTGACCACCCTCCCCGCTGCCTACCGCTGCCGGTCAATCTCCATCTCCGTCATTTTACCCCCCAGAGACAGCCCCAGCTCTTCCTCTCACATTGCCTCTCTGGATCCTGCTTTGCCTTTGAAGACGCTATCCCTCTTATTTCATCGCGAAACATCTGTCGGCTGCTTCGGAGGTCACTACAGGCGCGGTCGACTCTGTGCATGTTAATGCACACCTCCTCGCTCTCGTTGTGATTCAACGCGAAGCCCCGTTGTCCCTCTCGCGACTGTACCCCTCTTCCTAAGCTGTTTCTGCCACTGCCTCCTCCACTTTACTCACGCCATAATCGCCCTCACACGCCTCTCCATCTCGACGCTCCGTGCCTCGAATCGTCTCGCGTAGTGCTTCTACGTCCCAAGGCTGATCAAGGTCACACTGAAATTGCACCAGGGACCAATCTTGGATGTAAGTTGCCGTCTCTCGCTCTGTTTACCCCAACCCCGCACGCCAGCTCCGGCACATCCATGACCTCTATGAGTCAATGGGCTGCCGTGGCTTGCGAAGCATCACATATTACTTCCCCTTTATGTTCGTTCCTGTTGGACTCCTGTCTCGGACGCCGACCAGACGTCCTGTCTTCTTTTGGCCTGCCAAGTGCTGCACACCGGCTATGACGCAGCGTGCCCGTTGACTTGGGAGCCGAGCTACGCTTCGCAACTGCCGAGGGGCAAATTCTGGCTGGCACTGCTGGTCGTGGCTAGAATGAGGTTACCACCGGGCTTTTGACGACGACTCCGTCGAACAGAGTGGGCATCCCAGGACATTCTCTGGTGGCGGGTGGCGCCACAAGGGATTGCTGCCTGCAACTGAACGCACATGCCACATCAACTCGACTTGATTTGGGCATCTTAGCTGACCGAACACGACTAGCAGATAATCCTCCCGACAATTCATTCAAGTACTTAATAAGCTATCGCAGCGTCGTTATAATCGCTGGCCGCATCCAACACCTCCACGAGCTAATATATCAATTCGTCGAACCCGTGCCCAGCATCTCCAATGTCTGGACCATTTTCGAGCCCGTTTGGGGCCAATGCCAACCCGTTTGGTAGTGAGCGTTCGCAGGGCGATGTAATGCAGCAGGTTATTGAAGAGGAAGAAAACGATACCGTGACTTCCCCTACCACTGGCAGCTTCGCCCCGGGAAACAACCCAGGCTTTAGTGGCACATTTGGCGGCGATGCATCCATGGATTCCCCGCCAACGTCGCGCGGCCCGCCCAACCCTGATAGTTATCCTGCGCAATATAACTTTAACCGCCGGACCTCGGTTTCGGCAGAGTCATTGAAACCAAGCGCGGATACTTCGGACAATTGGTCCCCTCCCTTCCACGAGAAGTCTGCAGACCAACTGGCACGCCTGAAGCATGCAATCGAAGGCAACTTCCTTTTCAGCCATCTAGATGATGAGCAGAGCCAGCAAATTCTCGGTGCTCTTGTCGAGAAGCCTATTCCTGCCAAGGATATCAAGGTAAGATCCCATATCCAATGCTCGAAACTCACCATACTAAGCCTTACTAGGTAATCAGCCAAGGAGATGCTGGCGACTACTTCTACGTAGTCGAGAAGGGCTCCTTTGATGTTTATGTGAATTCAACTGGGTCCATTCAGCCTGGACCTGAGGGCATGGGCAACAAGGTTGGCAACATCGAAGCGGGAGGATCCTTCGGCGAGCTGGCTCTCATGTACAACGCTCCTCGTGCTGCCACCATTGTTTCTGCTGAGGGAGGCTGTACTCTATGGGCATTGGATCGCTTGACTTTCCGAAGAATTCTCATGGAGTCGACTTTTGCCCGCCGACGCATGTATGAGAGCTTCCTGGAGGAAGTACCTCTTCTGTCCACTCTCACACCGTACGAACGCTCCAAGATTGCCGATGCGCTGGAGACACAAAAGTTTGCATCTGGAGACGTCATAATTAAGGAAGGTGACCCTGGCTACTCTTTCTATCTGCTCGAAGATGGAGCGGCCGATGCCTACAAGGGAGATCCCAGCAACAAGGTTTTGCAATACAAGAAGGGCGACTTCTTCGGCGAGCTTGCGTTGCTCAATGATAAACCCAGAGCCGCTAGTGTCGTGGCAACTACGGAAGTCAAAGTTGCAACGCTCGGCAAGAATGCCTTTCAAAGACTGCTTGGTCCTGTGGAGGGCATATTGCGACGAACTAAGTATGACGGTGTCAAGTCTGGAGTTGAAGAAATGGACCCTCTGCACCGCGGGTAATTTTGCTTCTTATTGCCTAGCAGAAACACTCGTTTGAACGAATTTTGCGAGAATACATTGTATACGAGTCGCAATCTATGGAGCGTGATGCGAAACTGCACCTGATGGGAACACTGGGCAAAGGCAGTCTTGCGGAGACGAAAAAAGACTTGGTGTGCTCGGGAGCTGCAGTTGCCTATCACGGGCGTTTTTGAAGGAATTTTACAGTACACACGCTGTGCGCGAAGAAATGAAATGGTGATACACTCGTTTTCACCAAGGAAGGACACGGTTACCCTGCAGATACCTTTTGTTATTATAGCTGTCATGAGCATCATCTATTTGAATAGCCCTGTGGCTTGTAAACCCAAACCGGAAAACGCCAAATCCCTTGTTTGCCCCATGTGATGTGACGCTCTTGTGGAGTACCCAGGAGCGATACTGTACAAAACCCAATGTGAATATATGTGTAGTGATGAGAAGTTACTGTTCCTGGGCAGCACTCTTCGCCTTCAGCTCTTCCCGGATTTTACTCCTTAGCTCCTCGACGGCAATTTCAGTCTCCAGGACTCGGCCGACGCCATTGCGCCACGTCTCCTCCAACCCTTGGATCTCAGCCTTGACGTCGTTTTGCCGCGTGGCACGCTCATTGTTGACGAGGTCAATCTCCCTCTTGGTAGCAGCCAGCTCGGCCTCTATCGCGCGCAGCTCAGCCTCGATGTGGTAATTGGAGAGCAGCCACGCATTCTTGCCGGCGCGATCCAGCAGGGCGAGGTTCTGGTTCCGCGAGCCCAGGTACGACGACGAGACGTACGTGCGCTCCAGCGGCTGGCGCAGCGCCTCCGCCGACGACCCTTCCTCGCCGGCCGCGGGGGCCTCTTGCGCTTCGTAGCGGCCCGTGTCGAATGTGTCGAGTGGTGCCTGTGAGGCTACGCGCTGCAGCTCCGTCTGCATCACGGGCGAGAAGGCCGGCTCGCGCTGGTCGGTCGTGGAGGGCTTCGCCTCTTCCTGTTCTGAGGAGGACGCTTCGGCGGATATGAGGGCGCGAGCGGCGGCGAGGGCTTCCTCGGTCGGGGCTTCGTCAATGTCTGCGGTGATTTGATGCGGTTAGCTTGGAAGGGTGTTCTTGTGGCAGGATAGAACGTGGTTTACGAACATGGGAGGGATTCGTGGTATGCTGGTATTGACATTTTGGGCGGTCTGGCGTTTGCTATGATTTTGTGATTGACGTGCGTAGTATTCTTGATCTAAGATGTCGGGACAGTTGGGTAAATTTGCGCGTGGCTTGTCGTGTTGGTGTTTGGGCGGCTGGAGCGTATGGTCTGGGATGGTCGTTGACAGTCGCAATGTGAAATTTCAAGATGCGCAGTTCATGGCGGGGACGCACGGACCATGTTAGATTGCTGGTGGTGGACGGTTGGTTACTGTGGGGCAGCAGGTTGGAATACAAGTCGGCAACATACAAGAGTCGCACAGCGACGGGCAGGCGGGAATTTAGGTTACTAAAAATAGTGTATATTTTGGTTGAGTACTTTAAACAAGGCTTAAAAGTAAAGTTAAACGCGGTAAAAGTATGCTGCAAAAGCTTTGTTCGCCGTTGATGATGCGACTATTGGTCTTACACGACAAGCATTCGATAGTAGCGTTGATCAGGAGATGATTCACTGTCTTGCGAAGGTATTGAGGCTACGTTGTAGTGTATAATGTGGCATAAGATTGATGTGTATATATACTAAACTTATCCAATCCTTGTTCCATGCCCATTTCAAGCGGCCACAGGCTCGGTTGCCAGTTGCAAAGTCACAATTTGTTCAATCTAAAGTCTTTGTCTTCGTATATACATGGTGTAGACCGTAAGCAGTAGATTTTCTTTCTGAGACAAAAAAAGGGAGAAAAGAGAGAGTAATTTACAGGCCACCAGCCTTGCAGACCTTGGTGGCGAGGCCGACCTGCTTGGCGTATCTGTCGGGGTAGGCAGAGCGCTGGACCTTCTGGCAGAGGGTGCCAACGGCAATGTTCTTCCAGCCCTTGACGCGCTTCATCTCGTCGAAGAACTGACCGGCGGAGCAGTCGGCGTCCATGGAGCACTTGACGTTCTTGTAGATGGAGGCGCGCTGCTGGAAGAGACCGACGGAGTCGTGATCGCTGCCGACGCGGTCGTGGGGGAGCTTCATGGACTCGGGGACCTTCTTGTTGGCGTACATGACCAGGGTAGACTGTAGTATTGTGTGTTAGCATTTTGAGTTGATGGAACGGGTGGAGTGTATTGGAGTTGTGTGCTTACCTCAACCATGGCGGTGGCAATACCGGCCTGGCAGCCGTGGGCGCCGACCTTGTCCTTCTTGGCCTGGGCGATGATGGCGCGAGCGTACTTGCTCTGGCTGGCGTTGAGGCCGGGGAGGTTGGCGCGAGCCTCGACGTCGCGAGCGTCAATGTCGCCCTCGGCCTCGGCTTCGTCGTCAATGTCACCCTCAACCTCGTAGAAGTCGGGGTCGACGTCGCGGGCTTCAATGTCGCCCTCGACTTCGTAAAAGTCAACGTCACGGTCCTCAAGGCCTTCGCTGAACTCGGCAATGTCGACGGCGTCGCTGGCCTCCTCAACGGGCAGGGCGTGGATGGCGGTGGCACCGAGGGCCAGGGCGCCGATGATCTGGGAGAACTTCATTGTGAATGTGTGAAAGAAGGGGGGTTTCTATAAAAGAGATTTTGGTGTAAATGTCTTGTTGGGTTGTGTTGATGCTTTTTGAGATAACAAACTTTGAGAAACAGGACGGGAGTAGATGGCCCTTTATATACACGTTTCTTCTAGAGATCCTCTACACTGGTCAGGGTCGTCTTACTCCGATTCTGTATTATTGGAATGTGCCTTGCTCGGCAAGCAGACGGCAGAGCCGATGGGGGCGGCCAGGATTGATGAGCCGTGAGTCCACTTACACTGGATGTTGAGCCTTCAGGGCTGACATTGTGGGGTGTGGAGGGGTTGTAGATAGGCAACCACCACCACCATTGCCGGGCCAGGGTTTACAGGGGATACGGAACTCTGTCCGAGAGCGTTTAGTCCGATACTCCCTGAGCGGTTGCGTCATGCAGTGCATCATCTTACGGACGGGATTGGCAGCGACTCCTGATCAAACGTCTAAAAATAAAATTCGGCCTTGCAGCTGTGCAGGATCATCTACTTTGCCCTGAGACAGAAGCTGGAAGCATGTTGCAGCATAGGAAGTCTGTTCCTCGGCCAGTTGGGAGTCAGGAAAGACAATGGTGCCAACAAGGGTTCACCGGCGTAAATGTTCCTGAGAGCTACTGCCGGCCAAAGCCGCATTCCTCTCCTTCGAAATCCATCATTGTCTCCGGGCTTACTCGAGCTCTAGAACGCTCCAAGGTCAAGCATGCAGGCGGCGAACTGCAGGCGGGCGATGCGAAGCGAAGCACCATGTAACAAAAACAGCTTCCACAGTAGCCGGCAACAAGATGCCGGCGTCAAGGAGCGCTAATCGGGGTCCCGAAAGCCTAGCCCGCCACCTCTGCCCATGTGACATCATGAGAAAAGGGCCGCGCTCTGCAGCAGTTTGTGCCCTTTGTCCTGCGGCTGAAGCTGCATGTTAGGGGAACTATTAGACGCTAACGATGCAGGTTCGCTTATACGGCAAACTGGCGACGGTTGCCGGCGAGCGTGCCCCAAAGGTACTTATTTCGGTTTACAAAAGTGGAAGGTACAATGGAACGGTTCTATGGCCTAGACTCTCTTTCCAACTTATTTTAGCCCCTGGCGAATGCAAGCTTACTGTGGAACAGCCCTGCACGTTGAATTGTCTCGGCCCTTGAGAGGATGGGCCTAGTGGACCGCTGGGAGACATGCACCTGCTGCCGAGAGGTCCATACTATGTACTTGATGAACGCTGGGAATAAGAGCGGTAGAGAAAATAGTCATGGGCACCTTTTGAGGTGCTCGGCCTGCCCGCTTGCACGTTGCCAACTGGAGGCGATGGATGGATCTCGTTGCTTACTGGTGGGTCACCGATCGGCTTCAGCTACGGCGATTAGTTCGACCGTGCTTAGCGGCCTGGGGATCACCTCGGGGATTGTTACCTGGGAACAACAAGCTTCTGACAATCTGTCCTTATGAACACGTTACTATCTATAGCTTCTATTTTCGAATGGAAAAATATGCCTGAATATTTATGAACAAGGTAAAAGAACTGACAAGGTGGCTTTCGATGATCGTAATCGATCGGCCACCGCGAGGCGTCTTTTCGGGGCCAAAACTGCGCTGGCTTCCTTTGGTAGCTGGAGATCGGCATAGCTGACATGCCAGCAGCTGGAGACGACCTGAACCGGCTCGACGTCATGATGTGCAACCCGAGGCTGAATCTGGGGGACTACTCTACCAAAGGAGGCGAAACGCTGTCCTTGACCTTGAGGGGTCGATGGCAGTGCTGGGGAATCGAAGCGACGATAGGCCGATGTTAGTTTGCGCTCTTCCTCGGTTTCGTCGGCTATAATGGAGTACCGTTGCGTGGTTGGTGGGGTTCCCTCAGCTGGAGGGACCCGGTTGTGGTAGTGATGACTGCGGATTGCTGTTGCATTGGTAGCTGCGACGCTTTGACGCTGAAGCTGAGATTCTATTGGGACCTGCTCTGCTGAGTTTAAAGAATGATCATCGCTGGATACTTGACTCTTCTTGGTTGTGAGTTGATGATCCTGCCTGAACGGCTGCCGTTGGTGGGCGTCGCTGGGGAATACGTGGAAGAGAGGCTCACGACTGCGCTTACAGGGTAGTAAGCAGACGTGAACAGATTCAATACTGGTCTGAGCTTTTTGCTGCCTTATGGTGACATGTTAGCAGTTGCAGTGCAGAGTGGTTTAACCACTCAATCCACCTACCGCGAGAGACGAGAAGGAGCAGCAAACCACTACCAATGTGCAACTCTTAGCGCCTTATATAGATAACGCAACTCTCGGCTTAATTGTCCTACAGAATATCTATATTTATACGACATGACTTAAAAGCCATGCCAATGCATTCAACTCGATCACCGTACTCTGTGACATGACCGTACCTGACGATACACAGCATCTTCTCCGCCGTCACCGCCGAGAAACACGGCCCCACCAACGGCGACCGGTAGGTCCACTATCCCGAGATATCTTACATATACACCAGTTACACACTGATGAAAGTATCTGTGTATTAAGTCGTGCCATATTGTCGGCTATTCTCATGATATTCATTTACCCCCTATAATTACATTCTGTTTCCCTCAGGTTCTTGCACCCAACTAGCCGCTGTACCTCAAATTATCCTCTGGGTCCTGTTCCCGGCCACTTACATGTACGGCCTCAGAACCTCCTGCGTATGCTCCCAAATCTTATCCTGCGCCTTTTCGCGCAACTTCCGCATCGCCTTTACATTCGGCGTGCAGTCGCACTTGTAATTCGTCAGAAACAGCCCATTTCCCGCCGCTGCCGCTTCCCCCAACGCGTTCAATCCCGGCTTCCCACCCCATGGCACGCCGCGCCCCCCATACAAGGCACTCGTGCTGAGAAACAGGTTCCGCTGCGCAGCGACGTCGTCGCTGCAGGCCAGCAGATAAATAAGCGGCTCGAGAAACAGCCACTTCAGCCAGTCCACGAGGGATCCCGGCTCGCTGCCCCTCTTCGCGTTGCCCGTGTTGACGAGGCCGGGCCACGAGTGCAAAAACGTCACGTCGTCATGGGCGGTCGCAAGCCGGTCCATGGCCGCCGTGTTCATCTCCGCCAACTGCGTCTGCGCGCGCACAACGCCATAATTGCCCGGCTTGCGCAAATCCAAATCCTCCGTGAGCACGCTGCCCGTCTCCCGCCCGCCCGCGAGGACGCTGATGACCCGCGCACCAGTGTCCGCCTGCTTCAGCAAGGGTAGCAGCTGGAGGATGAAGAGCATGCGGCCGTAGTACTCGAGGCTCTGGGCGACATCAATCCCTTCTGCTGTTTCGTGGCGGCCGCTAAACGGCGCGTAGCCCGCGGTGAGAAAGAGCAGGTCGACGCGCGACTCGTTGGCTTTGATGACGTTGCAGATACGCTGCGCTTCCGCGAGGAGCGACACCTCGCCCTCGACCCAGATGATTTCGGCGTTGCGGTTCACGGTGGCTTGCTCCTGGATGAAAGTGCGGGAGCGCTCGGCAGAGCTCGCGCGCCCGACGAGGTAGATTTTTGTGCGGGCGCCCGTGGCGACGAGGGCTTGGATGGTGAGCTTGCCGATGCCAGAGGTGCCGCCGACAAAGACGCAGACGCGCGGGGCGTTGTCGTTGTTGATGAGGGCGTTGGAGGCTTGTATTTCCTTGTACGATACCATTTTGGCTTTGGGCTTTGGGTAGTGGATACAAGGTGATGATGGTTTTGCCCCAGTATCGAAAATTCACATGAAGCTGCACTTTTATTATATGTGACTTCTCAGGGAAGGATGGCAGGGGAAGGCGGGGTTTCCCTCCGCAGGTGCGGACTTTGGCTGCCTGCTCAGCTTCAACGTCGCACGAAATTCCGCACAAATACATATTGGCATGTATACATCACTGTAATACATTGAAAAGGCTATAACAGGGCACATGGAGCACGTAATGACAATTGCCTGCTTGGTTTGTTCTCGTATCGTCCCTCACCCTCTCCCTTATTGCCAGCAGTCATGTGTTTACATGCAAGACGTACCAGCCATCAGAGTTATTCAGTAAAAATATGCACAGCGATAGAAACACATTCTTAAAAAGATGTCTGACTTTAAACTTAGAGTAATTTGCATCTGTACCATTGTTATTCCCCCCTCTTAACTTACCTGCTCGACCGGTAAGCGCCCCAGGTTCGTGACCGTTTCACCTACAGGGTAGCACACTTTGTTGCATGCTGCACAACTAACAAACAAGCATCACAAGACTCATCAAGCACACTTCTTGGTCATCATAAATTGTCAATTTCGAGTCGTCCCGACTCCACGTCATTAAAAGAAAAGTGATAATACAATAATACATCTCGTCCGCAGCCAAGTTTCCAGTTGCAAAGCCTCAAAGTGAGATGCCTCGCCATGATCATCTGCCGCATCGCGACTCGACTCTCAGCGAGCAAATCGGGAGCCAGTCAGTGCGCGAGCTATCCTTCCACCCCGTGTCAAATTTGTTTCATTCCACTTCCAAGCCGACCAAGCAAATACCAGTTTCTGCGCGGCCCATGTAACCCTTTATCACCACCCGTAGCAAGGGTCCCGGCCAGCGGCCAGGAACAACAAACGACGCGACACCATGACAGTCATGACATCTCAGGGTCAAGGCAATGATTTAGCTGGAGCGTCCGCTCTCGGATGAGTCAGTCTTGCCGAGGTCGTCAGTGTGTTCCTCATCCTCTTCCTGAGGGCCGTGGACGGACTCCTCAAAGACGGGCTCGGGGTCATTGACCTCAAACTTGGTCTTGAAGTCGCGAGCACTGTGCGATATGTTGCTGCTGTTGGAGCGGCGACGGGCATTGGTAAAGGTAAAGTCCTCATCCCTTATATCCTCAGCAAAGGTGCCCCTGTGAAAAGGCCATTCAGATCAGCACAAGTTTCATATATATGTGACGGATGGCATTGTCACGTAGCATTGTTTTGCAGGATCTGCAGTGTATGCATGCCTGCGGATGCAGCGTATGACGTAGGGGGAGAAGGAGATTGATTAACTTAATACGTACCAGTTACCCTTGCCTCCGCCGTCCTTCTTGACCTTTTTGGGATCGACATCGACGTAGCCATGCTTGGCAAAGTAACGGGGCAGGTGTTCCTGGGGAAGAGCAGTGCCTTCAGCGAGGCCCTTGTGGTCACGGTCGTTGGCCTTGTGGGAGCGAGTCACTGGAGGCGGACCATGGTTAGCCGTGTTGTTTGGGCAGATGGGTGGATTGATGAAATAGATTGAGTAGAGCCGCTGTGGCGTCGGTGAGGCCAGGAGGTGGTGACTTACTGCTGGAACGGTGTGGTGGTGAGAGGAGGGGATGTGTTTAGTTGGCTTGTACGATGGACAGATGACGGCCGAGATGAAGATCGACCGTGGATGCGATGGGATGGTTGTTTGGGTGGAATTACACTGACAGGACGGATGCCGTGTCAATGGGTAGAGGGGTAGATGTTGATGTAAGACGGAAGGCGGCCCAACAAAAACAAGCTTTGGCTAGAGTGACGATGAGAGGACGACTTGAGTCAAGACGACGGTAGGATGAAGCCTCTTGATGAGGGCGAATTGGCTCGAGATGGAAAGGAAGATGCAGAACCGAGACGCGACGGTTCAATGATGATGAAGTGATGAGTAGTAGTAGACAAGACGTTGTGAAGATGAGAATGGGCAAGAAAGAGGGGTCGACGAAGACGGATGGCCCAGGAGGACGAGGCTTGTTATAAGTAAAGGAGGGCGGGCTGGGATTGGGATTGGACATTGGGGTCAAGGTGTCAGTCAACTACCTACGGCGGTAGCTTGGTGCTGGCTGGCTGGGAATGAACTGGGCTGGTACATGGTCCAGGCTGTAGGCCAAGACTCATTTCGAGGTACTATTGCCTGGTAGGCACGGTAGGCAGAGGGGGTGTGCAATGCACCGGCGGCATCGGTAGCGGAAGAGGGGAAAGGGACTCAGACCAACCACAAGCAGGAGTCACAGCTGTCGTCACGCGAGCCGGTCAATGGGGCCATTTGGGACGATTTGGGGAGGCTGAGGGGAGAGGGGGGCAAAGGGCGGCCCTGGCAGGCGAGCGGAGTACCGCGCATCAGAGGTAGTATTGGGGGTCGCTCAGCCATGTTGACGGCGTACCGTGTTAGCCAAGCCAAGGTGGCCATGGGTGAGCGTTGCGCTAGGCAAATACCTGGGAAACGGCAGCGAGTGACCACACAACGAAACAGGCGAGCAACAAACACAGTGGACAACCCACCCCCAAATCGGTGAGGGGGGGACCAGTAGGGGCGATTCCGTGGAGACCCAGCGTTTGTAGGCACTGTTGCTGGGTACTTTACCGCACTGCGAAGCATGCGCCCAATGTGCACCGCAGCTTGTGTACCTACTGTACCCAGGACCACGGACCACCACGCCCCCTCACTCCTCCACGCCCCCTCACCGGCATCGCGTGACCTGACGCAAGAAGCATCCAGAAAGAGCAACGACTGGCTGGCATGACACGCAACACGCAACACGACACCGTGGGCGCCACCCCGGACACTGAGCTCGTCATTCCGTTGGGAGGGGAGGGAGATGGTCTGTTTACTTTCTTGTCAATACTGTACGATTGTATTCGACTCCAATTCAATTGGCTTCAATTCGATTCGACCTTGATGGGGGATTGTATGTTCTATAGTAGATACGCTTCTTTGCCTTTTGCTGCTGCACGCCCCCAACAGTCACTCCCCTTGCCCTTTCCGGCGTTTGCAATGTGCGGGGGTGGAACACCTGGGCAAACGCCATACCGGAGCTCTCCTCTAGGCGGTTCGGTGCTCAACCTGTCGCAAACCAATCTATGCATGGCGCAAGTCGGACAGGTTCCAAAGGGCTAAAATAATCCCAATTAATGCAATGGCACTGTAACATAATACGTGAATGCCATTCTGTAGGATTTTACTAGCTAGGCAGAGCAAGGCGCTACGACTTGCCTGACAGCCCAATGCACATCCAACGTAGCTCTCCCCTCTCTCCGCCCCGCTCACGGGCTGCCTGCCTATCGCCCAAGTGCCGCCCGACCTTGTCGGTGTCCACCAGCGTCATATCGCAGTCAGTCACGTCACCAAAGCGGCCTCAATTGTCGGCAAACGGAATAGGCACTAGCAACGGGCATCGCTTTCGCAATTGACGAATGGGCCTACGAGTATCTTCTAGAATCATACTGCTAATTCAGTGCAAGCATAGCGTCATCATCCCGCCGCCAATTTGTGAACTGGTAGCTCGTTCGCTCACCCCCCTTCCTCCTACCCCTCCGACCAGGCCCGCCGATGCAGGGTCCAGAGCTACCCGCCGGCGAAACCGGAAAGCCGGACGGAGACCGCACGCGAGCGGCCCAGGAGGTTGTGAAGGCGATGCTACTCCCCTCCAACCCATCAAATTGAACAGACCATGTCGGAATCCAAGGCAAGTGGATTCATTTCTCTCCTCCCCTCTATTTTGCTGAAACTGTGACTCAATTTCTTTTAAGTCCCAAAATAATATGCATCACATGGTCCTTTGCACTATGCCATGCAGTTGTCTGCAGATCGGCCCAGTTCGTTTTGTTTAAGCTTCTTTACGTCATGTAGACACCCGTCTCTTTAGGCCACGCTCCGATGTCGCCAGCCGTCATGGAAATGTCGAAATGGAGACTAGGCAGTACAGTACGATGGGCTGCTTGACACGCGCGCTTAGCTGTGCCCTGGTGATTGATTAGGAGGTGGTTCAGATCTCCGGTTCGCGGCAGACGCCAAGCATCGGTGACACTACTGGTGAAGCAGCCTCACCGAGCACGGTGATGCGCGGCCCGCCGGTGCTGTGCCTCATGTTATTACTCAATACCGCCTCAATCGTGCGCAAGCATTGAACACGGCCACGATAACATCATTCAACCCACGGGCCAATTCGTCACCGTACCCAACAGATTCCATCTCGGCCACTGCTTACGTAGCTTCACGCCCCCTACTGGCGACCAGCCAGTCTAGCTCCTCCCAACACTTGCCCGCGTGACCAGTGCCCAGCATCCCCACCAGATACCGGCTGCCTACACTACACAACACAGCCTCGCATGCGCAACATCTCACATCCGCTCGCACCGGAGCTCAGTATTGGAATTATCAATTGTCTGTAATTTTTGTGTGTTTAGCCCGTCGTCCAATGCCTCGAACCGCCAGGCATGACAACTAAGAAAAATCTATACTCCTCTGCTCAGCAGCCTGTACTTTCTCGCGCTCCTATACTGTGCCCAAACGTGATACCTCCAAGATAACAAACTAATAAAAAAACGAAAATAGAAAAAAAGTTGGTAAAAATAACATGATGTGAAATCGCCCCTCCCCAAGCAGTCACCCACTGCAAAACTTTTTTTTTGTAGAAAAACAAAATTCAACACACCAGCGTACAGTCCCTTATTTCATCCCCATTCTTGAAAACTCGTTTTGGAACCGTAGCTTGAAGCCGTTGCACAACGCTCGCATGTCCGGGTATTGGTATCCCTTTAGCTCGTATCCCTGGGGAATCACGCGGATCGGGATGCCAATGACCTGTGCCGTGCGGCTGGCCTTGAAGCACAGCCAAAAGTAGCCTGGGTGCTTGGTGTCGATGCAAAAGGCGTACGCCGAGCGGTTCGGGTTGGCGTCAATGTACGTCGTCAACCATTTCTCTGTAGCACCAACCGTTAGCATCCTGCAGCTCAAAATGAGGCCTCGTCAATGCACTTACCAGTCTCGTTGCGAGATCGGTTCTGGAACTTGTCGTGACGCATCATTTCCTCCACCTTGCGTGCCATGGCCTTGACGTGGTCCACAATCAACTCGTCCAGATCGCTGTACGTGTACTTGCCGATGCGCAGCAGCTTTCCAACCGAAAACTCATTGTCCTTTTGCATCTCCAGCACGTCAATGTGCTGGTACACATTGTCGGCCACTTTCCACGTAATCGCCAGATGGTCGTTGCCCTTGGACGACGGTCGGATAATCACCTCGCCGGGTGCCTGTGAACCCAGGAACTCTTCCGCTTGGATACCGTTATACGGCTTAAAGTTCGGGTGCTTCACCACACGCTGTGTGCGGCCCGTCGTCTTGTCCTTTTCCTTGAGCTCTTCCTTGTCTGCGTTCTCCTGGTTGTAGTCCCAGCCGTCGCGCCCAAAGTTGATCAGAGGCTTGTACGGGATGCGGAGCGAGTCCTCACGCATCGACAGCTTGGCCGAGAAGTCCTTGTAGTTCATCTCCAAGATCTTGGCGCGAGCCGTCTGGCCCACGCTCAGCACTTCCTTGACCGAGGCACGGCTCGTAACTTCGTGCGCCTCGGCCCGGCCCTCGATGCCGCAGTCCAGCTTGGCAATGGCAAAGTCGTCTCGCACCACTCGAATATTAACTGGCACAATCATGCCCTCGCACAAGGTATTCTGCGTCTCACCGGTGAAAATGGTAAACACCTCAGACTGCGACAGCGACGCGAAGCTTCTACGAAGCTCCTCGTACGGCACTTGCAGTTCGGCGCTGATTGCCTCCAGAGTCGCGCGCTTTCTCTGGCTAAAGTTGCGCAGGAGCTGGTCGGCGTATTCGTCCAGGACCAGCTCGTTGACTCGCTCTTGCTCGTCCTGCTTGAACAGCTTTCGGACAATCGCGCCTGGTCCATTCTCATCGATTTCCGCCTTGACGTCTTCCTCGTCAAGCTCCAGTGCATCGGCCGCCATCTTGCGTCCGAGTTCGTAGTCCTCGGGGTGCACACGGGTGTTGTCGAGTGGGTCGGATGACGGGTTGGTCGCCTCGTAGTCAATGTACAGGAAACTAGCGCAATTGTTCCACACACGGGGACCGACAACGGGCAGCTTCTTGCTATCGGGATCTCCGACCAGCTCATCTCTGGTGTTGACAACTCCGCCATTCGCATTGATGGCCTTGAGCACGCTGGTGGCTTTTCGTGGTCCCAGTCCAGCAATGTATGGCAGAAGATTGGCCGTGTACGGCTCCGCGACTGCATCGTTGATGTTGACGCCCACCATGTTCACCGTGTCAACCATGGCCGAGTCAAGGTACTTGGCAACCTTATCCTGAGGGAGCAAGTGCTGGCAAGGATGGAAGGACAGCGAGCCAACGTCCTTGCCCAGCGCGGCGTACTCCTTCATCGGGTTCTGCATGTATCTGGCGAGAGCAACACAGTATCTTGTGACAGGGTTCAACGACGGCAACTCGGCGACCGCTCGGGGGCTATCCTTGAACAGGCGCGCGACCTCGTCATCGATAATCATCACCTCCAGCGGGTCGGTACGATAGTCGTTGGTCTCGGGATCCTCGAATTCAGTGCCCATAAGGTTCTTTTCGCTTACCAGACCCTCCAGGTCACGAACCAGCTTTTGTGTGGATGAGCTCCAGCCACTGACGGCGATAACGTCAGGTCGCAGAGTGTTTACAACCTCAGCAAAAGCTTCGCGCTGACTCTCATCACGGCCAAGGTTTCCAAACTTGCCCTGATCCGACAGTCGGCCGTCTTCGTCGATATATGCCCAGCAAACGGGGTCCCTTGCGGGGTCGCCCATGCCGTTGGAGAGTGCCAGCACGCGCGGCGTGGTTCCCAAGATCATGCCCTTGGGCTTGTATGGTGCCTGGTCAAGCTTCCTATAGTATTCTTGGCGAATCATTTTCAGAACCTCATCCTGGCAGAATGTGCGAATCACTTCCTTGACGTTCTTGACAATGACCTTCTCCAGCTTGGGATAGGCAACATCCAAGACCTTCTTACGCTCCTCACGCCATTGCTCAGCACGATCGCTAAAGTTTTCAGACTCAAACTCTTGATAAAGCTGCCGGCGGAAATCGTAACGCGGAGGCATGCTCAGCTTAATCTCGACTAGTCCCTCCTCTTCAGCTCGCATCATCTTAAGGAAGACTTCGGGCTGATGCAGCAGATCGGGGATGGCCTGGTTCTGAAGATACTTGATCTCGTAGTACGGATGCGTCTCGTCAATCTTGCGCAGGCCCTTGTCGGTGCGGCGGCAGCTAATCTCAGCAGCCTGATAGTACGAGCTGCGGAAGAACTTTCGCATTCGAGGGCTGGCAAACAGCTCCTCAGAGTACATTTGCCTAGCTGCATTAATGACCTGATCACCAGTGTTGAAGCTGTCATCAATCAGACTGTCCGCAAGGTCCATAGGATATTGCGAGTCATCGTCAGGGGTAATTTTCTTGCCGTGGCGGAGGGCATTCTTGGCCAGCTGATCGGCAGAAATACCGTAGGCCTTGACGAAGTAATAAGCCTTGCCATTGCGAACGCGGTCCAACAAGCTGCTCTTGGAACCTGGTCTCTTTGCCTGTGTGTTGTTGCCGGCCATGACGGCCAGGTCTTTGAGCTTGGCAGCGTACTGGAATTGCATATAATCTTGCAAGTCCTGGAGCTCCTCCATGGTGGTGGCTTCGGGAATCATCTCTTCAACCATGGGATCCTCGACATCGAGAGACTTAAGGTTTTCGTATTGTTTCTCCAGAGAGTTCCGCTTGTCCACAAAGGAGCGGAACTTGATGTCCAGCTCCAAGATGCGCCAGAGGTCGTCTTGGTTAAGCAGCTTGTCCGATTGAATGGTGTAGTCAGGACCATCCGGGTCGTCACGGGTAGACGCCCGAATCTTTTTCGAATGAAGGAGATAGTCTTTGCGGTGCTGGAAGACAAACGGCACTTCCACCTCGTCCACGATGAAAAACTCCAGGACCTTGCCGACTGCCTTGCCAAACGGTGCATGCAATTCTTGTGAGAGGGCCTTCTTCGGCCATAGCTGGTTGCTAATCCATTTGGCCTCTTCTTTGAACTGGTCAGCCGTGAGCTGGAGGTTCTTGAACGACTTGCGTTCAATCTGGAATCGCTCGGGCTCGTCGGTGAAGCGGATTTCATTGTCCTCGTCCGTGAGAAGCTTTTCCTTTAGCTGCGATGGCTCAAAGACGTCCTTAAGCTCAATGCCTTGCTCATCCCGTTGGCGCTCCTCTTCCTCATCTTCCAGTCGCAGAGCCCAATCGTAGTCCTGGCCATCACCAAAAATGGCTTCCATATCTTCGAGCGCATCCTTGTCGAGGCCGGTCATGTCAACGACGCCAGCAACAGCGCGCTCCTTTGGTCGGGCAACCTCTGCATCTGCCAGCTTGCGTTCGCGCTCCTCGTCGTCCTCAGGCTCGTCTTCCTCGATGAAATCGTCAAACTCGTCCGCCTGGGCTCGAAAGTTACTGCGACCGTAGGGGGCTCGCTCGCCGGCTTCTTCGTCGTCGTCTGAGAATATCTCCTCGAGGCCACGGTGGCCGGTACCTTCATCGTCATCATCGCGATGGCCGCGCTTTAAGCGCTTAAACTTGGGCTGCGTTTCGATTAGTCGATTGTCTAGATTCGTTGTAGGACGAGGTGTGGCTCACCTTGGGCTGAGCCTCCTCCCGATCACCCATTGTCTCTCCAATGAGCTCGTAGTCATCTTCATCAAGTTGTGTTTCTTGCTCACGGTCTCGCTGTTCACGCTTTCGCTTGGCGCGGCGGACATCGGCATCCTCTTCGTCGCCCTCTTCCTCTTCCTCCTCGTCCTCATCTACGATGAAGCCTTCGCGAATCTGCGCAAACGTAACGGGTTAGCAATCAACAATGGCGATGCCAAGGTTGGCAAGATCACAATGCACAAACCTTTCGCGCCTCCTCCTCGTCATCGTCATCCTCCTCTTCTTCACTGGAGTCGTCAAACTGGGCGTTGGATTGCCGAATACGCGCTTCTCCGGTTTCTTCATCGTAGGATTCATCGTCTTCCTCGTCATCGAGCTCCGCCTCCCCGGAAATCAGATCGCGCATGCTGTTGCTCATCTTGTCGACTGAGTGTGCAGAGCTCGAGGTTGCTGCAAAAGTCGACTCGTTCCTGCGTTTGGGTTATTGGGTCAACCCAGCAGATGGCAAAGCCCGCCTGGCCGTTGCAAACTCAAGGAGAAGAGGGAAACCGTGATGGTTTCTTCAAAAGGCCAAGTTGCTGCGATCCTCTGCCTACCGCATACGCTTTTTTTGTGAGGTGGTGAGCTTGGCTAGGCGTGTCGCGCCGTGCGGCCAAGGGTGGGTGGAAATACACATGTTCCGATCTGGACAGTGCTTACGTAAGGATACCCTTTTGGTGCCGTGGGTGCGGAAGTAGTAACTACAGAAATGGCAGAACCAAAACATTATTACAGAAATTCCTGAAATTTTAAAATCTATCTCATTGACAAGATTATGGGGGTTTCAACCTAGTACAAGGCTACAAGCGTTATGAATTGAAACTGAGCTGGTAGTTGGTCGGCAAACAGGGGGCGCTGTTTCTTTGGGAGCAACGTCTCAGTTCCCCAAACAAATGACATACTTGATTAGGTATACTGCATTTAGACTGAGATACGCACATAGGGAAAGTTAAAAGAAATAATCTGAGCTGCTTTTTCTCTTCATAACCAAAGGTGCGATCTGTTTTATAAATGTAACCGGCTCTTGCTGCTGTCCGAGCCATCAGTAGGCACGTATCCAGGCTCGTTGGTGAGACCAACCCTACTGAGGTCTATTCAAAGGAAAGCATTAACGAGCATAGGATCAGCCATCCCATCTCATACCGGCCATTTTGATTGACCAGCCTGACCAAGCCAATGCCAATGCATAATCGCCCATCCATTTCGCTCATCCAGAACGCGCATTCAATGCCAAAACCGTGGCCTGCATGAGTAGATTTTAACTGGTTCCCCCGCCAGGGTAGTGTTTTAGGTCGCTGCTCGAGCCCCTCACGCATCTACCATGTCGTCTTGGTCGCCATGGCCTTGTACGAGTCGGAGCGCCTGACAAGCTGCGGCGATTAATGCCCGTACCCAGTATGGAGCATGGAACACTGAGGCATGGTACGGAGAGGCAGGGAGCCAGCCATAGACAAGGATCACGTTATCGCGGCACACGGCCACCACAACCCCACCCACGCCTCCGGTGCCTTAGCCCCGGGCGGCTCGCAGCGCACTCTGACCTCTTGGACGCATCCCCTTTCCTGTGCAGCGGAGCCTGACCTGTGATTCGGCCGCAGCACGCTCGATTTCGACCATACAACGACATCTGCAATATCTTCCCTGCTGCATGGCAGTGATTCGGTACTCTGCCAGCTCTACTTGACCAGCCTCGTCCGTCCCCTCTGTCGCACAAGCGCCTGCGACCCTTTTGCCCCTCCACCAACCAGCGCTGAAGAGTGGCCCCTCGATATATCCAACTGCGACCACTTGCATCGCCCGACGCTGTGTTACCCAACACCTGTGTATAGCTGCACCCGCCTCTGCCACTTGCGCTCCCCATCTGTGGCATTCTATCTTTACCGGCGTGATACGATTATACAAAAAAGGGATATGCTGGCTGGTTTATAGCAAGCCCAGCCCCAACGAGATCTGCCCTCCAGCGTCGTCACCTCCCAACGCCGCCCGACATGGCTGACCCCTTTGCCCCGCGCTCCATGAAGCGCAAAAATGTAAAGGGGCTCGCTCTGACACCTGCCGCATCGAAACCGCCGCCGACCGCAGAGACTCGACAGGAGTTTGACGGAGGCAATGACGGTGCTAGTAAAGATGGCCAGCTGGAAATTGGCATCGAGTACAAGCTCGACCTGCGACCAGATGACCTCGAAGTGATCAAGGAACTCGGCTCTGGCAACGGAGGCACCGTCAGCAAAGTCAAGCACTTGACGACGGGTACCGTCATGGCCCGCAAGGTTAGTTGCCGCAGGACCTTTGCCAGGTCTGAATGATATACTGATACCGCCCAAACAGGTTATCCACGTCGATGCCAAAAAAGAGGCGCGAAGACAAATCGTGCGCGAACTGCAAATTGCCCAAGGATGCCATTCTGACTACATCGTGACGTTTTACGGCGCGTTCCTAAACAGCAACAACGACGTTATAATGTGCATGGAATATATGGATGTTGGGTGAGTGGTCTACAGGAGCGCCTGGCCTGCACCGTCCCGCTAACCCCGAGCACAGATCCCTCGATAGAGTATCCAAGGTCTTTGGCCCCGTGCGAGTCGACGTGCTGGGAAAGATTACCGAAGCAACTCTCGGAGGACTCACGTACCTCTACACAAAACATCACATCATGCACAGAGACATTAAGCCCTCTAATATTCTGCTCAACTCGCGTGGTGGCATCAAGCTGTGCGATTTTGGCGTGTCAGGCGAGCTCATCAACTCCATTGCCGACACCTTTGTGGGCACGTCTACATACATGGCCCCAGAGAGAATCCAGGGCGAAAAGTACACAGTCAAGTCGGATGTGTGGAGTTTTGGTCTGACTGTCATGGAGCTGGCCATTGGCAAGTTCCCATTTGCCGCGAGCGAGCAGCTGTCCGACGCAGATTGCGCCCCAGCTGGCATCCTTGACCTGCTTCAACAGATTGTCCACGAGCCAGCGCCAAAGCTGCCCAAGAGCGATGCCTTCCCAAGCATCCTTGAAGATATGATTCAAAAGTGCCTGTTCAAGGAACCCGCGAAGCGACCGACACCCCAGGAGCTCTTCGTAAGTACAAGCAGGCCAGTGCGGGCGTATGGCATTTGCTAACCTTCTCTCAGGACCAAGACCCGTTTGTTCAAGCGGCCAAGAGGACACCGGTGGATCTACGGGAGTGGGCTGTTGGTATGATGGAGCGAGATAATCGCAAGTCGCACCTCGCACCCCAGCTCTCTCCCTCCACTCAGGATCTGCTACGGTCAAGCGACTCACCGACGTATGCTACCCAGCCTGAGGAACGAACTTCACCGACACCAACATCTGGCGAGATACCAATTGCCGGAGCCGGCATTGTCTCTCCGAGAGACTACGGAAACGGCACAAGTCGGTCTCCCTCGCAGAATGGCCACAGCAGCGCCCGCCAGCCACTCTCGGCACACCCCGGCCTTGGCCCAAGACATCCTACCTCGGAGTCGATACCAACAGCATCCGGATACACCGAGCAGCGCGTGCCCGCCAGTGCCAGCGCGGCAACATTCAGCCTACCCGTCCGACCAGCACCGACTGGGCCGCTGCCACCGCCACCGCCTCGAAAACACACACCTGACGATGCGCGGCGAGAGAACCGACGGCAAGGAACGTTTGGATTGCCGCCTAATCCCAGCTCGGGATATGGAGTAGGAGACGGCCGAGCGTGATGATTTTGCTAGCGTCTTGAAATATCGTTACAAAGAGCATGGAGGTGGATACTGCATCTGGCCTCTGCATCACCAGAGTGTTTTCTTATTTTGTTTTATCCAAGCATCGCGCGGCGCAAGCATTTTGACGAGACTATGCCTCACGGAGCTCATCACCGAGATCATTTCGAAACATTTATTACAACGCAGAGACTCGCCGCGAGCCTTTCGTCAAAAAAGATGGAGCCACGCGGCGCCTTTAGATAGGGAGCATGGCCACCCGGCCACAATGTATTCTGCAAAATTTGAGAATTAGGCACAGCATTCATCGTTTATATATTTCTTGCATTGCATCTAAATGATTTGAGAAAATTTGTGTGTTTATTTGCCATTATCTTGTTAGTGCTTTTGATCGTGTCGGTGTTTTTTCTGTTGTATAATCAAAGTAAAGTGACTAAGTACCGCCTGCCAATGCGCCGGACCTATGCCTGTATTGCGGGCCAATTCTAATGCTTCTGGTCATGTAAAAATACTCTCGTAGCTTTACTCAATAACTCGTCCCTCGAACCCATTCTCCAGGATGCCCACCAGCTCGTCGAGGCGGGTAATGACGAGATCCGTGGCGACGTGCTCGGCCAGCGACCTGTTGACGCCGTTGAGCAGCAGCACCGTCGCGGCGCCCGCGGCCCTACCGGCGAGCATGTCGTCGATGGAGTCGCCCACCATGATGAGGCCGCTGGCGTCGGCCTCGCGCTCGTCGTCCTTGCGCCGCAGGCCCCAGCGCTCGGCAATGTGCAGGACGCCGGCGGGATGGGGTTTTGGCGGGCGAAAGTCGCGGGTGACGACCGGGTCAAAGGTCGTGTCGGCGAGGAACTTGGTCAGCAGGTGCTCGACGGGGATGTTGAAGTTGCGCGTGCAAATGGCCTTGCGGACCCCTTGGTCGTCGAGGTAGCGCATCAGCGCATTCAGGCCCGGCTGCGGCGTCTGCTTGGCCATGGCTGTGCGCTCAATGGCGCAGACGGCCTCATGGGCGGCGGGCTGCTCGGCTTCCGGCAGCGAGTAGATGTGGTCGATGATGTCGACGGTTGTGGAGATTTTGAGGGCGGCGCGCATCTCGCCGAACATGTAGGTCTGTGGTTCACTGGTATTGGGGTTAGCATGACTGATGAGGTATTGCCTTTGGCTGTGAGTTGGTGATGGTGGCATGTGAGATGGCGTGTGAGATGAGAAGGCAAGGGCAGGAGGGGGATGAGTGAGCGTTTATGCGTTTGGGCGGGTAAAGTAGCGCAGAAAGAGTTTATGAGCTAGGAAATGGCATAGCCTATGCCCAAAAACGCGAGAGATTGGTATTCCTAGACTCACCATAACGTCCCGTCCATGTCAAAGACGATTCCTTGCAACTTCGGCAGGCCGGGTGCGCCCTCGCCCTTTAACGGCGCAAACCGCCTGGGCGAGGATGAGACCATTGCTGATATGAACCGACGCATAGGTGTGTCTCTGTCTCTATGTCGTATCGACCAAAGCCGGGCAACCCGGGAGTCGCAAAAGGGCCTGAAGCAGGCGCGCTAGAATATCCCCAAAATGGGGGGAGTACCGAGGGGTAGAGGAGGGGTCCGACAATCCGGGCTCTCTGCCTTGGGGTCACAAGGCGATCAGGGCAGTGAGCTTGAAGGCTGCGATGCAGTTTAGGTGGCTGAAGCCTTCTGGCAGGAGGGCCGGGGAGTCGTTGCTGGCGCAGCGCAGAGCGGTGAACTGGGCGGCCGCACAAGCTGATGGTGTCTGAGGTGGCCTTGCAGATTTGTGATGCAGCATGCGCAGCGCTGTTGGCGGAGTTGCGCGTG
This sequence comes from Lecanicillium sp. MT-2017a, assembly GCA_003056585.1. Lineage (NCBI taxonomy): Eukaryota > Fungi > Ascomycota > Sordariomycetes > Hypocreales > Cordycipitaceae > Lecanicillium > Lecanicillium sp. MT-2017a. Next base: position 381,101 of record PXYN01000219.1, read on the forward strand.
CAGTGAGTGTGGACAGGGTGTGGGGAAGACGCAGGGCGGTCATGGCGTTCCTGATTTGTTCGTTGGAAGGCGCCGTTGTAAGCCGGTACAGGCGTTTATCACGATGGATAGAGGCTCTTGTTGAGACGATGCTGCGGAAAAGGCGGTTGCTGGTTTAAGCTCAGGGCTTGATGGAAGGCTTCGTAAACGGTCTCGTAAGTCATCGTCTTGCTGCAGGAACATAGTACATATGTGGTTCGGCAGTGAGAATCAGGCGAGGCCTCTGATCAGTGCCTACTATGCGGCTTTTAATTATTTGCAACTTAGTAGAGGATGCTTCGAGGCAGAGGGAAAAGATACGACTTGCACATCAAGACTATCAATATTAAAACTAGAGCTCGCTGGTAATATGACCATCTTTTATGATGCAGTGACACCTCACTCCCTCCATAGCCGTTATTGCAGCGAGGCGCGACACTATTGCAGCCCAGAACATGCGCCGGAACCCACATGGCTTAGCGCTTGTGGCGCTATCGTCCCCACTGGAGCTCCGAGCCACCACGCAAGTACAGCATGTATTATCTCGCCAGCTCGCAGATGCTGCCCCGACCTTGGTCTCGCCTCTTCGTACATCTGAGACCTTGTCGTCACCGCCCCGTGTCGCGCCAAAAACGACGGTACCTGTTGCCCTTCTGTGGGGACAAGGCAGCTTGACAGCATCCCTTGGCAACTACCTCATTTCTATTTTCCATCCTTGATTGAGCTCCTACGCCGGTTGCGACGACGCGAATCACCTCCTGTCTACAATCCAGCGTCGCGCGCCTGTCGCATCACAATCGCCATCTGGACGGCATCGGACGGGCTCGCGATCGGCAGCCCTGCATCCATCTTGACGCCTGAGACCATGATCGTGCATCGCCTGGAGCACTCGATCCACGGCGCCCATTGCGCGACACTGTCGCCACCATGAGCGCGACCTCGAGCTCCTCGACGGCCGCTTGGCCCCCTAACCGGCCCAACAAACGAAACGTTCGCGACATCCCCCTCCCGAAATATGGCATCGTCCGCTCGAAAAAATTGCTAACCTGGTGCTCGCGATAGAAACTACGCAACGGCACATTCATCATTCCAACCACAGGCGAGCGATCGAGACGACAGTTCACGTTGCGCTCCTCGGCTGGCATGTACGCTGGCAACTCAGCCGACGACGCTGTCTACTTCGAACCCGAAACGACTCGAGAGCGCTTCGATGCTTTTCTACACGACGTGAAATCGAGACTTATAAACGCGTGGCACTGGCTGGACACTTCAGACGGCCACCAGGTCCTGAAATGCACCCTCGCGTATTTGCTGGGCAGCATGGCCACGTTTGTGCCGTTTCTGTCCGACTTTCTCGGCCACCGCGATGGCAAGCATATTGTTGCCACGCTGACTGTGTACTTCCACCCTGCGCGCACTTTGGGCTCCATGATTGAGGCTATCCTCATTGCCATTGTCGCCGTGACGTACGCCGAGATTGTCAACTTGTTCAGCATGGCGGTGTCCATCGCATCGCGAAAGAAGCTCGACTCTGTCGTGCCGGCCCACGGCCTCGTCTTGATCGTCTGCATAGGTGGCGGACTGGGCTTTGTCGGTTGGGTCAAGCAACGACTCAACCAGCCGCTGGTCAATGTTGCTTCCACTCTGGCGTCCATTGCCATTATATCCATGATCACCAAGGAAGACTCTATACAAGGCGGTTACTTTTCGGGCGAAAAGATTATCCAGGTCCTCAAGATGCTGCTCGTGGGTATCACATTCAGCTCCATTGTTAACGTCCTTATATGGCCAATCTCTGCGCGCCGCGTCCTTCGCCAGTCAATTGCATCTGCTTCTGGAACGCTGAGCGACCGGCTGTCCTTTATTACGAGAGGTTTCCTTAATGGCGACGAAGACGAGGTCAATTCTCCAGCCTACAAGCGAGTACGAAAGCAGTATGCCTCCGCGTACGGCGTCATGGCGAAGACACTACGGGAAGCCAAGCTCGAATATTACTTTTCTGGCCGCGAAAAGATTTATGACTACGACAAGCGCCTCGTAAAGTCCCTCGATTCACTGTCACAGGCCATTGGCGGTCTGCGAAGTGCCCTTAATACCCAACTTACACTCCTTAAAGAAGACGCGGCTGCCAAAACCCAGGGCAGTGATTCCCAGGGTCCTTTCAGTCCGGGGCCATTGTCTCCCAAAGGTATTCGCCCACCGCCGTCGTCTTTTTTTGATGTGGCCGAACGTCTTTCGGTGATTGAAGAAGACGTTGATGAGCAAAGCAACGCTGGAAGCAATGCCGGAGGCTCAAAACTGGACGGTGCAACCGAGCAGACACCTACTTTCAAATCACCAAGCGATATCTTTACTCTATTCATGGCGCTTTTAGGGCCATCCATGAAATCTCTGGTATACACGCTGTCGGAGATAATGCGACAGTCGCCTTTTGGAGAGGATATTACCAGCGACATCATTGTTGATGATCAGTTGCGCGAATCGCTTCGCGAAGCACTGACCCTCTACAACAGCGCCCGAAAAAGGGCCCTGAAGGACTTGTACAAGAGCATGCAGCTTGGACGGGCTAGACCAGAGGCTATTCAAGCAGACATTGAAGAGGTTGGCGCTGCCTGTGGCCACTTTTCTTTTGGTCTTCAAGCCGTTGCTGAAGCTCTGGATGCCTACCTAGATGCACTGGAAGATCTGAAGCATTGGACAGCTGTGCATACCCGCAGTTGGGAGTGGCTCAAGTTCTGGAAGAGGGGACGCGGTTCTCGCAGCGACGAAGATGACGATGATCCGGAGTGTGCGGCCCTTCTGCACAGGAAAGCGTCGTCTGGCGTCAAGAGAACAGCAACCCCCAAGGGAATCCCGACTGCCATGTTAAAGCGCCGCGATACCTTTAGTTGGGATGCGTCGCCGAAGTCTGGGCGCTGGCTTAAGTACCTTTCCCAATCGGCGTTGGGGTTTATGCGCGCCATGTCCAGAGAAGATGTGCTCTTTGGCATAAAAGTTGGCATCGGTGCCATTCTCTGGGCCATGTTTGCGTTTATCCCCGCGACGCGGCCGACATACTATCACTGGCGTGGTGAATGGGGTCTGCTCTCGTACATGATTGTTGTGGGCATGACGACTGGCGCATCCAACACGACAGGATCGTCCAGATTCATAGGTACCGTCATTGGCGCGAGTTGTGCGTGCTTGGCCTGGATTGTGAGCACTGGCAACCCGTTTGCTTTGGCTCTGCTTGGATGCTTCATGGCAATCTGGAACTTTTACCTCATTCTGGTGGTTAAGAATGGACCTATGGGCCGAATCTCGCTGCTTGCATACAACGTCATCGTGCTGTACGCATACAGCCTATCGCAAGATGTCGACGACGACGATGACGATGAAGGCGGCAAGAACCCTCTCATCTTTGACATTACCTACCACAGATTGGTGGCCGTCGTGGTCGGAATTATCTGGGGTATCGTGATATGCCGTCTTCTGTGGCCAATCTCTGGCCGAGCAAAGTTCCGAGAGGGCCTTGCTGTATTATATCTGCAACTTGGTCTGATCTGGAAGCGTGGCCCATTGACCATTCTCCTGCAGAGCAACAACACAGTGGATTACATGACTGAAGAGGAACAAGCTGCTCTTCAGCGATACTGTAAGCTCTTCCTATACAAAAGAACCGACGAGCAAAAGCATGATAACTAATTTTCCCACTTAGCATTCAAACTCGAATCTCTGAGAGAATCCGCAAAATCCGAATTCGAGCTGCGCGGACCCTTTCCCAAAAAGGCATACGCGCGCGTGATGCACTCAACCAAGCACATCCTGGAAGGCTTCTCCGCCATGCGCCTGATTACGCAGCGCCGCGTCTCCCTCTCCGCAGGTGAGCGCGCCCTCCTCGAGTTCACCGCCGCCGAGCGCCTGCAGCTCTGCCAGCGCATCTGCCACGTGCTGCAGGTCCTGGCCTCGTGCATCATGCTCGAGTACCCGCTCACAGACGCGATCCCGACCATCGAGAGCAACAAGGACCGCCTGCTGGGTAAGATGTACCAGTTTCGAAGGGACCACATGGAGCCGGACGGGCGGGTGATTGCTGCCCCCAACGGCAACGGCAGCAGCAACAGCAACAGCGGCAGTGGTGCCGACCATGCCGTTGGCGACGCAAATGGTACTAATACTAGCGATGGGATGGGGACTTTTATCGCTGCTGCTTCGGATGCGACGGCGCCAACGGCCGGCGTCGTCGTTGAAGAGAGTGATTATGCGCTGGTGTATGCCTACATACTTGTCACTGCAGAAGTTGCAGCCGAGCTCAAGAAGGTGAGGGGGGAGATTGAAGGGTTGTTTGGCGTGTTGAATCCGAATGATATGTTGCTTGAGTAGCAGACTTTGGAGAGATTTCATTTTTACTTCTTCTTGCAAAGTAGCGAGCGGTCTGGTGTTTTTGGGGAGGATCTTTGCTTGTATATTTGCATATACACGGACGCAGATATATATCTTTGGGATATTGGACTTCAAAAATCTAGAAATTTAGGAAAATAATAAGACAGGAATTTTTGGTCAAAGATATTTTACTTCATTATGCATCTATCTTCAGTTACATCCCACATGCCGGACTGCTTAATCCGTGAAACAATGTCATGAAAGTGAGGTTATTAAAAGGCACACTCCCTTAATCTTCCCATGCGCCCTATTTCATACTCCACCCACCTCCCTACACCTTTCCTGCCCGGAACGAGCACGGTACTCGGGTTCATAACGTGGCAGCCTTCGTAGGTGACGCAAAACGGCGGCGCGGTCGCATCTACGAGGGCCATTGCCGTCGGCAGCGGGTACAGGTGCAGCGAGGAGGCATAGTCCCAGTGAACGGGGCGGACTGACTGCCTAAACGGCGAGAGGTAGCCCTGGTCCAGCACCGTCTTGACCAGCTTCTGTGCCGTGTGGGTGTCTTCTGGGAGCTGCGTGGCCGTCACGGACGGTTCTTCCTGTGCTGGCTGTGGTAGCTCGTTGGTGTTGGCCTCGCCGTCTTGGTCAATGTCCATTGACTCTGGGGCAGGTTCGGGCTGTGATTCTGGGGCCGTGTTCTCCTGGTCCTCTTGGCCGGTGGCCTTGCGCTTGAGACGCACTGAAGAGCGTCGAAGACGAGCGGAGAGGTCATCGCGGAAGAGCACGAGTTCGTGATTGGGCCCAAACAATGTGACGCGGCTGGGGTTTGATGCCCACACTGCTGAGCCCTGGATGCCGTGGCCGCGGTCTGCGTTGGCCGTTGCAAAGGCTCGACGCACCCGCGAAGTGAACATTTCTGGTACACCCTTTCTGGGGAGCGGCACTGATGCACCAGCGGTAAACGAGGAGACCCAGCCGTCGTTGTCACCGGGGACAAAGACAAAGGTGCAGGTCTGCAGCAGCGTCGGAAAGTCGGACAGGGCCGAAGCCAGTGCGTCAAAGTACTCCTTGTACTCGATGCTGCCTCCGCTACCGCCCTTGGCCATGACGACCTGCTGGGTAAAGTTGCCCGTCAGGACAAACGTTAGTGGTGATGTGCCCTCTGGCTCGGCCGCGTAGATGGATAGGATCTTGCGAAGGGCTTGTAGAGCACGCGGCTGGTCGAGATTAAGTTCGCCAATGATGACTGCCCTGTTCCGCGACGGCGGCTCGTCGGCGGCAGGTGGTGTTAACAGTCGTCGCTCCACCCTGCGCATCTTTGCGCCGACGGCACGTTCGCTGCCGACGCCGAGAAAGTCTATCCAGCCAAAGCCGCCGCCGATTGTGTGGTCTTGACCGCCATCTGGGCCGCTGATTCCCAGCGTTGCCTTGCGCTTCTCGCATGGCGGCTGGCCGACAAAGAATCCCTGGAAGCGTCCACCGAGAACACCTCCGACACCACTGCTGCCACTGAGGCCCTTGCCCACGGATTCGTCTTCCTCTTCGTAGACGCCGTCGACAAGAACAATCATGCCTGGGCAGAACCAAGCCGAGTCCTCTGGGAGCGCGACGGCCTGCTTCAGATCCAACGCAATGGTGCCCGTGAGGTCGCTGACGGCCAGTTCGCCCGTGGGCAGGATTGTCAGCTGGCCGAGCAACATGTGGTTGCTGCCGTGCCGGCCGAGAAGGTTTGCTATAGGCGTGATCTTGAGAGTCTGGGGATTGGAAGCTGTGCGCTGTAAGGTTCGGGATCGTGAGGAGGAGACGGTGGATATTTGAAAGGATTCGTTGCGAAGGAGGCGTTGGTGGATGACATGATAGCGATTGCGGAAGGCGGAGGTTTTGTGAGATGCCGGGGGAAGTAAGGATGCTTTTGACATGTCCCTATAATTTGTTAGAGCCAAAGACGAATAGAATGTGCGAATTGCACCCATACCTTTCAAAGTGCTTCTTTCCAACATTGTAGAACAGTCTTGGTTGGTCGTATGCATCAACGACTGTCAGCCACGCTCGAGGGTCGTTTGTTTCGTCTTCGTCTTCGTCTTCTCCTTCTTGCACCCCTAGCCCAGACATTCCGAAACTAGCTGAACTGTCCTCGCGGGCAAGGCTCGTCGGCCGCAGACCGAGTCGCGTATTAAGGTTATCGCTGTCTTTGGCGGAGAGCATGCTGTCGGTGCGCGCCAGACCTCGTCCTGGCCCAACAATCTTGCCGCCACTCATGTTACCCTCAAGCGTCTTGAGGATATCATGAAGCTCCTTGCTGCTACCCTCTACAATGGCGCCGCCATTGCGGTTCTTCCAGCTGCGCGCAGCTTCTTCCAGCACCTTTTCGGCCAAGCCCTCTTCGCGCCATCCCGATCCGCAGTGTCGCCCGATGAAGGATGCGAGTTCTTGCAATGCAGAGGATGTGAGGGTAAGAGAGTGCTTCTTCGTAAACGTTCGGAAAGCGAGCGGTCGCAGCGTTGCCGGCGGGAGTATGATGGGTAGGATGCCGGCCTTGGGTGCGTTGACATTGAACGGCTTTAGAGGATGGACTGGCGTCGCAAACGATGGCGATGATGAGGGCAGTGCCGAAGAGGGGATGGTGGCATTGTTGCGCTTGAATATCGGTGCCGGCGTTTTATCCATAGTGAAGACGTGAGAGCCAGTAGGCCCTACAATATCGGTGAACACAAAGATTCGAGTATGAAGTGGTTGGACTTACAATTGTCCCGCGACGGCCATTGTCCGTAGTGTGGAGTGTACCGCGTCGACGCGTTTAATGGGTTTTCGTTAGCTGCATAATCCGGTTAGCGGACCCATTTTCGTGTTTGGTGGTGACCTCATACCTGGTAAGCCACCAAAAAGTTGAGCTAACGCCGAGAGAGCTCTACACTTTTGGCATCTTGAGTATTGTGTGGCGGTATAACATTCAATTCAAAGTCGCCCAAAATGCTTGCTTACCGAGCGCGAGCCTCATTCAGGGCCATCCCAGGCTTCTGCCGAGCTGTATCAACCCTGTCTAGCAATCCTCACATTGTGCGTCGAGTTCCTACCGAGAAGAAGCCTTCCTCACAGTTCTTGCTAATAATTGACATTTAGAAAGTTTTTAAAGACTCTTCAGAACCATCTAAGAGCATATTAACCTACTTGGACACTGAGCCGCCTTCAAAGAACCTGGCTATCGGCACATCTACCGCCATCCCGCCCACGCCACAATCTTTCACTGAGAACAAGGCCTTTATGCGTATCCTCAACGAAGTCATCCAGGAGTACGGCCACGAGGACGAGGATGTCGTCAGCCAAGCCCGTGCCTTAGCTGGACCCGGCGGAAGCTTCAACTTTGGCTCATCCGGCGCCAACATGTTCAGACAGCCACAGAGCAAGCGCAGAGGCGACACTGGCGCAGGTGGCGCGAGCGGTCAGGGCGGTGCAGGCGGCGGCGGCGTTGGTGGTTTTGTGCATCTTGGAGACCGGAGGCACGCGCCTGAATATGGCAGAATTGCCTGGCCAGAGGACATTCTGGGAAGCGTCGAGGTTGACGATGCTGGACAAGTTGTCGGGCAGCTACAGCCTTCTGGCACCTACAGGATCGTCACGAATGATGGAATGTAAGTAAAGGTTGACTAGAGATCTCTGAAATCTAGTGTACTAACGAACCCGACCCCTTTTTAGCTTGGGTATCAGCTCGTTTCTGAGGGGCAAGCTGGTAGAGAGGCTCAAACAGGAGGAAGCTAAAGAGAAGAGCTCCTAAATTTGCAGCCACGAGTCTCAAGTCTAGGTAGATTCTGGCACTGTACATATTGTAACAAGATTGTAACATCAAGCGAAGAAATGTTTTGTCAAATTGACGCATGCTGGTCTGTCACCGCTTGGCTCTCAGGTGCTAGTACTCTTTCGTAGAAGGCGCCACCGGTCAGCGATCGTGACAAGTGGATAGACATAATCTCAGCATCAAAGTACATAGCTGTCTCATCTGTTTATATTCCACCCCGCCGCCTAGCAGTTTATATGCCTGGTGCAAGGGGTGCTCGATCATCGCGGTATGAGGCGCCGTGCGGCCCTAGTGGCAGCGGTTTATCTGACCTTCTTAAATCACCCTTTTCACCACAAGGCGCGACAAGTCATCTCGCTGTTTGATTCGTCATTCGCACTGAACGTAAGTGGACGCCTGGCGGCTGGCGAAGTAGAGCATCACAGCCATTGAAGTGCGTGTTGCGCACCATGGGTGTATCCTTGCATGTGATGCATGCACTGCATGCAACAGGGGCTGCCCGCATTGAGCGATTTTAAGGCGTCACAATGAACCAGGCAGCATCGACAACAATCTGTAAAGCTTGGTGCAGCAAGATTGCAGCTTGTCTTACAACGCGGTCATCGCACCGAGAATTCATAGGGCTCTGACGAAGAGTAGTCGATTCCAACAAGTGACAGATGGAGTCCGCCGCTATACTGGGAGTCTTGTGCAACAGCATCCAACTTCTTGAAGTCGCCTGGAAGCTCCTCTCAGGCGCTCGGGCAATCTACAGGTCTCAGCATGGCACATCACTCAGCACCAAAGTTCTCGATGCCATTGCCAATGACGTCGCCGACCTTAGTGTGTCTATTTCAAAACAAGGCAACTGCTCCCCTGAACTTGCAGAGCTCAGTCGCTCGAGTGAAGCCGTTGCTTGTAACTTGTCCGATCTTCTGGCCAGGTTGAAAACAAAACAGCCTCATTCAAAATGGCAGAGCTTCCGAGTCGCATTACGCGAAGTGTGGACCAAAGAAGAGGCCAGGGAGTTTGCTGATCAGATACATCAGCTCCAAGCTCAATCCACCTCACATATCCAATATTTACTCTTGTACCAGTCCTCCCAACCAGATCATGCACAGTGCCATTACTGACTTTCTTTCCGCTGCTTCGCCTCTTTCAGAGATAAGCAGTCGACGGTATACAAGGAGATTCAGTCCCTCCAACAAACGACTCTGGACTTAGGAATGCGTTCTCAAAAGGACATTGACCAAGTAAGGAAGCTAGTGGGGGATCTAATATCCAAAACTCAAGCCAAGGAGACAGAAGCAAGAGTGCAAGAGGCTCTAAAAGATCTAAGGCAGCTGACGCTCCAGCCATCTACCGAGCTTGATGTCATATCTGCCAAGCTTGATGCCGTTGCCGACTCCATCTCCCGGCTGCAAAGCAATATGGAAACCACCAGGTCTAATCAAGATACGCTCCGAGCTCTTTGTTTCGAGGGTTTCGACTCTCGCCAGCACAATATTCTGGACGCACACAGTAAGACATTTGAGTGGGCATTTTCTGATGAAGCAGAAGGTGTTCACGGCACGATCCCTCTTTATTTTAAAGATTGGCTTCAGAACCATAATGGGACTTACTGGATCCGGGGTAAGGCAGGGTCTGGAAAGTCAACGCTTATGAAGTTTTTATACAACGACAAGCGTACTGAATCAGCCCTTCAGACTTGGGCAGGGGTTGACCGGAAGCTGGTTATGGCAAAATATTTCATTTATAATCTTGGACAGCCTCTCCAAAAGTCGCAGGAAGGCCTGATGCGGTCGCTGCTCTTCGATATTTTGTGCCACTGCCCCGAGCACATCCCCAAAGTCCGCGACATTCTCAATCGTGGCCATGGCCATATATGGAATGGCAAGGAGACTTGGACACTGAAAACCTTATGGCAGCTCCTCAAGGCGATCATCGCTGAAACCGCGGCAACTAAAATATGCCTATTCCTTGACGGTCTGGACGAGATTGATGGCGAAGTTGAAAGCCTTATCGACACTGTAAAAGCTCTCGCAGGTCTCTCCATCAAGGTCTGCGTTTCAAGTCGGCCCTGGGCAGAGTTTATCCACGAGTTTGGCACCGACAGCAAACGTGTCTTGAAAGTCGAAGATCTGACTGCTGGAGACATTCGGAGCTATGTCTACCAAACTCTTACCAGCAACAGCCGGTTCCGCACTCTCGCTGCCAAAGACTCGATGTTGTCTCAGCTCCAAGATGAAATTGTCAGCAAGAGCGCCGGTGTTTTCCTCTGGGTGCGTCTCGTTGTACGCTCACTCCTACAAGCCCCAACGTACGCGGATACCCCAAGCCTTTTGTGGCGGCGCTTTCGAAGCATACCACCTGACCTCGACAAGTACTTTCTGCAGATAATCCAGAGCATCCCTTACATTTATCGCGCCAAGGGAGCAGGTATATTCAAAACGGCCATGTCATGTCCATCAATGCCTGCCATGGTCCATTACTTTATCGATTGTGATGAAGAGGACGAGAATTTTGCGTTGGACTGTCCTTTGCAGGCAATGCAACCTGATGAGACTGCCGAAAACATCCAGGAAATGGTCCTCAAATTAGACGGCTGGACAAAGGGCTTACTTGAAGTCGTCAACTACGCGCCAGGGCCCAACTACGAATGCACCAGGGTCGAATTCTTACATCGTACCGTGCGCGACTTTCTGGAGGAGTCAGGACACGCCCGGCAGCTGTTGGACAATCTCCAGACTCCGCAGAAGGACGTGTCTGAGAAGATTTGTCTTGGGTCACTGGCGTTCTTGAAACGCCATCCCAAAAATGAAGAAGACTCCAGAGGTGTTATACTTGGCTTCATTTTCAGCCACGCTGCCTTTGCTGTTAACGACGAGCGGAAGCGTATCCACCATATTCTCAACCTTTGTGGCAATGCGATGGTGGAAGATGGTCGAGATTGGAGAGGGACTGCGGAGACGAGCGGTATGCTGTTCTACGCCGTTAAATATGGCTTGAAAGAATATATTCAAGAGACGCTCCAAAACTGGGACTATACCGAAAGTAGTGTCGGTTGGCGTGGGGTTGATGCAGAAACGTTCTACACACACCTGCTGAACAGCTCCATTCCATGCTGGAACATGCCGGACGTTCCTTTCATGGCCGGAGAGCGTCAACCACCTTGGGGCTGCTCAGACAAAATAAACTGGGCATTCGTTTATCGGACTGTGGCTTTCTTAATTGATGAAGGGGCAGACCCAAATGCACCGGACGACCGCGGCAGCAGTACTGCATGGATGAGATTTTGTAGTAACTGTGCAACCCAACTTCGAAGCCGCGACGGCATTACTATCGATATCTGCCGTGCCCTTGTTGCGGGTGGGGCTGACCTTGATGTACCGTGGGGTACCTCAACGTTCAGGAATGAAATCAGACATATTCTTCCTAAAGACCAAGCAGAGGACCTGCTGGCTTTGGCGCCATGTTCTTCAGCCGGGAAGCCTTAGTAGTTCTCATAGAGCACAGAACAGTATTACAAATACAGCACCAACCTAGAACAGCCCAGTGTCTTTTCATAATTGAGGAACGAGTTCGCATAGAACGACTTCGGAGCGCCGGCCAGGTTTGCACAAGCCCGTCATTCCTCCATAACTGTGTGAGTAGGGTTGAATAGAAAGGCAGGAGCAAAGTTTGCTGTAACAGCGTGGCGTCTTAGCGCGAATCGATCAGCATTTCAACCTAAGGCTATGCGCACGCAGAACCTCCTGCGCTGCCCAACGTATTTCAGGGTCTCTGTCAAGGCCCATCTAGAGCGAGGCACGGCCAGCCTCAACAACCCTCCTTCTCTAGTTGAGCACGTTACTTTTCTTTGCCTTTGCTCTATCTCCCTCTGCGGCACGATTAGACAGAAGAACAAGACGACGTCAGACGAAAACGACGTAAAATGTATAATTATCCTCCTTATTACCATGCACTGGGCCAACCGGATCGCCTGTTTCAGGCTAGAGACCCTGGCCCAGTTTCGCGGTCGGCTTCTAGCGGAGCGGCTTTGCTCCTGCGCCAGACGCCCATCAACTGGTTGCCATTTCCTCACGCATCTTTACCCCATGTACATAGTAACAAAGGTGTGCTGTGCTGGGCGGTGCCGATTTAGGCAGTGCGCCTCCACAGCACGCTGACCACTCACAAGCCGCCGCATCAAAAAATCAGGCTGCGCCTCCGTGTTACGCATCTTCCAGTCGGTTTCTCGACGGAGTCAGCCGCCGCAGGCCACTAATCTCTACACTGTGCTGATTGTATCGTTTTCAATTTTGCTTGGCGCCGGCGCGATTGGGAATCGGAATCGGTGGGGAGTGCCAATTGACCAGATGCGCCATGCTTCCAAGAGCGGCCTCATGGCTTTTGCTGCTGAGCGGCATCTTGCTCTGCTTCCCCTATCCAGCAGCCGGCCAGTGGGCGCGAAATGCCTGGATTAGAAAATACCGATGCGACGGGCACTCTTGGACGAATGTGACCTTTGGTACTACGCCCTTCTGGGTGGATAGCCTGCGCGGCCAACTCGACAGTGCCAACGGCTCAACACACCTCTCCTTGTCGATACTGGCAGTGCATGACACAGCGCTCTTTAGTTGCGATGAGCTGGATCTCACAACTCTTGAGCGTTCCGTCCGGTTTAGGGTCTTGGGCAAACACACCGGACAGGTCGTTCACTTCAATAGCACGTGCCCGTTGCCAATTACTCCGGATCTCACCCCGTAAGTCTCCTTTACCAACCCGTCTAATGACTATTTGCGACTGGTGCTGACAACTCTATCAACAGGCATCCAGGGCATCGCTTTTCGACTTTCAATGTCGAATATCAGCTGGATCAATCGCACAAGCTCCAAACTCTCGCGGCAGAGTACCAGTTCCAAACGTCAGACGGGCAGGAACTTGACTGCGCGGCGGCACGAATTACGCCTTACATTGGCGACGCCTACGCATTCGCATTCAACCTGGTTCCTGCCGGGGTCATGGCCATTGTAGGGGCAGCTGCGTGGCAGACGCATGCCGTTGAAATGGGCGTCGACCATTTCGTGGACTTTTCTTCAGCACTGGTGAGCCACCAAGGCCCAGTCTGGGAGACTATAATGGACACCGCCGTTTATCTGCGCTATCTTCAATTCGCGTTTCTGTCGTCATCTCTCTCTATCGAATACCCCGGTTTCTTGCCACCGATTGCAAGCAACGTCGCCTGGCCCTCGCTCATGTTTTGGAGAGGTCCCTATGACGGCGGCCTTACATGGCCGGGCGTGGAGCAGGGGATGTATGTCAGCAATGCGACGTTTGGAATGGACTACATGGTCCGGATGCTTGGTTTCCCTCGCATTATGGATTTTATGTTTGATGCGTTTCTCAACCTGGCTATACTTATGGGCGCATTGCTCGCCATCCTCTGCATCATCCACGTCCTCGCATCGAGATCAAGTCCGCAATCATCCACATCCTGGGGCGGACACAGTCGGAAACTGGCTCGAATGAGTGTGACTGTTTGTCTGTCACTTTTCAGCATGCCTCTACTGGCATACATGAGCAATGACCTGATGCTCATGGGATACCTGCCCAACTACCGAGTCAGTTTGGTTAGATTGACCATATTGGCCCTCGTGTATGTTCACTACCTCATCACGAGACCATTTTTACATTCGAAGCGGGGGACGGTGCTATCCGATGAGTTTTCTCGTAAATCGAATCATACGTTTGATGTGAAAGGACTTCTGCGGTCTCTATCGCGATACATACCTCACTTGATGCCTCTGCTTCAAGCTGTCGCCATTGGTGCTCTGCAGGACTGGGGGCTCGTGCAGGTAATTGTACTCTGCGTTACCGAGGCGGTTATTCTTGTGCATACGGCTTTGAGTAAAAATGTACCGTTCAGGTTTTCTCGATCCAAAACGGCGTTGCTTTCTGCATTCCGCCTCATAACAATGTCTATGCTCATTGCCATGGCGCTGTCCATAGAGGAGGCAGCCAAGCAATGGATAGGATATACCGTCCTCTGCTTGCATGGTATTGTCATCATCCCTGGGTTTCTTGCCACTTCAATTTGGAGGCTATACCTTGTCTTTCGAAAAGATCGTCATGGGAACATAGTATCTCTGCCCGGCCCAAGCGGCAGCGGACAACCCAATACCGAATTGGTAATTATCACCATTCCAGAGCCTTATTTCACTTCACGACTAACAGGAACAGGGTATACGTCTCGACAACTTCAATTCTCCTTCTGCCAGCCGCAACAGGCCCCATGAGCCTCGCTATGATTTGAAAAGGCAGCATAATGTACAGAGCGGAGTGTCTCGCCGTTACTACCCAACCACAAGCCACCCTCATACAGTACGGGGGCAATTAACAGTGCGAGGCAATCGACGTGTTGAGCAAACGCATGAGTTCTATAGGAAACCACGGCCTCGACTCAACACTTCTGGCTTTCAGCAAAGCGCATCAATGCAGAGTCACAGTCCCAGTTCGGGCCCAAGCAACACTTTGGACTCACCGTCATTATCATCGGAGTCTGCACAATCAGATCTTACACCGAGCCTGTCACCGCAATCACCATCACATCTACTTGATGTTCTATCAGAAATCCCCCATCGACCGCATGTGGACTATTCATTTAGGGAAGCAGATCTCTTTTACGGTATACCTGTGGATGACGCCGCTGCCCAAGATGCAGAAAAGCAGGAGAGGACTGCAACTACACCGTCGGAGTCCTGTGTGGGAACTGGCGGAGATGATGGGGATGTTGGAACAGCATCAAGGACGCTATCGTGGCGCCCTTCATTTCCAACAAATTGGACAAAACTGCTGCCTGCACTGGTACAGCCAAAGCCCAAAAAAAAGGGCTTTCAAGTCGTGCGGCCTGGCAACGCGGCGCTCCGGATGGCTAGGTTGCAACAGGCACGGGCACAGGCGCAGTCGCAAGCCATGGGCCTGGGTGAGGACCGGTTGGCCAAGACGAGCAAAGAGTCTAGTGAAGCAAGTGGAAGCGGAAGTGAATCACCATGATTCTTTCTGGCTTTCGTGTATAATAAGGAATAGTTTGGTTTGTTCTTGCTGGCCAAGACAAAAAGGTGGAAAGCATGACATTGCATCATGTACTGTACATAAATACACTGGCTGTAGGTAACAGAACTACAGGCCGAGTGAAGTCGTTGATTTAGGAATAAAAGTGAACTAGTATAAACTTTTTGAGAAAAACATGACACTTCTCCGACATGCAAACCTGCCCGTAAGCCGACCACATCCGCTCTCATCCCACAGTGTTATTGCGTGACGCTCGCAGACTTTGGTCGGTCACGGACAGTGAACAAGATGACGGCTACACACACCTGAAGCACCGTCGCCATAAAGAACGGCAGCCCAAGCCACTCGTTACCAAGACGCATTCCAATGCGGAAGCAAAACGCCAGGAGCGGGCCGGAAATAACGGTGCCAACGCATCTCATGAACGATATGCACATGTAAACCAGGCTAGAATGCTTCTCGTTCTCGCCATCGATGCCAGCCATGGAAGCAATGATGCTCATGATGGCGGGATCGTAACAGATGTTGACCCGGTACAAAGAGAGCGCAAGCACGAAGAGGTCGCCTGTTGGCGCCGCGCCAACGCCAAAGCACCCTACTATCAGCGACAGGATACCGAGCCTCGCGATCCAGATGTCCTTACCCAGGGCAGTATTTCTTTTCATGAGGAACCGTGTCGCGACTGGTACAGCCACAAGCATCACGAAGATGCTGACGATGGAGGTAGTGGAGTTAACCAAGGCGACCTTTACGATTGTTAGCTTGAGGTACAGCTTTGCTTTGGTCGGCTATGTTGAACGTACCGTGCTCCAATCCCAGTGATATCTCTTGGCGGCATACTGTTTGCGAATTTGCGCCTCTAGCTCGCCGACAGTAGTGAATATTAGACTGAATAGCAAGAAACCAAGGTACTTGCTTTGCCGAACAAGGTCTCGAATGATGCCGAAAATCTCCTTTATCTGCACGAATGGGAGAAGAAAGATGTTCGTCTTGCGCTCTTCATTCTCGGACTCTTCCGCCGGAATAGAATCTACCATACCAATATCACGGGGCAAGGCGAATGAAATAAAGCCTGCAAGTCCAATCGAAATAGCACCAATGGTCTCAGTCAAGACAGGACCCCTTTTCAGAGATGCATAGACCGCAGGACCGAGAACAACGCTAGACAGGGTCGTCATTGCTTCAAGGTAGAGGAATACCGTGGCCCTATTGATACTATGTTAGTTTTCTTGCTCTCTAATGGAAGACAATGCCTTGCGCGTGCATACCTGTTGCTTTTTGTCGAGATGCAGTTTGCTATAGAGTAGCGCATAGCCTCAAAGGCCACTTCGCCGCCGCCAATGAAGGAAAAGAGATTCGCCGTCCAGATCCAGCGAATATCAAACAGTCCGGGATTGAGACCTATGAAGATGTAGAGTCAGTACATGGCCTCGCCCTCCGGAGAGAAAAGACATACAAACACCTAGCACAACCAGCTGGTTCAAGACGCCGCCAAAGAAGCCAAGGATAAGCAGCGCGCGCGGCCCATACTTTTCAACGAATATTCCATACGGAACGGCGGTGAGCAAGCCCGGCAGCATGCCAATGGACGAATCCCAGCCAACGACAAAGGATAGCTCGGCCTGGACCTCCTCGTCCTTGCAGCGCGGGTTCACATACGGGTCTGTGATGTCGGGGTACAATTTTTGGCAGGCCGCTCCTTCGACCAGCTGGTTCATGGCAGCGCCGGTAAACTCGGCCGTGACCATGATTGTAGAGTTGATCAGCAGACCAACTAGGGCGATGTAGAGGATACTGTGTCGGCGCGCGTCGGGCGCCTCTGCCGGCGGGAGCTCATGTACATCCTGCGAGCTGACCGCGGGATCGGCGGCCAAGAGAGGCCTGCGCTCAGCATCTCGCTCGGGCGCCATGTCCGTTGTGCAAACGACCGCGATCGAGCGTGCAGCAATGGTATGGGGAAAGGAACAATGCCCTCAGTTTGTTTGTTGAAGTGCGAGTCGGCTTTTGGTCGTTCTTGTTGGTGGGGGAGGCTGTTGGCGCCAACCGACCCCGCTCACGAGGCTAGGGCGGAGATGAGCGGATCTCACTGGCGGGCTGGGGGCGCTAATGCAGGGATCTTTTGAATTATTTGCTGCGCTAACTGCACATATTCGAAGAATCTGGTGGGGGCATGGCGCGAATAGTGCTGATGCAACACCAGCGACAATGGCACCGTACATATTCGACGACAGTAGTCGTTTTGCTAGCGGTAGAAAGCTGTGTATAACTGCGTCGCTCACTTCGGATCACTGCCGACTGATCATCGTGTGTCAGGTCTTATAGATCTACGCTAGGCTGCAGTATCTACCTGCTATTAAGACAAAATAGCAGTAATAGGATCTCTGCCACTGGCTGGCGTGGACTGTCTCTTGCACCGTTTGGGCTGACTATTCCACCTACACCAGATCTTGCGTGAGTGACTGATATGTACGCACATCAGAGGCAAACATCCTTGGATCTTATGGCTGAAAGAATTCTTGACTTCAAGCAACTTTAATGCCTTTATATAAACTCAAAAGTTGCCATCGACCAGTGCACCGACCATTTCACCCTCGTGAGACGACTGAAGCAAGAGGTAGCCATACAGGCAGACAAACTAGATTAGAGTAAATTAATTTTTTCGCCTTTTATCTACATTATCGCGACAGATACCAAACTGCTGGCCAAAACTGCACCGTACAGAACTTCACTTCTTCCGAAGGTTCTACTGCACTCTGTAAAGCTGAATATTACCACTCCAATTGAGAACTATTAAAATGGTGAAGTCAAAGCGAAGAAGTGCCAAAGTTTCTCAGCCAGCAAAAGAAGAGTCAAGTTTGTCGAGAAGCTCGATAGGCACGACATCGGCGATTGCGAAGGATGCTGTTCTGGGGTACAGGGTGCGCCTGCTCATCTATGATTTACGAAATTTCACCAAGGACACCGGATGTCAGCGACGCCTTGACAGTACAATTGATGAAAGGTATATTGGTCCACCATATCTTACTGCTGAGCAGTCTGAAATCGTCAAAAGTGCCATTGTGGACGTGCCGCTAGACCCAAACGCTTATCCCGCTCTACGCGACTACGTGACTACTGGCGGGGAGGATAGCAATAGCAGCGACAAAGACGACGAGCCCAATATCAGAAATCTTGGCTCGGAGAAATCGTTTGAAAGTGTGCTTGGGATTTTACTCAATCGATTCTTGGACAAAAGGAGGGCAAGTGGTGATGCACGACCATGCGGGCCACATCATCTTGCGCCTTTATATGCAGCGTTATTTGGAATCAGGACGGATGAGCTGCAAGAAGATAATTTTGTCAGCAGAGTGAGGCGAGAAAAGCTTAGTATTGAGCCATAATATTATATGTGTAAAACAGGCTCCTAATTCAGTCACGAGCACGAAGATCTATGACTGTCAATGGTAGAGATAGCTAAGCACGATTGTGGGCGTTTTTGTTCTATTCAACAGATCCGAACTATAATCGCTATGTATTATTATTTAATAGTATTTATGCTATAATTTTATCATTTCTATGCCTTTGTATATTTTTGTCCGTCCGGCATCGCATGCCTGCCGTGCTGGTGTCTATTAGTCGCACCGCAGCTAGCTCCCCACTTTGACGCTTCTGTTTTGGCGGTGCTCCAACCGGCGCCCACCAATTGCGCCACCGACATGGCCAAGTTACCCGACCCGACCACCGGAAGCCCCTCCATCCACGTCCCAACCTAAATTCCCCAAGCGGCGCCCAACTAAACGACGCACAAACACCCTCGTCATCCGTCATCGATACCCTCGGGCAAAGCCTCCCCCCAAAAGAGACGGCGCCCCGATACCAAAGCTCACCATGGGTCCGCGAGGCTTTGACGATGAGGAGCTGACCATTTCGCTGTCGTCGACGCACGTCCGTCGACAGCAGCAGCAGCAGCAGCAGGACACCCAGCCCCGCCATCACCAGCATCACCGCAACCACAGCCGCGATGAGCAGCAGCACAGGTCCCGCTCGACCACGCAGCCGGTCGGCGCGCCGCCCAAGGAGAAGACAAAGGCCGAGCAGCGCATAGGCGCGTACAAGATTATTCGGACGCTGGGGGAAGGCTCGTTTGGTAAGGTCAGACTGGCTACTCACATCGGCACCGGCCAACAGGTGGCCCTCAAGATCATTGCCAGGAAGAAGCTCATTAGCCGCGACATGGTCGGCCGCGTCGAGCGCGAGATTGAATACCTGCAGCTCCTGCGTCATCCGCACATTATCAAACTGTGAGTTGGCCGCTTCTTCTGCCACGACCATACATGTGAATGCCACAGCTAATCACCGACCCCCCGCAGCTACACCGTCATCAAGACCCAAACCGAAATCATCATGGTCCTCGAATACGCCGGCGGCGAACTCTTCGATTACATTGTGCAAAACGGCCGCATGAAGGAAAACGAGGCCCGTCGCTTCTTCCAGCAGATGCTCTGCGCCGTCGAATACTGCCACCGTCACAAGATTGTCCACCGAGACCTCAAGCCCGAAAACCTCCTCCTCGACGACAACCTCAATGTCAAGATTGCCGACTTTGGCTTGAGCAACATCATGACGGACGGAAACTTTCTCAAGACGAGCTGCGGCAGCCCCAACTATGCCGCGCCCGAGGTCATTGGCGGCAAGCTGTATGCCGGCCCCGAAGTCGACGTTTGGAGCTGCGGCGTTATCCTCTACGTGCTCCTCGTCGGCCGACTGCCCTTTGACGACGAACATATCCCCAGCTTGTTTGCCAAGATTGCGAGGGGCACATATAGCATTCCTCAGTGGATGCCCAGCGGCGCGGCCAATCTCATCAAGCGCATGCTGGTGGTCAACCCGGTCCAGCGCGCGACTATTGAGGACATTCGCCAAGATCCGTGGTTCATGATGGACCTTCCCACATATCTCCAGCCAGCCGTGGAGGAGTTTCTTAACACCGGTGTCGACCCCAACAAGGCTATCCAGAAGAGTGACATTGCGCCTCATGCCTCTGAAAAGGTACAAGACAGGTTGCATAACGAAGTCACGGAGAAGATTAGCAAGACCATGGGTTACGGCAAGAACGATGTCGAGGAAGCTCTGCAATCCGACGAGCCCTCGGCAATCAAGGACGCCTATATGATTGTTCGCGAGAACAAGATGATGCAGGTGAATCGTAAGTCAACTCTCTCCTCCAGCAAAGCTGTAGCCACTCGCTCACACTCTTCAGAAAACCCCGACGCTTTGGCGGCCGAGATAGAAGAAGGCAGCCCGATGCTGAGCATGTCGTCTGCCCGCTCCGGTGTCTCACCCGGTGGCATTTCCCCACGAGCCTACGTCAGCAAGGTTGGCATCCTGCCCACGAGTATAGGCACCTACCACAAGGACTACATTGAGCGAGCCAAGAGCGGCGTCGACGGCAGCCTGTCCAACGAAGCTGCCATCAACGATGAGCCGCCCTCGACGCGCACCGACGCCGAAAAGGAAGAAGCCGCCCGCCGCCTGAAGCCTCACTCGCGCTCGCAGCAGCGGCTCGAAGAGGGCAGCAAGCGACCACAGGGCATGACGCCCATCAACCCGCCCAAGAAGTCCAAGCCCGTCCGCTGGCAGTTTGGCATTCGCTCCCGCAACGCTCCTTGGGAAGCTCTGCTGTGCATCCACAAGGCCCTGCATAAGCTCGGCGCCGGCTACATCCCCGACGAAGACTACGCGAAGCTAAAGGCAGGAGCGGAAACGCCAAGCGAAGAGATGCCCACGCCTGTTACCACTACCGACGACCCTACACAGCGATACAAGCTCCCCGCCGACCCATGGCACATTCGCGTCCGCTGGGAAACAAAGAGTACGCCTCATACCTTTAATTCTCCATCTCTATCCCCATGAAAGAAACTAACCCCCTGCTGTAGTCATGCGCAAAACGAGCCACACCCCGCCAGAAGGAGGTCCTCAAGCCTCGCCAGACCCCAACTCGCTCGCCGCCCTGTCCGACGCGGCCGCGGCCGCGCACCAGCGCGACTTTGTGGCGCTGCACCTGGACATCCAAATCTACGAAATGGAGCAGGGCGTGTACCTGGTCGACTTCAAGTGCTCGGGCTACGAGACGCCCGACGGCAAGCTGCTGGAGGAGAAGGAGGTGATGAGCCCGTTTCCGTTTTTGGACATGGCGGCGCGGTTGATTATGCAGCTTGCCGAGGCCGATTGAAGTGGCTATGGCTGGCAAATTTTGTTTCTTTCTTCGTTTAACTAGTTTTTTTTTTACTGGCGTCTTGGGACATGGCACGGGCTTGTTTTGCTGTGCAAAGTATAGACTGGGAGTTTGCATCAGTTTTTTACGGTTCTTTTTTATTTTGTACATTCTTACAGCTTTATGCCCTGGGTGCTCACACCAGCTAAAGGGTATATTTTTACGTACTCATTTGATTTGATCAATCAGAGAGAATTTCACTTTACTTTTGTCACAGCAAGGCGCAGACGTGATTGCAGAATGTTTTTTTGTGTCAAATGAGTTCTACAATGTACCTAGTACGACAAATGAGAAAAAATTGACAAAAGACAAATGGGCAATATAAATCAACATCCCACATGACCTAATACACGACCATGTATCCAAAAATGTTCAACGCTCTTCCTTCTCCTCAAGAGCTCTATTTGAACTGGTCTTCCGTGACACCCTTACCCATGGCAGAAGTCGACGAGACACCACCGGTAATCATCTTTTGCAGCTCGTCGACATAGTTGGCGCCGCTCCATTTTTGGTGCTTGACGACATCGACGCCGAGCTCCATCTCGGGCTCCTGGACGAGCTCGCCGTACGCGCGCATGCCGACCTTGCTGTAGGCCTGGGCGAAGCGGTCGCTGATGAGCGCCGTCGTGTGCAGGCCCGCGAGGGTGATGAACTGCCAGCAGTAGCCGAGCTTGGCCAGGCGCTGAATGTACGTCTCCTGCTCGTCGCGGGGCATGGCCGTCTTCCAGTTGAACGAGGGGGAGAGGTTATAAGCGAGTCTAAGAAAGACAAAAGATGTTAGCAAATATGAATAAGAGTATGATGGGGAGAGAGAGAGGGCATACTTTTGCTCGGGGCGAGCGGCGTGGACACCGTCGGCAAACTCCTTGGCCTGAGCATAGTCGGGCAGCTTGCTCTCCATCCAGACGGCATCGCAGTACGGGCCGTAGGCAATGGCGCGGTTGACGGCGCAGTCACAGCCGCCCTTGAGGCGGAAGTAGCCCTCGCGGGTACGGGGCGCGTCCCAGTCAAAGTGGACGTCGACGCCGAGGATGCCGCGGGCGACGGCGCGGGCCTCGGTGTTGCTCTTGCCCTTGGCTTGGGCCATGTAGGCGGCCTTGAGCTTCTCCTTGTCAATGTGGGAGCCGGCGTCAATGGCGGCAATGACAGCCTCGTCGAAGCGCATCAGCTTGGCCGAGGCCATCCACTCGTCCTCAATCTTTTGCAGCTCCTCGCCCAGCTTACCGGCCTGCTCGGCCGCCGTCATGAGCTCGTTGAGCGGCTCAAGGTTGGGGTTGGTGCTGCCGAGGATGAAGGCGTGGTCGCGGGGGTCAATGGTGGTGGTGATGAGGGTGGCGGCCTCGGCGTCGGTGCGGGCGACGGCAATCAGGTCGGTGCCTGGGTGGTTGTTAGTATTTGATATATACTTTGCCAGTCAATGAGTTTCGGTGTCATCATACCCATAATGTCGGCCTGGGCACGGATGGCAACCAGACGGCTAATGTGCTCGGAAATGGGGACGAGGACCTTGCCAGCCATGTGGCCGCACTTCTTGGTGCCGGGGGCCTGGTCCTCAATGTGAATACCGGCCGCGCCCTTCTCGACAAAGAGCTTGGTGAGCTTCATGACGGCGGTGAGACCGCCGTGGCCAGTGTCGGCATCGGCAATGATGGGGCGCAGGTAGTCAATGTTGGCGAGCTTGGTGCGCTGCGACTTGGGGGTGCTCAGGCGCTCCTGACGCTGCTTGCGGTCGTGGAAGAGCTGGGCCATGAAGAGGTGGCCGACCTTGTTGGGGACGGTGGTCTGGGTTCGAGAGTTGGTTAGCATTTGTGGTGTTTTCTTGCGTTTGTCGTCACATGTGATTCTGAGGTTGCTACTCACATAAGGGTAATCAGCCAGATCGGGACCGGGCTCGTCAGACGACGAGGCGGTGGAAGAGGACTGCCAGCCCGAAACGTAGACGGTGTCGAGGTACTTGGCCATCTGGGTGAGCATTGTCGGCTCGAGACATCCGTAGGTGTAGCTAGCATCCTTGGTCTGTTTGGGGCGACGAAGGCACTATAGTTAGCAATTGCCATTGACGTCGTATTGGCAGTCTGGGGAAAGGCTCACCTGGAAACGCTTCTCGAGGATCCCCCACAGCTTCTTGGCCTGGGCATTGCTGGGGTACTCAACCTTGAGGTTGCCGCGCTTCTGGACAATCTGCTCGGCGGTAAAGGGACGCTTGGTGTGCTTCCAGCGGGAGTCGTTCCACCAGGCCTTGACCTGGGCGACTTCCTTTGCGTAGAGGTCGTCCTCGGCGTCTGGGCTGACGGCCGGGTTCACCATGTTGTTTGCGGCCATGATGGGCGAGTATGAAGGGTGCAATGTGAGAGGCGACAAAGATTGCGGTTAGCCGAGGTGGGAAGGTTGTAGCGGCGGCGCGTGATTGTCGATGACGACAAAAAAAAAGCGTGGCGAGGTAAGCTTGCTAAGAGGGGAGGAATGTAAAAGGGGAAATCAGGAATCAATCTGGACAAAGATTGAATCCGACGATGATGGATGATGGGGAATAAAGAAGAAGAGAAGAAAAAAAGGAGGAACAAGGTTGGAGGGAAGAAGCCGGGAGAGATCACAAGTAAAATGGTTAGGAGTCATCAGGTAGTAAAACGGGCGTGTTAGTCGAGGCAGGGTGCGCACGACATTCTCGGCCCCTCCACCTTGGGGCGAGGTACCTGGGGCCAAGTACCGAACCGGTACAGTAACCAGGTACGCTACGTATGGATTACTACAGGCTGAGCATGGGTAGCTTTCTACAGGAGCACGGTTGGTTCAGGTCTAGCAGCAAGCATACTGCATCTCAAAGCCCATGCCATCTCGGAACTTGACCGGAGCTGACTTCGTAAAACCGGGACAGCTCGGAGGCGCCTGCATGGCGAATAAAGCATACGATGGCCCCAAGTGACAATCGAGAGCAATAGGTACATGTGCCACCATGGAGATCATGTACCTCTCTCTGTCTCTATCGAAAAAGTCCGCCCCAAACGGCACAGTGGAGAGGCGTCTCGGCTCAAAGGGCGACCGGAAAGAACTGGGCAAAAGGCGGCAGAAAAAGCACATGCGCCGCCCCGACCTGTCACAGGCCGGCTAGGTGTGTGGGGCAGTAACAGAGCCCCCGTGTGCTTCTGTGTGCGCCGTCCGCCCAGGCGCCCCTCTATTGACCGAGGTGCCGGGGAGGGACGCTGCTTTTGGTCAAAGTTGGTGAAGAAGCCGGACCGGGCTGGGGGAGGAAAGCTCGCGTGGCCTGGGTGATGCCGGGATGCCGAGCGTATTCCGGACTTTTTCGAAAATATAATGACACGGATAGAATAGACTGTATTGAAATTAAAATCATTTCCGTGCCGTGAATCAACGTAGTTGTTTACAAAGGTGCATCGCTTTCCCTCAGGGTCGCAGGGAAGCATAAGCAATGCAGAGTATTGAGATGGCTCGGCCATAGACATTACAATCAAGGTTTCTAAGGGAGAAGAACAATTATTGGAAACATTCATTCTAATCAAGATATTCCAGCAATCATTCAAAGAAAAGTTGACTCATCTCCATCCCCGTCATCGCAGCACCACGCCAAGTCCAAAGCCCAAACGCCGTCTCCCAAACACACACACCTCCCAAAAGCCCGGCCCCAAAAGCAGCGTCCCTCCCGTACTCCCGATACGGCCCAGTCCCCTCCCCGCGTCATCGAGCCTCCCTCCCTCCCCGCAAACGCTCCCAGCTGTAACGCCGGGCTAAGGGCAGCAGAATATACGAGTACAGCACTATTTCTCAAGGCAAATGTAGAATTCCAATCTGTGTATGTCATACTCTTTATATCATGTCCATCTCTCTTCCCAATCTGCCCTTTCCATCCAAGCTAAACGCACAGCCGCCTCCTCTCCTTCTCCATACTAATACACACGCGCCCGGTCGCACCATTAAACTCGGCAACCGTAGGCTCGCCCAGGCCGGCCCCACTGGCAAGCTCCCTATGGCGAGGCCCTGCCCACTTCCGTTTTTTCCCTTGTGGTCGCTGCAGCGTACACTAATCCTAGGACGGTGTGCGGTGTGCCTACAGAGCCTCTTTACATGTGACGCACCTATTGTCATGTCACAATACTCCAACCCCGTTCTTGCTGGTATTATTTCGCCAAGTGTTTGGGGTATAGATTTGACTGTCGGTGTAGCAATACTCATGTCATACCCGGATTTTAGCATGTAAACATCTCGAAGCCGCTATCCTTCATTTTGTGTCATTTCGCCCACTGTCCTGACCGAGCACCGTCTTCACCTCGACAACCACGCCGCCGGGATCGACAGCCCACTGCCGAGATCCCTCCCCAGTTTACACTTAGCCCATCGCTAGCCGCAGGGTCCCGGCTACTCGCCACCAGAGCGTACGACGGGATGTTTCCCACGGCACCATTCAACCGACGCAGGCATCATTCAAACACGAACAGAATCGCGAGACTAATTAAGCTTCTTTATTGCGCTAGCATCAATGCAAATCTACGTACCCGATAACAAACAGAAGGCTGCCACCGCCCAAACGACTCAAAATCTCAAAAAACAAGGTAACATACCCGTTACGCAAGATCCGCCAACGCCTTTTCATTCAGCTGCTCAATCGCCTTGACAAACGTCGGGTACGGCGTCAGCGTTCCCAGCGCACGCCGCATGTGCGCATTGACGATTTGTAGGCCGTACACATAACTGGCATTAACCCACCCGAATCTGTTACTTGTTAGTCAACTATCAACTCTCATATCGCATGGCATGCAACATACCCTTCTTTGGCAACGCCCTTGAAATTCAATCCCTGGTTGCCATACTCGGCATCCACCCGGTGAGGGTCGACCGGCCGAGTCACGTCGTACTTTTCAACCACGACGCCGTTGAAATCGACAAAAGCCTTGGTAATCATGAAGAGCCACTTGTACGCCAGTCTCTCCGCTTCCTCGTTGAAGCTATACCTCAAGAGACCGGTCCAGGCCAGCATTTGCTGAGGAGCCCAGCCGTAAGGAAAGTCCCACTGTCGGTTGGGTCGCTGCAAGCCAACTTTGCCACGCGACTTTTCTGTGCCGGCAAGCAGTCCGCCATATGCCTCGAACTTGGGAAGGCCCTTCTTGACAATGTCCGCAGCTTGTTGGGGAGAGGCAACGCCGGCCCACAGTGCCCAGAGCGTGGTCGAAGACTCATACGAGCAGCGCTTCTTGTTGACAATGTCATAGTCGAAAAACATGCCTTCTTCCTCGTCCCACATGAGCTTGTCCATGGTAAGCTTGCGGCGCTTGGCGCGCCGGTCCCACACGGCAGAGGTAAGGACCTCGCCGGCCGTGTAAGGAGTACCTTTACAGAATTCCTCTGGCATCACCAGTTTGTCGTTGAACAGGTTGCGAATGGTTCGAGAAATATCTGTCTCGTACTTGAACAGGAGAGAATTGAGGTCAATGGTGGCAAGGTTGGCACAGACGCCTTCAAACCGATACGTCGTGTCGTGGCCGGATTCTCTCACAGCACGGTCATGCATAAAGTACTCGTCCAGCTCTGGCTCCTTGACTATCCCGTAATTGTAGGCGTGGACAAATTCCTTGAATTCCATCTTGTGTTTCTTGATGTACGGCTCAAGAATGTGGACAAAGTGACTAGCCTCCGTTTCAGGCGGAATGCCCAGGCCTTCGGGGCAGTATCGGGACAGGCCAGTAGCGTTGTCGATGCGTGGCTCGCATGTCCAGACGCTGTGATATTCTTTAATGGCAGCCAGGATGGATCGTCGCAGGAATTCCAGCGAGTCGGGCTCGTGCTTAATCTTTTCGTAGACACGAAGGGCCATGTCCGTCAGGAAAGGAGGCTGCGAGCGGCCGAGATAGTAAGACCTGGTCGCATTGAGTATCTTTCCGTAATGTTCAATGCAAAAGCAAAAGTTGAGGACCATGGACTTGGCAAGGTCAACGCGGTCATTGACAAGGAGGCCGAGCGACTCCATATAGCTATCCCATCCGTACAACTCGTTGAATCGGCCACCCGGGACGACAAACGGAAGGCCGCGGAGCGTCCTCTTTGTGCCCTTGGCGGCGTCCTTTTCTTCGACCTCTTCAACAGCCACAGCGAGCAGACCGGGCTTCTCATTCATGTCGCGGATAAGTTCGGGTGTGATCATTTCCGGCAGCATCTGAACGTCGAGGCGGATCTCAGGACGCTCCTGTGCGACACGTGTATAATACTCGTACTGCTCCGGGGCACCATGAGGAACGTATATTCTGGGACGCGGGTCGTCTGTCCAGTCCTTGGGGTCTCTGGCTGCAATCTCAATGGTCGATGCATCGATACGTCGAGTCAAGCCCTCCCAAAAGTGATCGCGGATCAAACGTGATAGTCGATCGACGGGGTTCTCATTCAGACGGCCTTCGTCGAGAATGATTTGTTTACGGCCATACTCTTGGGCGAGAGTCAGCTCTTGCAGCAGGTTGGACAGCATGTAGGTGCCGCGGACATCGAAGCGGTGGTGGCCGGCGGAGGCGGCAGTTCGAAGTGGCAGAACCTTGGGGCCTTGGTCCTCGATTGTGATTTGCATATTATCATCTGTGTCTTCTTGGGCCCGGAGACTCAGGAGTGTGGGTTCGACCTGGATGAGGAACCGGCGGTTCTGCTCCATTGTGCTCTCATCTGGCCGAGGATGTTAACGTGGTGGAGATGACCGTCAGTAATGTAAAAAACTAACCATGGCTGCCACGACGGAAGGGCTCGGGCAGTCCAATTCTCTCAAACTGTCTATACAAGCTATTCTATGATGCAGTGTCAGTACTGGGCCGTCAAAATGTGTTGGCGACGCCGTACCTGCGAATATGTGCGGGTGCGTCCACCGTATCGGTTTGTGTGGCGATCCTCGGAGGCATAGTATGTTTTGGCATCATCAAAGACACCATAGTCTTCTGAGCCGCGAGGACGATGCGCGGCAGACTCTGCCATGATGAGTCGTGTTGTGAAGCGGTTGCGGTGTGAGGTTTTGCGTGGCGTGGAGAGGCGGTGTCGACAAAGGTTGCTCGGGAAAGAAGCAGGAACGCGAGGGATCGTCAGGCGGGTCGGAGGACGGCGGGCAAGAGTGATATATAGATTAACGGAGAGGGCAGGCAGATGTCTTGCGAGGAATAAACGTCAAGGTTGTAGGTTGGGCAAGAGTGTAGGTTGGCTTCGTTTGTGCAAGGTAGGGGTAGCCTCTGTTTGTCTGCGGGGGAGGCGAAATTGGTGTCGGGGAAGTGAAATAAGCTTCTGGGGGTGGAAAGGGAAAGCGATGTCGGCAGAGCTTGATGCAGCTGGTCGGTGAAACGAAGCAAGGGGTCCGCAGGTTGACGCTTCCGGGCTGGTCACGAGAGCAAGACAGAAGCGGGAGGATGAAGGAAGATTTAAAACATTGTTGCTGATGGTTTTGCAAGTACGAGTAGTTTGAGGACCCCTGAGCCCAGCGTTCGAGCATGACCCTCCCTCAATGGTCTGAAAGCCATCGAGAGCTCGTACGTGCCGCCACTTTTTGTGGCTCCCCAACTTTTCGGACCCTCACCCTGGGATATGACGATGGTGGGGTATCAGCTGGCGTCTCCGCCGCAGGAACATGCAGACGCTGGCGGGCGGTGAAGCGCTCTAGACGGAGTGAAAGAGGGCGCGTCCTGGTGGGTTTCTTTGGTCAATGTAGCTTCGCCCGTGCTATTAAATCGTGACTATTATGTGGAATGTGGCGGGCTGGCTGCTTGCGTTGTCTTGGTGTACGCTGGACTGTCTACTGGCTTTGAAACGTACTCTCTGTTAAATGCACGTTTGCGTTTTTTTTCCTGTAGGTGAGACAGAAAATGTGATCTAGCAGCCTAAGAGATGGAGATGGAAATCTTCCAGCTCCAGCTGTCGTTAATTAATTCGGCCCTTTGCCGCTTGGCCAACGCCGAACGCCACATTCGGGGTTCTCCCAACAATCTCGGCCCGACAAGCCCTCGCTCCGACAGCCTCTTACACCATTCCATTATCCCAATTCTGCCTTGACAAAAAATGTTTCCACGCTCTATGCAATGCGCGGGCTACTTTACCAATTCAGTAAAATCCGTGCCTTGATTATACGCCCCAAGACGCCTTAAAACAACGGCATCGACGCCGTATTCACGTAGTCAATGTTCCCCGGTCGGCACTCTATCCTCTCCGCACAGGTTCCAAACACCCGATCCCAGATCCGCGTTTGCTTACCATAATTATGGCTGCTCCTGTACCCGCGGCGGTGGTGCAAGTCATGGTCCTCCAGCGCCAGCTCCATGTCGAACATCTCGAGCAGCCACGCCAGCGTCGACGGCGGCGACAGCGACAGCCGCAAGCCCGTGTGGCCCTGGATCTCGGTGAAGATGATGAACAGGTGGCACACCCAGAATTCGTAAAAGCCCATCCCGAGCCCCATGGCCCTCATGGTAAAGAAGGCCAGCGTGGGCACGAGAACAACATCGCAGAGCTCCTGCTCCGAGTCCGCGTACAGCGCGAGCAGCGCGTTTGGGTGCTTGGTGAGGTGGTGGGTGCGGTGAAACTTCCACAGGCTGCCAACGTCGTGCATCGAGCGGTGATACCAGTAGAAGAAGAAGTCGACAACAATCGGGTACACCCCAATCTGCAGCGGCAACATCGCCCAGTTGATAGACGCCGGTGCCTGGCCGCTTCGGTACGCGAGGCCGACCATGATTAGCGTCCGCGCAAACATGCCAATGTTGATCGACCAAAACGTCTTTGCAATGCTCGCGTCCGGGATACCGTCTCGCTCGTGGACGTCGCCGTCGAAATAGCCATGTTGGTAGCCGAGCCTCCGGAAAATTTTGTTGGCATTCATTGCCGTTAGCACGAGCGCCGTGGCGTAGAAGCCGTATGCACCCGCTGGCGAGAAGTTGTGGCCGGTGTACGTGATGTAGACGTGGTTGGCTGCGACAGGGACCGCGGCGTAAAACAAGACCCAGACGGTATGTTGCCAGTTGGGCAGGTGAGGGACCTTGTCATCCTTTGAGAACTTGGGCACTTCTTTGCCGAGAATCGTGGGACATATATCCATAAAGTGGTAAAAGTAGTGGTAGAAGCTCCACGTCCGTCGGTCAGCTATGCGCCACGTAGACTTCATGGAGTCTGACGACTTTCTATTGTCCACTTTGGCGGCCATGTTGCAGCGCGATGATTGATTGTTGATTGAGTGATCGAATCATCAGGCTCGGCAGGCTACGGAGCGAAAGAGGTACGAAACCCCTCTATATATACAGCAATGGAACGAGCAAAAACCACTAAAAAAAATTGTTTTGCCATGTGGCTGGCGGCACATGGGCCGAGATGCGCCGCTGATGGGACCAAGCCCGGGCTATGCCTATCTAACTGGGCCAATTAATAACGTCATATATGTACGTCTTGAATCAGCGTAAGAAAAGGCTCTGGAATCCGTGACTGTTCGGTGCTGAAAACGAGTTAACACGAAGCACTAGATATGCAATCACACCGCGCTAGTGAGTAGCGATCGGCGGCGCGATTCACGCGGCTCGGTTCGGCTATGCTGCAGTGGCGAAGTTAACCGAGCATCAAATCTTTTCATGCCGGCTGCTGGCTAGCTTCACATGTAACACTTGGCGCGGCCTGCCTAGGGTTGATGATTACTTCGCTTTGCTTTTGTCTTAACACGATAAGCAACCGGGTCGGGTCGCAGTTCCGGAGGCTTATGCTCAGTGCAAATCATGCAAGGCTTGCTATAGTAAATGGGAGAAGGTACCCTTGCCAAACCAATCGCAAAAAAAAGGACAAAAAAAAAGCAAAAGCGTATAATATTATCACAGAAGGGGTGTTCTGTGCTGAGAGTGGTATCATAGAGCTGCATACAATTTCCAGGCCATCTTCCATTGTCATAAGTCATTAGTTCCCACCGGGGTCCATCATCGCCAAACCTTCAGGACGTCTCCAAATTCATGCATTTACTCGGCGTCAGATAGCTGCCGAGAAATCATCTGATTCCTCCTCTTCGCCACGGCTTGCGCATCCCAAACCCCAGCAAACACATCCTCGCATTCATCCTCATCCTCTGAATCAAACGACACGTCAGGGCTCTCTTCGCGACCCTTAGCCGCCGTACCGTATTCATACTCATTCACCAGACCGTCATCGACCGCCGGCATGTCTCCCCATGTCCGGAACGTCATGACCCGCTCCGTCTCGAGAATGTACTTGCCAACTTTGTACTTTTGTGACTTTTCCTTGGCGTCAACGTACTTCCACCCTAGTTTCTTGGAGCAGTTTCCACAGGTAATGTCAGCAACGACGTGCCACCCGGTGACGAGCTGCCTGTTCTCGCTGCGGCCGATGCGAATGTTTTGCAGAGAGTCCCCTCCAGGGTTCGGCGGCGCCACGAGCAGAGCGCGGCCGTAGCGACCCGTGAAGCCCTTGGAAATGATTTGCGTAGCGAAGGCCACATCTGCGGAGCAGGCGGTGCACCGCAGCGTGTCTGGAGCTAGGCGGCCAAGCCGGCCGGTTTTGTCATCCGGCGGCGATGTGCTTGGTGATGTGCATGCGGTCGATGGCGACGTGCCGCCGGACGACCCCGATGAAGATGCAGAGGAGCGTCGCAGGAATGGCAGTTTGAGACTGGGTAGTAGGTAGCTCGGGAATACCGGTTTGGTCGCCGAAATGCCACTTTCGCGAACCATGGCTGATGTGATTATATTTTGGAGATACCGTGACGTGGTGAATCTGGCGAGGCGGTCAAGCTGCGTTGAACTGTTGTACGCCGGGTTTGCTATGAGCTTCAAAGGCACGTCAAGTAGATCGTATACAGAAGCCAACCTGAATCGCTCTACAGTGGCTTGGTAAACGGCCTCAAACTCAGAAGTGTTTGAAAGATGAACCTCGTCGGTGAGCGCGACATCGGCCAGGATCGCCAAGCAGCGATAATGTAACAACCCCGCAGCAGAGCGTGTCAGCGGCGTTGAGATGTGCTCTCGAGCGGCTGCTCTAGGTCAAAGACAAGGCAGAAGCGGAAGCTGCGCGTACGCAGATTTGGCGATGGACTCAGGAGAAGCGGATGTGAAGAGACGTGTAAAATGGTTAAGAAGGCTGATCGGTTGGCCCTCAGATGTGGCCGTCACCTTAATGTTGAGGTCCCGTGCATCAGCGGTCACCCGGCACATGGATTCGCCCAATTGCAGCCGTCTGCCGGGACTTGTCGCCGGACCCAGCATAGCGCCCGAGGATGCCCCTCCTCGGGCATCGGTGGGCAGAAAGTGGCGCTGCTGCAACACCTCGTAGCGGGGTCACTATCGCTACAGATGACCCTCAGTTAGCGCAAACCAGTCACCTCACCAATACATGGGTTTCACAAAGACAATAACGACAGAAGACGATAATTGTGGTGGCAGTAAATTCAACACTAGCATGCATTTTGCATTTTCCATAATGTACATATGAACTCGCTTATGCGCCGCCTCATGCCCACATGGCTATTTCTTTACTTTGTTTTATCGCTTGGTTTAAATTTGGGGCTCCTCAGCAACGTAGTGCAGGTACGCGCCGAGCAGCTTGATGCCCTCAATATAGTTCTTCTTGTCGAGCTTTTCGTTGATGGAGTGAGCGCCGTCGGTCGAGCTGCCCATGGGGAGCAGGAGAACGTTCTTGCCGGTAGCCTCCTCAAAGGTGAGGGTAACGGGGATACTATTGAGGTCATGGTTAGCTCTGGTTCTTACATTGGATCTTTCGATGGTGCAAAACTCACCTTCCACCCTCGCGAGTGAAGTCGGGCTGGACCTTCCAGACGCGCTCAACAGCCTTGGCAGCAGCGGAAAAGTTCCAGTGCTTGGGCGACGCAACCCACCACTTGCCGCAGTGCTGGGCAAAGACGTTCATGGTGTTCTTGCTGCCGAGCTTGGCGAACTGCTCCTTGACGTAACGGTAGACAGCCTCGTTGGTCTTGTCAATGTCCATGTCAGGCACAGTTCGGATGGAGAACTTGCCAATGACCTTGGCAGGAATGACAGTCTTGGCACCGGGGGCGGAGAAAGCGCCCTCAACGCCGTGGACAGAGAGCGAAGGGTAGCGCCAGCGGGCCATCAGAGTGGGCTTCTCCGTGTCGTGGATGGTGGTGCTGCTGCCCAGCGACTCGTGGAGGTTGGCCATGGTAAAGGCAATCGAGTCGTACAGGCTCTCCTCGTCCTTGGTGACGGGGGCGACCTGCTCGGCAATGCCGGGGATCTTGATCTGGCCCTTGCTGTCGACAAGGGTGCCGAGCAGCTGGACGAGGTCGGTCATGGGCTCGTGAGCCTGGCCACCAAAGACACCGCTGTGGAGGTCAGCGGCAGGGCCAGAGACCTCAATGGAGTAGTAGTTGCAGCCACGCAGACCGTAGGTCAGGCAGGGCTTCTCGGTTCCGAGCCAGTAGTTGTCAGAGATGCACACGGCATCGGTGTCGGCAAAGTACTTCTTGGCCTCGGCCTTGATGAAGTCCTCCAGGCCCTCGGAGCCATACTCCTCCATACCCTCGAAACACATGAGCAGGTTGACGGGGAAGTCGACGCCAGCCTTCTGGTGAGCCTCGATGGCGTTGACCCAGCCCAGGACAGGGCCCTTGTCGTCGGTGGAGCCACGACCGAACATGCGGCCCTTGTCATCGACGGTCAGGTCGAATGGCTCGGTAGCCCAGCCGTCGCCCTTCTCGGCGGGCTGGACATCGTAGTGTCCGTAGACAAGGATGGTGCGCTTGCTGGGGTCACGGCCGTAGCGGCCGACAAGGACGGGAGGCAGGTCGAGGTGCTCCTTGTGAGGCTGCTTTCCGAGAGGGCGAAGCTCAACTTCGGCGCCGAGGGCAGTCAGCTCAGCAGCGAGCCACTCGCCCATGCGGACAACATCGGGACGGCGGGCCTCATCGGCCGAGATGGAGGGAATGGCAACAGCCTTGCGGAGACGCTCAATGAAAGAATCAGAGAGGTCGTCGACCTGCTTGAAGTATCCGTCGAGTTGGGGGGCCATTTTTCTAGCTTGGTGGGAGCGGACAGAGTCTGAGAGATATGATCGACGCTGGAGAAGCTGCCCAAAAGGTTGACGATGCGAGTATTTGGCAGTGGAAAGGGAAAATAGCTTGGAAGGAGTGGTTGTTCGGGGACTTTGGCCAGCAATTCGCAAGAGGAGAGTGCGGGGCATGTCGCCCTACCTTTGGTGGCAGCTTTCGCTGCAATATGATGCCACAACAACCGTCCAAGTGGCGGGGCAGCGACGGTTAGCAGCGGCAGCCAATAAAGAAATTCTTCTTGGTCATTGGTGCCCGCGTGGTGGTGCAGGTGGCAGAGGTCCCCAGTAATACCACCAAGGCAGTGGCTCAGAGCTAGGCGCGGACTATCATGGTGCCGGTACCGAAAGCGGTGGAAGCGGAGGGGACATTCTGCAGCGGAGCCCCCTGATTACTCCGCCAAAAGCGGACACCACCCTTGGGCACAGTCATAGAGCGCCGTCCGTGTTTTCCACGGTTGCCTCCTCTTTTCTCCCTCGTCACACTCTCAACGTTCGTCGCCCATCACCACGAATTCCATCGACGCAAAACTGTCTGCCCGTCGGCCGCATCGCCTCAGACAGCTGGCAGGCTGAGCTTCATCATCAGTTACGTTTCTTGCGTCTCGTAGAATCGGCAGCAGTCGATAGCACGCGCGCGCCACAGTACGCGAGTTCTCGCTGCCTCGCCACACACCCGATCCATTCGACTTCGAACCGACCCTTGTGACGACTTGCATACAGCGCTCGGTACATTCTGGGATGTCTGAGTGTCTATAGTTCGCTTGCCTGATCTTTTTGCGAGGGTTTGGTAGAGACTAGGATAATCGGCTAACAAAGGATTTTTGTTCTCGCTGGTGAGAAAGGTTGTCGCGGGCTTCGTCAGATAGTGAGGAGGATTCAAAAAGGATTGTTCGTTTTCCTACTGGCTTCGGCCGACTGTACTCCTTATTCATCATTCCCTTTTACCCTATTGCCACTTGCCTTTCCTTTCAAGTACAATCCAAATAATATTTTCCATTCATTTTGACCTCAAAGGGCACTTGAAGTGCGAGACAGAAAGGAACAAAAAATCAAAGAAAAAACAAAGAATTATTTCTCTTGCGAAAAACGCAAGCTCTCACATTACTGGTGCAAAGGAAACACAAGACACATCTTCAACATCTTACTATTCAAACTTTGGGCGACAGCAACTGCTGCCACTTGACAGTTAGTAAGAATCAACTTCTGCAATATCGGTAGCCAACCATGGCGTCTTCCGTCTTTTTCAAGTTCAAGTCTCAAAGAGAGCCGACGAGGGTAGAGTTTGACGGCACTGGTATCTCGGTCTTTGAACTCAAGCGTGAAATTATCAACAAGAGCGGCCTGGGAGATGGAACGGATTTTGATCTCTTCATTTACACGGACGACAACAGTGAAGGTATGTGGAGGAAGGACGCTCATGGGCGCTTGAAATCTAACCACGACGCAGAATATGATGACGATACGACTATTATTCCAAGATCAACAACGGTAATTGCAAGGCGACAGCCCGCGGCCAAGCCGGGGGCAGGCCGAGCAGCCCGTTATGTGTCTGGCAAAATGCCCGTTGCGGCGAAAAATGCTGGCCGCAAAGAGCAATCCGTCAAGGCATCGGTATCAAAGCCGAGTGCCAATGCCATTAGCCAGATGAACAATGCCATGACGGAGGAGGAGAAGATGGCTGCCATGTTTGCAGCCCAGACTGAGCAATGGTCTGCCCAGCAGGAAGAGATGTCACAGTATGTACACGCCCTTTTTTTCTCACAGTAATGTACCTGCTAACCTTTTTAATAGCCAAGCGCCCGTTTTCAAGCCTGGTGCGAAACGGCCGGCCAACGTGCCTGACCATGAGCCACCTAATGGATACATATGCTATCGCTGCGGGAACAAGGGACACTGGATCCAGCTGTGCCCTACAAATGATGACCCAGACTTTGACAATAGGCCAAGGGTAAAGCGCACAACGGGTATCCCGCGGTCGTTTTTGCAAAAGGTGGACAAGTCTGTAATCATGGCTCAGACAGAAGGAGATGACTCGAAGCGGCCATCTGGCATCATGGTTAATGCAGAGGGCGACTTTGTCATTGCTGAGCCAGATAAGGCATCTTGGGAGCAGTTTCAGGCCAAAACCAAGTCGTCGGGTGCTGCCAATGACGCGGCAACAATGGACAAGGAAATTCAGGAGCGTGGACTTGAGTGTTCAATTGACAAGAAGATGTTTATAGAGCCAATGAAGACTCCGTGCTGTCAAAAGACGTTTTGCAATGATTGCATCACCAATGCTCTCATTGAAAGCGACTTTGTTTGTCCTGCCTGTCAGACAGAAGGCGTCCTAATCGATGACTTGCAGCCTGATGAGGCAGCATCTAAGAAGATCCAGGAATATCTCAAAGAGAAAGAAGCTGCTAAAGCAGCCGCCCCGGCACCTCAGTCCCCCAAGACCGAAGAGGCCGCCACGAAAGCAACTGGCCAAACGGAAGAAAAAGGTGATGATGCGACTGAGAAGGCGGAGAGCGACGGATCAGCGACGGACCGCGCCGACTCAAAGGCTCCTGAAGCAAAAGAAAAGTCAAAGTCGGCATCACCAACAGCTAAGCGGTCTACACCTGTAAAGTCTCCTGAAGAATCCAAGGCAGAATTACAAGCCGCCGACGCCGAGAAGGACGACGCGGCAAGCAATAGTGTCGACGGGTCTACCGCCACCAAGAAGCGACCAGCCGATGAGATGTTGGAGAACCCCAAGATTCCCAAGGGACCCCGTGCGATGCAGAATCAGCAAGCCCAGAATAACATGAACATGATGGGCGGCATGAACGGCATGAATGGCATGGGAGGCATGGGTGGAATGAACGGCATGGGAGGCATGAATGGGATGAATAACATGATGTTCCCTGGTATGCCTATGATGCCAAACATGATGGGCATGCCCAACATGAACAACATGAATATGAACATGGGCATGGGAATGGGAATGGGGATGCCAAACATGGGAATGCCGAATATGGGCATGCCAAACATGGGTATGCCTATGATGGGGATGCCCAACTTTGGCAACATGAACGGTGGCGGCAATGGTGGATGGGGGATGAACGGCATGGGAAACATGGGCGGCGGCTTCCAGAACAACAACAATAATAACCAGAACGGTGGCCCTGGCGGTGGATTCCAGGGCCAGCAAGGCAACGGTGCCGGTGGCGAGGACGATGCCTATTTCCGCAAGCCGGTGAACCCGCACCGTCATCAGAACAAGCAGCGCCGAGTACGACCTAGCGACTATCGGGAGCTACAATAAGTGCCTGCGTGTGGGCGTTCTTCTGCCCTCTGTCTTTTTTATATATCTTTTTTTTGGCGACACAAACAACATATGTGGTATACAACCACCCAAAAACATTGGGTACTGGAGTCATCTGGCGTTTCGTTTTTATTCTTCCCGGTTTGATGAACATGGCCACCATGGCTCAGGCGTCTACGTATGGCATTTTGGTTTTTTGGTCTTTAGGCGGGGCGGTGATTGGGAACCTGCTGTGAAGGGTTCCTTTTCTTGGGTTGACTGGGATACGATTTGGGATTGTTTCCTCCCATGTAGAAGTGTATATATAGCAATAACATGTTGGAAGTTATTACATGCATTCAAGCTTCTTGGACAGTGATTACTACAAATAAAACGTGAATGTGAATATAAAGTAGAATTTGTCTGCGTGTATAAAACGTAATTTGGTATTGTATATGAAAAGTAATATTCTATCGGCTCATCTCTTTTTAGCATCTCTCAACAAACTCCAGCGCCTCTCCGTTTGGCGAAACTTTTCTGTATATTTCGTAACGACGTTATTCCCAACATGACCAGAGAGTCAGCCCGGCTCTACTGCGGGGGCACATAGGGCTTGACGAGCATCTCGCTAAACTTCTCCAGCTTCTCGGTACCACGGACCTCCTCAACGAGCAGGGGCATCTTGACAACGTTGAAGTCCTCGGCGTAGAGCTCCTCGTACTGGTCGAGGTACTTTGTCTGCATCTTGCGGCGGGCGTTGCACTGGTCGCAGTCGGAGCCGCCCTTGGGGAAGAGCAGCTGGTTGACGACAATGGAGTGGGTGTCGATGCCGTAGCCGGCGAGCTCCTGGATCATGCGCTCCGTCTCGTAGAGGCTGAGGAACTCGGCGATGCAGACGCAGACAAACGTGGTGAGGTCGGCGTCCTTGAACTGGGTGTTGACCTCGGAAATGGTCTCGCGCAGCGACTCGAGCTTCTCCATCATGTCGTTGAGGTTCTGGCCGTTGGGCAGCGTGCCGTTGGCGCCGAGGAAGCCGTTGAGGAGCGGGCCGTACTGCGACGACAGCTGCGAGACCTTGGCCAGCGCCTTTTCCAGCACCGAGGGGAACTGCAGGAAGCGCAGGGTGTGGCCGGTCGGGGCGGTGTCGAAGACGATGGTCTCGTAGGAGAGGGACTTGACTTGCTTGAGGACTTCGGCAAAGGACATGGCTTCGTCGATACCGGGTATCTGTAAGGTCACCGGTCAGCAAAAACGGTAAAATTTCAAGCACGAGAAGGGGGTTAACGTACGGCAAAGGCAAGATCCTGCATCATGCCGCCCATGCCACCGCCCATGGCGTTCACGTCGTCCTGCTCGCCCTGGCCGGCGAGCATGTCCTGCATGCTGCCGTTGGGGTCAATCTCCATGGCGCTGAGGTTGTCGAAGCCGTTGACGAGGCGGGCCTCCTTGCCAAACTTTTGCGAAAAGGCGTCGGACAGGTTGTGCGCCGGGTCGGTGCTGATGAGGAGGACGGAGCGGCGGACCTTGGCGAGCTGGATGGCCAGGGAACACGAGGTGGTGGTCTTGCCGACGCCGCCCTTGCCGCCGACAAAGATCCAGCGGAGGCTGCGCTGGTCGAGGAGGGATTGGAGCGAGGGCTCGAGGGCGTCGTCGGCGGAGATGACTGCTGACGACATTTTGGGAATGGTGAGGTTGAGGGGGGTTGGGGAGAATGAAAGGACGTAGAGAGGGTAAGGCGGAGAGGGAGAGAGAAAGGGGGAGGGCGTTTGGTCGAGGCGGGTCGGTTGGTGGTTGTGGAGGTGATGCTGAGAGGCGAGGTTGACGTCGGTGTTGACGTTGCAAGCTTGGTGTGCGTTTGCAGCCTGCGCTTAGCGTGGACCTTGGCTGTGGAGGGGCAGGTGAGGCGTGTGCCCCGCCAATGAAGAAACTCCACAGCGACAGGTGGGAGGGCTCTTTCAGGCGGTCACAGAAGATGCTGGAATATGCCATGGACGAGGGCGACAGGATGAACCACGGCCAATTGGTTCCAAGCAAGTGTATTAGAGGGATAATAAAACATGTATATATGCCACTAATGCTCATAATAATATTCATAATATTTATGTACAGAGTAATAAATAGAGAACATGTACGGAGTACAAGTGGCATGCATAAATCACGGTACCCGTCTATATAATCGCCAATACATGCACCAGCTTCAGCCCTATGCGGCTCAACGATCTATCCTCGGTGGCCAATGTAAACCAAAAAACGCTGATGCTAATTATATCCCGGCACGTACTCAACCGTCCCGCCGCCGTAAACTACTAAACCTCTGCCGCTCCATCTTCTCCCGTCGCCGCTCTCCCCGTAGAGCACCGGCTCTCTGAACCACAATTCCCGCCCCGCAGAAACCGGCCGGCACCCGCCGCAGACACGACGACCCTTTTGCGGGGAGCGGACATCCCGACACCTTTAACCGCATCACTTTCTCATCTCACATCTTTTAACTTTCTTCTTTTTTTTTCATTTTCTCTTCACATATAACAAACACACACATACACATAATACATCATGTCTCAAGCCAAGGACGACATCACCTGCCACGTGCTCGACACCACCGCCGGCCGCCCAGCCAAGGGCGTCCCCGTCCGCCTCGAGGGTCCCCTCAACGGCGGCGCTGTCACCACGCAGGCCTTTACCTCCACCACCGACGCCGACGGCCGCATCAAGAACTGGGTTTCCGCTGATGGCAGCACCGGCGGCCTGGCTGGCGTTCTGGGCCAGACCAGCGGCGCGACGCGCTGGAGGCTGACCTTTGACACTGAGAGCTACTTTGGCGAGGGCAAGACCTTCTTCCCCGAGGCGGTCGTCGTGTTCCGCGTGGAGAGGGGCCAGCACTACCATGTGCCGCTCCTTCTGAGCCCTTTCACCTTTACTACCTACCGTGGAAGCTAAACGGCCTAAGAAGAAGAGGCTGGCGAGAGGAGTGTGGGACTTCAGAGAGAGAGAAGAGCGTGCAATGTACGAAAAAAGGGAATGTATTTTCAGCTACCAAAGAAACAAACAGTGGGAAAACAATAGACGGGGGCTATACTGTAGCCATTATGAAAAAGCAATAAAACAAAATACCAACAACAAAAAAAGTTCAGATTGAATGGCAGAACCATGTCCGTCGAACAGCAACCTCAACTGTGCTGAAGCCGAAACAGGTTCCGCCACTCCAACGCCATCGCTTAGGCGCCAGTTGATCAATTATAGGGTGTTCCCAAAGGCCGTAGCATCATCACATAGTATCCGAATTCGAATATATCGGCCTGCTTCAGTCAAACAAGCACAGCATGTCTACTTCCTTCGCCACTTCCTCAGGATGCTCTTTGATGACTTGATCGACGCCTGGTCTGGTGATGTCGGGGGTGTCTCAGCGTCTCTCGCAGACAGGAAACTATCTCGTCCCTCTCGTGATTGTCTTTGACTGGTATTCGTCTCGACCACAGAAAGCAACGACGGGCTGGCGAGTAGTTGCTGGGGCTGTTGCTGCTGCTGTGCAGTGGGCTCTGCCGTCGTGACGTGAATGGACATGTCGCTGGCGGTAGATGCCACCGACGGCGCGACGATGCCGTGGCTCAACGTCTTCTTGTGTTTCGTTCTGCGGTGTACAAAGGATCGGTGGGAGCGCTTGAGATCGGGATTTGCCACTTCTTTTGAGCCGATCCAGGCGTTGGGCGAGAGGTCTGCTTCTGGGTGTGGCAGTGTCGTGTTGCGTTCTGTAGAGTAGCTCGTGTTAGTGCTGGGCTGAGGAAGCCAGGTCTGGAGCGGACTTACGGGAGCAAAACGGCTCGGGAAAGCCGGTGTCTCTGGGTTCTCGGTGTGGCATGGTGATGATGTATGTGATGGCGATATGTAGAATGGTAGACGATGACGAGGTTGAGTGTCTTCCTGACCCCGTACAAGGGACGATGGGAAATTGCCGCGGTGGCTCGACCGCAGGCTGGCAGCACGAAACTTTGAGCACAGGTACCGAACGGGTAGAATGCCTCTAAGGTGCCTCAGAGTACTTTTAATACAAAACTTCGATCAGCTCAAAGCGTTTTGTATTTAATTCCCTTTTGTCGCTGGTGTATGATGGGTGGTGTAGAGTGTCGTCGGGAGGTCGTCTACTGTGCAAACGCACTGCAATGTTAGTAAAGCAGGAACAAAGACAGCATGGAAACAAGCAAGACAAGCGGCGAGTGAACGCAACTTGTAGCCCTGCGCTGTGCTATCCACGAAATTCGAGACCGGACTACTCTTTAGAATGCATGGTTGAGCACATATGCCGAGCGAGGAGCGTCTGGTGGCTCCTGCAATGTGCCGTGAGAGCCGGGTCGCAGGTGGGCAAGGGCTGGTGCGTAGTAGGTAGGCAGCCTTGTTCGTCGGGGCGGTGCGGCGACGTACCTTATTCTTTGACGTATGGCAGGCTGGCTTGTCGTATGTATGTATGTAGGTTCTAGAATTAGATACAAATATATAGGGGTATGGACTGTGCATCAAAGGGAAATGAAGAAAGCGGCGAAATACTGTTGAGACAGAGAAATGAAATTCCCCATGAGGAGATGGAGAGTCTGGGGGTGGGATCCTGGGCTACTAATAAAGACTAGGATCCCCAGTCAAACGTACATTATTAGTGCTGCCGGCATGGCGTACTTACCATACAATGAGAGTAATAAATGTACTCGTACGAGCACTATACCTAAAAGCGCCATTACCTTGCTGCTGCTTCCTCGCAGGCGATTCGCCTCGGTTAGCCACGTACTACCTGCGTATGGTACGGTACATGGGCTTGTACGATTACGATTAGGCGCCGCCTAGCCGGGCGACCTTGGCGGAGCCAAGCAAACCCACCAGGCTGGGGTCTTGCCGACGTGACATTACCTGCGGGGGGCTATTTACAGGCAGGCATTACGTGGCTGGTGGAGGAAGCAATTGGATGGCGTGGCTCCGACTTGTAACGGGTCAATGTATTGGTGTACGAGTACTCCGTACTCGCATCGTACGTGCAACTTGGTGGGTGACAGCGGCCAATGACTGAGCTGTGCATGGTACGCGCAGCCTCACGCCTCGCTCGTTCCCGGACAAAACCCGTTCGGCACCAGAAAGCCATTGGCTAGCGGTGCCCAGTTTTGTCGGTCTGCGCCGACGCAGCCATTTATGCAAGTGCTGCGCCTCAAATGCGTGCATTGGGAGCGTCGATTCGTGGTTTGGTTGTCGCTGACGCAGATACCCACGGGCCTAGAGAGTAGAAACGAGAGAGATAAGTGTCCATTTGAAGCCTATCTGCATTACACAATCCCCAATGTGAAAATTGCATCAGGTTGACGAATTCCCCTGATCAGTGCCCAGCAGCCGTGTTAATTCCAATCACAATATCCGTCAACACATTTGCCCTGCCCGTATAGGCCTGGAAACCCGGGGCAGTCTTGCGCGGAGCTGCATGGAGAGTCTGAATAGACATGTTAATTAGCGGATAGCCTAAATTTGCCTCATTTACTATATGTTTTCTTTATAGCATACCGGCGAGTCGCTTTCGGAGCACGCTGTCCCTCTCGGACGGAGACGCGGCGGCCGAGACGACCGTAGAGGTCCAGAGGCAAATAATGAAGCCGTTGAACTTCATTATATGATCTTGGTGATGAAAAATTAAAACCAGAGATGATGAAAACTTGTCTATTCGATGCGTGTGGTCGACTACGAAATTCACGGTGACCAAAGGGGTCTTTCATCTCATTTTATAGTCAATGTTTCTACAGGGGTCATTTCATCGGTGAATCAGGTCAAACCACCAGGGTCTCTTGAGGGCAGGGAGTAGCGCACCAAAATGGCAACGATTTGACGCATCTGCAACATGTCTCCTTCGCACCCAGCTCCTGAAAGTAACGGTACAATGTTTCATTTAACAACATCTTGCCTCGATGGCTGGTAGTTTAACGTCGCGCTAAGAGTAAGCATGGAAAGTAGTAGCTACACATCGCTTTTGGCTTGAATAGCATCTCAACATTAAAAGTATTTTAATCCTGATTCTCTTTGTCCGTTAATATATTCCCATCGATGGTTGCTGTCGAAAAGGCTTGTCACAGTCAGCGGCCGGGCCGCTGTATGAGACAAAAGATTTCCTCCCGTGTCGGAAATGCATGTCGCAGCCGGCAGTTGAAGAATAAAACAGCCATGTTCCTCCCTCCCGTGTCCATCGAATACCACAACACTTTCCCAGCCACATAGTGAGCGGCATTGAGGTGCCAGTTTACGTCACCGATGTGAATTGTCTGATAAGCAAATGTTAATCATCCGCCCGTTTGCACCTTTCCCAAATTACAGCAACTGATTCAACATGACGGTCACTATACTCCGTCTCTGAAGCTACATTCATTGTGACAGTTTTTTCTTCTCGGGCTTATACTCCTAATGAACCTGCCTTTACCAATTCCCCGTGCTTTTTCCCCAAAATGGTGACAAAAAGTAGCCTTGATATCGAAGAGCAAGGACAGCCTCTTCTCGTCATCGAACCTGGGCCAACGCGCCAGCTATCCGCTCAAAGCCTTGGAAGCGGTCTACTGTGCCATGTTAAACAATTATCTAATTCCATCAAAAGCCGAGCGACTGTGTCATCATGCAGAATATCTCCTTGCCAGGCAGCTTTATTATTCCTTTTCCTCTTTTCTTTTGGGGCTGCTCTCGCGATCTTTGCCCCGCAACATTCGGTGGCATCATGCTTAGCGAGCAGCCAGGTC
Organism: Lecanicillium sp. MT-2017a; assembly: GCA_003056585.1. Taxonomy (NCBI): domain Eukaryota; kingdom Fungi; phylum Ascomycota; class Sordariomycetes; order Hypocreales; family Cordycipitaceae; genus Lecanicillium; species Lecanicillium sp. MT-2017a. Next base: position 425,614 of record PXYN01000219.1, read on the forward strand.
GAGTTTCTTGACAAGAGCTCCCTAGCCTGGGATAAAAGAATCACGCCTTGGAACCTTCGGGTTACCTACACGCCCGCTCTTGTAGCCATACCGCGCTCAATCGACCAGGTCCAATCCGCCGTATCCTGTGGGATAAATGGAAGCATGCGCGTGACGGCAAAGGGCGGAGGCCATAGCTATGGTTCTTTCGGGCTAGGTGGTGAAGATGGCCATTTGGTCATAGACCTCGATCGGATGACCAGCATCATCGTGGATCATGACAACGTGGCTACTATTCAACCGGGTGCGCGGCTGGGATCTGTAGGCTTGGAACTTTTCCGTCAAGGGCAGAGGGCAATTGCTCATGGCTCTTGTCCTGGGTAAGTAACCTACCCTATTTGTTATACGGCTGGCTTCTCATAAAATAATTTGCAAAAGTGTTGGGGTTGCAGGGCATAGTTTGCATGGTGGCTACGGACCATCGTCACGAACATACGGCCTCACGCTCGATTGGCTGGTCGGGGCGACGGTGATCCTTGCCAATGGATCAAAGGCCTACTGTTCCGATACTGAGAACTCAGACCTATTCTGGGCAGTACGTGGTGCGGGGTCATCGTTTGGTATTGTCTGCGATTTCAAATTTAAAACGTTTGCTGCCCCTAGCATCGTTACGACCTTCAGTCTGCACCCTTCGTGGGACGAAGCGCAAGCAATCCGCGGAATCAGATCTATACAATCGTTTATGATGTCGGCCCCAAAACCACTCAACGCTTTACTATACATGCACCCAAGCAGTCAGCGCATCCAGGGCTTATACCATGGAAATCTGTCTGCATTTGGTGATGTCATTCAGCCATTACTCGAAGCACTTGGTACGGAATTGTCCTATGTGAAAGAAATGGATTGGATACAAAGTCTCCAATACTTTTCCGGTGGTAAAGCACTGGAGCAGACGTATCCTTATGACGAGGTAAGTGGAAAGACAGTGTTAAACTGCACATGACGAAAGGCGAGGCTGACTTTGGCTCAGCATGAGACCTACTACGCGACCAATATCATGACCCATGTTCTTAGCGACGTGCAAATCAGCTCATTGATGTCGACTCTATTTGCACATGGAAGCGCTGACCCGTCTCCGAATTGGTCGTATATACTCGAGCTTCCAGGCGGCAACGAGTCAGCTGTGACGCAGGTCGACCCTTCGGCGACGGCATTCTTCCATCGCGACAAGCCGCTTCTTCATCAGTTTTCTGTTGGCGACCCTGGTACAAGAGTTATCGATGATGGAATCGCTCTTATAAACGAGTTCAGGAAAAGAGTCATTGACTTGATGGGAAACGCTGAATGGGGCATGTATGCAAACTACGTCGACACGGAGCTGGGTCCCAATGAGGCACAGCATATGTATTGGGGAGGAAACTTGCCACGGCTGCAAAGACTAAAGGCGCAACTGGACCCTAAACAGGTGTTTTGGAATCCTCATGGTATTAGACCGTGAGTGTCTTAACCATCGGTTTAAGGCCTATTAATCATTACTATCTCACTCATGGTTGAGGCCTGGCAGTCCACCCACCAAGCCGACGCTGGCCCAAGATACTGGCCCCGCCTAACTTAACTTCAACAGTACAACCAAGACAAAATACCATCATTTACAACATCTCACACGGCGGACAGGACTAGCTTTTGCATGATCAAGCGTCGCCATTACGTTTTCTTATGTCTAGCGCTGCATGGTACTTGGTGGTATATTTGCCAAGTGGCTTGCGGCCAGGCCATTGCGTGGGTAAGAGGCCTCCGCCTAAAGCTCATGCTTGCGTCTACCGCATAGCTCAAATTCACAGTGGCCATTGTCTTCGTCTTCGTCATAGTGGAACGCATCATATCATTGATCAGTCTTGTTTGAAGCCATAGGACATCGCAGCAGAGCAGGAGGCCTGGATACCGGTTCTGCTCATACCGGAGGCGAAGACTAGGATCTGTGCCAAGCAAACTGCGACTGACTCACTACTAAACGACTTTCTTGGATTCGTTTCATTCGCAGCAAGGTTCGTCGTCTTGCTGATTTGCATCCCTCGTGGCCAACACACCTCTCGCCGCTGCGTCTCCTGCCAACATGTCTCCTTCGGTTCCCGACACGGGCCTCGCTTGTCTTCCTTATGAGATCCGCTCTTACATCTGGAGCTTGGCTGTAGAGCCTCGTCACATCTACCAAATGGGTTCCAAGAGGAGAGAGTTTCCCGTGAGGGAGAAAAGACGACGCCGGCGAGACCTCATTTGCGAGACCACTTCCACGCCGGCGCCGGTCGTGATGCACGTCTGTCGCGAGTCGCGCCAGCATGGCCCGTACCGTCGGGCGTTTACCGCCGGCACAAATCCTCGCTGGACATGGGTCAATTTTGAGCATGACATATTCTCCGTCTCCAGTGTCTTCGGCATGCGCAGCATCGTCTCGCACCGGTCCGACATCCAGCGTCTTGAGATTCGGACCGACGACGACGATGACTGGTACGATGCGGCCACCATCTATAATGCGATGGACATCCTACGCGAATTTACCAGCTTGCGAGAAATCCGGGTTGTGATGGAACCCGGTGATTTGATGTGGGCAGATGTCTACGCAAATTGGCACACTTTTGGGCTCTGTCCCCAGGCAAACGTCATGTTCATCGAAGAGATGTCGGGACTCGTTCTCACAGGGCCTCAGCTACAGATGGTGGATGACTGGCGCACATTCTACAGCTTTGACAGTAAAGGAAATCCGCCAGACCCTGACATGCTTTCGGAATCAATTGAGTATGATCTCTCAGGCTATTATTTGAGCTTGACGGACATGCACAATATAGACTAGGAAAGCGTCCATGTAGATCAAAAGAGAAAAATAACGTCGTTGAGGGACCATAAAGAAATATTTTGACTCGCATGCCAAAGAATATAACACGCCGGTAACCACGAGGCCGCCCGAATGCCGCAACCTGGCCCTTCCTTGGCTACAACGTACGAGATTTAAACCAAGGCCACAACCGAGTCACGTCCCCAAGCCACAAAACCTTCGCTTTTAATTTTCTCGGGCCATGGACAGGTGTCGCTGTCTGATCGACGAATTAGCTGCCAGAGGTGAGGAGATCCGTGGAGACGGCTGCGTATCTGCAGAGAGCTAAAGGCAACCAACTTCGAGTTCAGTCTGCCTCCGCGGCCAGGCTATGCAGCGCTCTTATAAAGTTTGTGATTTCACAAACCCAATCTCGTGCTTTGAAAAGAAGCTGAAATGATGTACAGTGCCAAGATACCGGGAGGGGTGGAGATGATTAGTACGGTGGCACATTGCCGCCTACTGCCAACACGCGCCACAATGCAAAAACACTTTTCCGTCGCGTTTGTTGAACACCATTTACAACACTACAGAAATGCTGCTATCAGTCAAATAAGCAAACATCTCTTCATAATTCAGCTCTAGAGTGCGAACCAACTTGAACTAGCTAAATTCGCCCACATGTGCTTCTATGCCCATCCCCATCCTCCTGTCCGTCGTTTTCTTGCCGCTTTGCCAGCATATCCCTCCCATGTATTTTATCCGTCGCCTCTTCTTATCCCTCAGTGCAAATTGTATAACTCCAGCTCCTTTTCCGTCCATCGCCACAGCTCTGCCGCCCACATGTCTTGCGCCCCCTCCCTCAATTTTGTCGGCACCCCGACAAACTCATAATACGCTCCGCTTTGGACGTCTTTTGACACGCTGGCCCAAAGCTGGTTCCGTGCACCGTTCTCCACGGTGCTCATCATAGTCGCCCTCAGAAAGGCCTTACCCGGTCGCAAAATGCATGGCATAGCGTTGTCCTCCTCTACAATGTTGGTCTTAACGAGACCTGGGCTGACAGAGGCGACGGTCAGCTGAGGATACAACTTGGCGAGCTGCCACGCGAAAAGCTTAACGGCCAGTTTGCTCTGGCCGTACCGCTGCATCATCCACAGATTTTCGGCTGGTCCCTTGACTGTGTTGTACTTGATCCCCCCATACGGAGCGACCAAGTAAGCAGTGGACGACAGCAACACGACTCGTACGTCGGCGCCGCTCTCGGCCGTCCTGAGCAGCACCGGAAGCAGCAATTTCGTGAGAAGTGCGTGTCCCACATGATTTACGCCAAAGTGAACTTCATATCCGTCTGCGGTGACGCCCTCTCCAAAAGACATCGTGCCGGCATTGAGTAGAAGCACATCTAGTCGATCTGCTTGCTCCTTGAAGACCCGGGCTGCCTTATCCACCGAATCTAAAGAGGAGAGATCGAGGTGGAGGAGTTTGATTGATGCATCTGGGACATCTTGTTTTATCTCCTCGACGGCAGCCTTGGCCTTGTCAAGATTGCGCACAGCTATCCAGATCAGCGCAGGTCGGTGGCGGGCCAGGTCGAGGACTGATTGCTTCCCGAGACCGTCACTGCCACCCGTCACGAGAATGACCTTGCCTTCTAATGACGGGATGTCCTTCTCTGGGGAGAAACTCGTTGGCAAACGGAGACCAAATAACATTGTGGTGTAGTGTGAATTGTGAGAAGACAATTTAGCGATCAGGAATGAGGTGAAGAGGGAACGTGGTCGGTGGTCTGTCTTTAAGAGCAGGCGGCAATTAGAGCTGGCCAGGTGCAAGCAAACTTCAATACCGAGGCATTTCTACTACTCTAATTGCGCTAGCGGGACAACAAAACGGAATGGCTCATATTGATAGGCCGACGGTCCCGTTCCTCTGAAACTGGTTGGTGATTGACATTCCGACCTAGCAATACAGGCGCAAGCATCGCGGGATGATTTTGCGCTGATTGCTTTGCCCACATATTTTGCGGCTGTCGTAAAATACGAAGTCGTCATCATAACCCCCGATCATAACACCCGATACACATTCTTTTCGTTGATATTGTGATCATAATTTTTTTTTTAAAAAAGAAATTAGGTACTAATAGCCTTATACTCGAAAGCTCGAAGCGTGCTATGAGCCGGGGTCGTGTGGTTGTATGGCGAAAGTCGGGACTGTGTACGTCCGTACGTCCGTAGAGAGTCGTAATTATGGAGTCCCCCTAAGTTTAACGATGGTAACGCGCTAGTCTGCTTTCGGTCAACATTTCCGCCAAGGCTTCTTAGACCACACGCGCCGGTGACATCAGCTATAACCGCCGTACGAGCCATAAAAATGCCGAAAATGAAGGAGAATCCTACGAAAAATGCATATTTATAAAGGCCCGAGTCACGCGATCCCTTAGTCGCTCGACAGCAGCAACGGAACTGTGAAGCAGATCATAAGGGCGTCTTAGTTGCTTTTTAGGCAGGGCTCTTGCAGGCCAAGCTTGCTGTATTGCTCTGCAAGTTTTCAAAACAGCTTATTCAGGCTATTCAAATCTAGGGGGTCCTTATTCATCGTTTTAATTATAAACCACAGCATGTTGTGAATGTCAAAGGTGATAGCTAGCATATGTGTCACGGACTAAAAGAGCGGAATATATAGTTGTTGATTGATATCTCTTCTAGGTTATTCTAGCTGGCTGCGCGCTAGAAATACAGATGTACTGCACACGTGATAGGTGTCTCCAACCACGAAATACCAGTGGCCCCCAGTCGCGCGATTGGCTCAGTGCTGGAGCCAAAAACACACTCATCACAATACCAACTGCGACTTTGTTCTATGGCAGTGCTTTCGGCTTTTGCTGCACAAGCCTACAAAGGAATCGTCAGTCAGTCGCACGCTCCAAACATTTCGACTCATCAGGAATTCTGACTGATAAGGTGCAAGGAGCCTTTCAAACCTCAAAATGAATGTTCATTTCCAACGACTTCCCCGGTTCGGCCTATCGTCTCCAGGTTTGCCACATCCTGGTCGGACCCCGCGAGCAGACTACCCATCGGCCACCACGCCCCTAGTGCGAAACTTGCCGCGCAATTGTTGGGTATATCAACGTCTGTGGCCATAGCATGTCCAACTATATGCTTATATTGCCTGACGAAATCATCCTGCAACTCGGGGAGCACCTCTACACCGAAGGAGATGTAAGTCGACTGAGTAGGGCGAACCGGCGCCTCCAACGGTGCCTCGATCCCCTTCTATATTGCAGAAATGCTCGCGATTCCGGGGGCTCTGCGCTTTTATGGGCTGCAACCCACGGCGAGGAACATACGGCGAGGAAGGCTATTAACGTGGAAACAAACTCACCACCGTTCGACAAAGCAATCGTTCTCGCAGCAGAGCACAGACGTTTAGCAGTATTACGGGTGCTTCTCTCCTGCTGTGCTCGTGACAACGAAGTTTGGGACGCGGGTCCGCGACCGTGCCGCGAAGCGTTGATGATCGCAATTAGGCTTGGCTTCGAGGATGTTGTCGAGGCCATGATATCCTCGGGCAAAATCGCAGATTTCGACGCTAGGAACGAGTGCGAGTGGAACTATCTCTTCCAAGCTGTCTACAATGCTCGTGCTTCGATTATGAAGCGGCTGCTTAAATGGGGCCACACACCTATCGATGCGAGGTGTAGAATGGGGCGAACTGCGCTAATACAGGCCGCAATGTACGGCCATTTTGAGATTGCCAGGATTCTCCTGGAGGCTAGTAGCGCTAATGTGAATTTGGAGGATCTGAGCGACCGGACTGCACTCTATACCGCTGCTAGGGGCGGGTTCGCAGACATAGTCAAGGCGCTTATAAGCACTAGAGGCATTGCATTGGGCGGGGAGAGCCGCCCGCCACTCTGCGTAGCAGCCATGCATGGGCGCACCAACGTCATACAGGTTCTGTTAGAATCCGGTCGGGTTGACGTAAACCAGAAGGATGAAGATGGAGATACGGCGCTTCATTCGGCTGCCTACAATGGCAAAGAAGAATGCGTACAAGTTCTATTAGAGACTAGGAACATAAACGTCAATGCTTTGGGTGCGGATGGCATGACGCCGATTATGTACGCCATGGAAAATGGTCATACATCGATTGTCCAAATATTGGAGGCATACCAGCCGCCTACGTCTTTCTTCGAGCTAGTTATATGCAGTACTATGACCATGAAATCACGTACCGGAACGTAATGTAGCCTGAAGCAGCCAACCTAAGTTTGATGGCTTGCTATGCAATGACACTATCCCATAGGGACTGTTGTCTGGCCTGTGCGCTTTTCTCTTCCATATAAAATGTTGTTGAGAGTCTACCTGACTGTACACTGCTTTACTTCTCACGTAACAAATATCTACTTTTATAATTAGAAGTAAAGATAGTCTAATAATTTAAAAAGTATTATTAATATACCTAACCTAACTCTCTATAATACTTATCTACTTAATCTCTAAGGCTAGCTCTTCTTTCTTTTTAATATTGAGGATAATTTGACCTTTAAGCTCTCACCGGACATATTACCAAGCGGCGCCAACGTAATTGCAGCGTAAAAGGCGGTGTAAAAGGAGCGCGAGCCTGGATTACGGCGACTTACATATGGCGCGGTAGTAGTATTGACAGCGCACCTGTTTTTCTGTTTTGCGTTTTGGCGGTAGGCGGCAATGTGCCACCGTAGATTGGTGTACTCGATCACAGCTCAGGTCCCCGTGTTGGCCGCAGCTGAAATCAGCCGCACACTTGGTCGTGCCTGTAGTCATAACCACTCTATGAGTCACTTTGCTTAGCAGCCCATACAACCTGGCAGCAGAATCAATACAAGACAGACGAAACCTTTATTAACCTATTCTACCAGGTGGCTAATAGGAGCTGATGTGCTGAGAATCTATGCTATTTAATCCGTCGACAGACACCAACCGTTTCGGCCCGAAAACATGGCGCAGTATTGGGACCTTGTTAATCTTGATAAACGAGCAACTCTACGGTGCCTTCTCTGCTCCAACATCTGGGAATATATCCGTAAGACGCCAACAGAACAGCTCGTTGGGCTACTAAGAAAATGGCATTGGATCCGCTTCAACATCGCGAACCACTATATTCGAGTCGCCAAGAGCAAAAGCGGCGGTGCTCCCTTGATACGCCTTCCACAGGAAATCATTGATGGGATCGTGTGCTTTGTTTCCCGAGACACGGGGGTTGAAGACGTAATTTGCCTCGCTTTAACGTGTACCTACTTCTTCCGCCTTCTCGCAGGAGCAGTTCAGGATGCTTTACGCCGGGATCTGGGACCTTGGGCTGGCGACCGCCTTGTTTTCAAGGGCGACAATGGCTCGTTATGCTCAGCACATGCCCCCGAATGCATGATCACAGCCATGCAGGATCTTGAGCGGGAAATCACTGGTAAAGCCCCTGTGCTCCCGAGTTTCGACACGGCATTGACAACGGTCGCTGAGGGCAAGTATGGAAGAATCGGCAGACAAAGCTATGAGAAGCCGGTTGAGGTTTACGGTGTACTTCTCCGCAGTCTCCGGAAGAGGCTAAAGGGTGAAACTCCGAGTTTGAGGCGCTTTAAACGTCTGCTGCGCATGTTGACGCAGGAACCCAACAGCATCAAGCACGGGAATAAGGAGCCAGTGCTACGCAATATCACGACCAAGGAGTACGTACGCGACGCCGCTCTGGCTAAATCTGATTATGCGTACAGCCTTGGGGAGCTTGTCATGGTCCAGACCATATGGACTGACAATCCCAAAGATGTTGCTCGGCTGGGGGTGAAGGCGAGATGGGCTGGCCACCGTTTTGACATATCGGTCATGGCGGACGTGGCCACAGGCGAATGGAGAGATGTTAGCGAGGAGGCCGTTAGCAGGATGGCTGTTGCCGCGACGGAGCAGTTTAAGAAAGCGTTGGGCCGGCGAGCCTACTCGTACAATCCGAGGTAGTAGAGCGCCTCAATGTACCCACCGAGACTTTAGTTTTCCTTGAGTTTAGGCGAGGCCCGTATATTTACTCATTCGTTATTTCTATGTTCTCCATCGCGTGTCTATGCCAAAGGTGAAAAGGTGGCTGCCCACAATTAAGAGCACAGGAATGATGGTATAATGGTTTCACTGTAAACTCAAGTATAGCATCTCCCGTATATATTTTTCGCGACACATTACAGCGGTTCTTCCAACCCATCTACAATAAAACTTCAGCCTTTCCTCGGCCACAAACCCAAGAAGTAGTAAATCCAAAGCTCAGTACAGGCAGGTTTCCTATCATCTTCGTCACATCTTCATCAATGCCTACCCTGCAGAGACCCCACCCAATACTTACTATAACACACGTCAAATGGCACAGCCACCATTCATCAGCACCAGCCACACTAGCAGTCCCCATTGAAACCGGGCCTCAGCAAGCCGCGTCGTCGTACAGCCTCCTGTCAAGCTGAGCCCCCCTTACGGACACGACTTTTTGGCCTTTGGACGTGCAAACGCCATCTCCAAACAACCCGCCAATACCTGCAAATCCGCATCGCCCGTCTTGTGCAGTCCTCGACCTACCTCGCTGCCTCCCCCGCGCGACATTGTCGTGAACCTCTCTTCGAGATGGCCGATCCACGCGGCGTCGACCACGTCGACTCCATCGACACCAATAACGACTCCCCGACCCAGCCGGAGAAGAAGAAGAGCCGCCGCCCAGCGAGTACGTGGAAGCTTCGGGACCGCGCCGCCTCGGCGCGCCGCATCTCTAACGCATCGCTAACCATCCTGCGATAGATACCGCCTTTAGACAACAGAGATTAAAGGCCTGGCAGTAAGTTATTGCCACTGCGCAGGGCTGCGACCAGACCCGGCCGCTCCGAGCTGGCCGCAAGCTTGTTTCGCTCGCGCGTCCCTTTGTGGGCATTGTATCGCTGACTGCTTCTCTCCAGACCAATCCTCACTCCAAAGTCGGTCCTGCCTTTGTTCTTCGCGATTGGAATCATATTCGCGCCCATCGGCGGTCTCCTCATCTACGCCAGTTCCCAAGTACGTCTTGCTGCGTTCCAAACCCCCCGTGCTCGCCACATCCTAACCTTCGTCGCGTGCCCACTAGGTTCAAGAGATTCGCCTCGACTACACAGACTGCGCAGACAATGCGCCGATACTCGAGAATGGCTCCGGCTTCGGGAACATGCCGTCTGACGCCGTCAACTTTGCCTTCAAGAGCAACAACGGCTCCATCAATGCGCAATGGGGACGAGAAACCAACGTTGATATCCCCGTTGTCACTGGCAACACCAGCATCACCCTCACCGGAACCCGCTGCCGCCTACAGTTCAACATTCCCGAGAGCATGGGCCCGCCCGTCCTCTTCTACTACTACCTGACCAACTTTTACCAAAACCACCGCCGCTACGTGGATTCATTCGACGCCGAGCAGCTTGACGGCAAGAAGCGCAGCTACGACGAGATCAAGAGCTCCAAGTGCGACCCGCTATACGGCGACAAGGAGGCCAACAAGCCCTACTTCCCCTGCGGCCTGATTGCCAACTCCATGTTCAACGACACCTATAGCAGCCCCGTGCTCCTGAACCCCAACGGCCGCGTCGGCGACAACGGCAACGAGACGGAAGTGTACGAAATGAACAACAACACCAACATTGCCTGGGACAGCGACAAGGCTCTCTACAGCGAGACGAAATATTCGCCAGACGATGTCTTGCCCCCGCCCAACTGGGTCGACCGATTCCCCGACAAGAAGTACTCGGCCGAGAGCCCGCCGCCCAACCTGGAGCAGTGGGAGGCTTTCCAGGTCTGGATGCGCACCGCCGCCCTGCCCGTCTTTAGCAAGCTGTACCAGCGCAACGACGACAAGGCTATGCAAGAAGGAAGATACGAGCTCGTCATTGACTACTGTACGTTGCGGCCAAGTTTCAGGCTCAAGCCCATCCAACGCACTCTATGCTAACTCTTCACAACAGTCTTCCCTACAAAGGAGTACGGTGGCACAAAATCAGTGCTCATCACCACCCGCACCGTCATCGGCGGCCGCAACCCGTTCCTCGGCATCGCCTACGTCGCCGTTGGCGGCCTGTGCATCGTCCTCGGAGCGGTCTTTACTGCCACACATCTGATCAAGCCCAGGTTTGTCCCCCCTCCCACACGACCCAGCCTTGCCCTTGGTCTACACGAGAACCTTAGCTAACCAATTTCCTTCTTCAACAGAAAACTCGGCGACCACACCTACCTCTCATGGAACAACACCCCCGCCGCAAAGTCCGCAGGCCCAGCCGGCGTTGTGGCCGCTGCTTCCGGCCGTGAGATTCGCCCCGGCGAGGCCTAGGCGACTCGCGCTCGCGGTGATGACTACGCCCTGTACCCGATCTTCTCGGGCGGCTCGGACAGTACCCTTGACGGCGGGAGCACGTCACCCATGGTTCGCCGGTAAAGAAACTGGGTGTGTGTGTGTGCATGTGACGACCAGAGAGCGGAGGATTTTTAGCATTGTTGAACAAAAACCAAAGTCCGTTCTTTACGGTCTTGTTTTGAAAATGGAGGAGCTCATATTTCGCTCTCTTTGCTTGGGATGGAGTTTTCTGTGTTTTTTAGTTTTTTAAAGTTATCGTCTTTGTTCTGTTTCGTGCTTTGTTGTTGCCAAAGTTGGATGGGAAACTATTATTTACGCTCTATACATTTCTTAACCTTTGTGTCTCATTCTGCACGTTTCTCCATAGAGAATGACAAAAAAAAAAGAAAGAATTTCAAAGAAGCTTCACTGTCCCATGTAGTTTTGATTTCGTAGTAATTTTGTCAAATAATCACTAGAAAAAGTTTCCCATATGGCGGGCCTTTTGCATCATGAACGTCTCTAATACTCACACAAGACGGCGATCACCATATTCCTAAAAACACTATTATGAAAAACGAGAAAAGCAAAATCCGCAAGAGCTATTAACCAACTCCCGTCCGTACCCTTTACACGATGAATTTCTTCTTTTTGCTTTACTTTCTGCGCTTCTTGCCGCGACCCTCGTCGTCATCCAGACCACCCTCGCGGTCGCGCTTCTTCGCCTTCTTCTCCATCTCATCCCAGTCCTCGCCTTCGTCCTCGCTGTCCACCTCGGCGTCGTCATCGTCGTCGCTGGCGTTGCTGCCAAAGTCAGAGCCTTCGTCGCTCGACTCGGACGCCTCGTCAAAGTCGTCCTCGTCCATCTCGAACGCAGATTCCTCCTCGGACTCGTCTTCGCTGCCCTCTTCGTCTGAGTCGGCCTGCAAGAATGACCAACCGCCGTCCTGGAAGAACTGGTGCGTGTCGGCCGTGACAGTCTTCATAATGGTGGGCCAGTTGAGGTTGAGAGGACCCTCGCTGAAGGCAATGTCGGACGAGTCCAAAAAGTCCTTGACTTGGTCCAGGAACTCGACGGGGATGGTGTTGATGGCATAAGGGGTCCGCGTAAAGTCCTTAAAGACAAAGACCATATCAAAGTTCTTCAGACCAAACTGCACACGTTCCAGATGGGCAATTTCAATGTCCTCGATTGTGATGACCATGAATGGCGGCTCAACAACCTGAATGAGGCAGTCTGTCGTAGGCTGCACAAAGACGTTGCTCTTGAACGGCACACCATGGAAGCCAAGATCGCGAATGGGCATATCAACCTCTATGCCCTCGCTTCGGCCCGCCTCGGCAATCTTCTGCGCGAAGCCCTGGAACAGTCTGTCCAGCTCGGCACGGCGGCGGCGCTCCTCCTGTTCGGCCTCAAACTCATCCTCATCACCGTAACGGTACTTGCGCTTTCTGTTGCCAGTCTCATCAAACTGAATGTCGGTAGCTTCTCTGTAGAACTGAACATCCTTGGTCTTCTTCTTGTTGCCAACGATGATCGGGTCCTTGAGGTGAATGTGAATAATGACAATCAGCTCATGCTGACACGGCTGGAAAAACAGATGCTTGACATTGGAAAAGAGGATATCCACGCGGTGCTGGGCATTGAGTGGCGACAGGTATCGGATACCATTTTGGTGGATTTCGACCTTGCCGGGTACACGCTTGCCCTCCATGGCAGGGCGGATATACACATTGTCCAAGACAGCCGGGCGGCGATCTAGCGATTGTTAGTTGGTGCCTCACGTTTAGCATGTCCAGGCGCTTACTTCTAATTTCAGAGAGCTTGTCTTGCTCGACAACATCCTCCATGTCCTTCTTCTCCTGCTCCTTCTTCACCGCGTCTCGCTTCAGGTTCGAAATCTGAGTAGCTATCTCACTGTATCGCTCTCCGTCCTCAGCGCGGAAAGTCAAGCTTCGCACAAAGTGTGCCGACGCGTCTTCGAAGGGCTGGTCATCCTTGCGGCCAACACCCTGGCCAGGGGAAAGGAAGTTGATGCGCAGGAAGGAAAAGTCGTTCTCGTCGCTCTTGCTTGCGTTTTTGATGGTGTTGATATGGAAAGGGACGGGTCGACCCATGATGGGTAAGATGACAGTGCTGTTCTTAGTGTCGACCACAATCTCCATATTCTTGACTCTGATAGGCAGCTGGTCCTCGCGCTTGTATGATTCAAAACGCTTAAACTTCTTGACCTCGGCGCCATTCTTTCCACTGGTTGACTCAGCAAAGCGCGCAAGGCCCTCCTTTTGCTTCTTTGCAGCAAGCTCCTTCTGGTGCTCACGGCGCTTTGCATCGTTGTCGTCGTCCACTTGTGTTGTGCGCTCGGAGCGTAGTCTTGTGTTGGTAATATTCTTAGTGGCGACGGCACCAACACGCGAGTCTCTCTTCTCCTTCTTCGGTGTAGGCTGCTCCTCATCATCCTTGAAGAAGAACGAGTTGGCGTCTGCGCTGGTGGGCGCTTCGGCCGTGAAGACGACAGGTTCGGCAGTGGTAACTCGCACTGTGTCGTTTAGTACAAGGGAGTATGTCTTGCTGTTCTTGTCCTGGGGCTGAGGATTCTCGATATCCTGGAAGCCGGTCTGGATGATCAGAGTCATGCCGTCCTTCAGAGTGCGCTGATTCTTGGCATTCAAGACGAGAGTAGAGTCCTTGTTCTCAAGACCAACACCCCAACCCACATTCTTGAGGAAGTGCTTCTCCATTTCAGGGCTCTTGCTCTTGATGATACCAAGTGCCTTGGCGTAAATGTCCTTGACCGTGACACCATCACGAATCTCCTTGACGACCGTGTTGTGGATCTGATACAATAGCTTATAGTTGTTTTCTTGAGACTTGTTCGGATCGACGAGGTAGGTACGAGCAATAGAAGAGCAGTATGACTTGTATCTCAGACCCATGGCAGCAATAATGATGCCGGGGTGCAAGTTGTCGTCGTTGGCGTCGCTGGCGAAGCGCAGGTCAAACTTGCCGCCGCTCTGAATAGCTGGGCCGAGAATCCAGTCGAGCTGTGTGGGGTCGAGGTCACCGGGCAGCTTGGCCTTGCTAGGCAGCTGCACGGTTTGCCAAAACTTGTCATCGTCCAGCTTCTTGTCAACCTTGTCCGCCAGCGCAGAGTGCTTGACCTTCTTCTCAGCGTCGAGAATGTTGGACATTTCATCGAGGAAGTATGGGTTCATCAAGGCCACGCAGGCCTTGGAAGCCGTTCGCATCGCTCGCAGTTCGCTCTCATCTTTGACGGAAAAGGCAAAAGTGGACAGCGCGTTGGAGACGTCGATCTCCTCGACGTCCTTGCAGTTCTCGCCGAAGATCTTCTTCCATTCCTCGACAAAGGGGCCCTTTGAGGTGTCGCGGGCAATGGTGCCAACTTTATTCTGTTGAATCTGATTAGCATGCGGCGTGAACGAAGTGGGAAATGCACTCTTACCCCGGCCTCCTTGATCTTGTCCGTGACGGTTGTCCAGAGCTTGTTGTTCTCGTCGGCATCTTTGCCTCGGGACAGGACCTCGATGGGGAAACGGCCGCCCTTGAGCTGCTCCAGATGCTTGGCTGTCGACGTGTTAGCGTAAACGAGCTATGCGCAGCTATGCCATGATAGAAATACCTTTCTTCGGGGTGGTGAGAATGTATAGCGTATCGAGCGTGAAGAGCATCAGCGTCGTCGGGAACTCGTAGCCCAAGAGCCAAAACTAGCGCAAATGTTAGCAAGACGCCACCGCGGAGCTGAAAAAGACGCCAAATGAGCCGTTCACGTACATGAATCGCGTTGTTCTTGTGAAACTCGGGGATATCCTCGACCTTGCCCATCATGACCACCATAGAGGAGGCGCCGCCAAACAGGCCATCCTTGGAGCGGAGGTCATTCTTCCAAGAGGTCACAAACGCGTTTATGCGCTCTTGGAAGAGCTTGCTATCGATTTTGATATCCGCCATTGCGACTGGTGATGATGACGCGCAGACGTGACAATGAATCGATGGGGGGCGAGGAAGCTAGGCGTGCAGCTCGGGATTCGGGGGACGCGAGAAAAGTCCCCGTCGCGTTAATGGCCGGCTGTGCTCACGTGACTTCGCACCAAGTCGCGTTTGCCGCGTGAGGTCGGTGCCGAGGCGCCTGTCACGCAAAGGCAGCTGGGGAGAAAATTAACATATTACCTTTCGGACGAGGGAGCCTTACGAGATGAAGTTAGGCAGTATTCCCAAGTTTGAATGGCTGCTATATTGTGCCGGTGCTGGAGTGACATGCCATTGTATGATGGAGGCACAAGCCCTCGTGGTCATCTAAGCGCCTCGCATCCGCACCGGAATTACGTTCTTATTTATTGCAAAAGCATAAGGAAATGAATTATACTAAGATGCAAACAGCTTAAATAAGATTAGAAGAGCTTCTATAGCCTACATTTGTGTGGTACAAGGTGCTATAAATGGTGACATTATTCGGTAGATTTGGAGAATTTCCTGTATGCGCCTTTATAGCTCCATAGAGTTGCTAGCGCTTTTGATGTAAGTTTGAGATAGTTTATCAACGAAACGTTCAGCACCAACGCCACTGATGCCACTTGTACGGAAAATGGTACGGAGTAGTGAGCGTCGCAATGCAGGCTCAACCCACGCGTAATGGATAGGTGGCTTGACTAATTGAGCAATTGACGGACAGAATCATTCGCAGCTTTATAGTAAGAGAATGCTATAATAACGCTGTGGACATGGCAGCGTACATGCTTAATTTTCTGACTGCATAAGCTGATGCAATGGCACTTCCTCAAAGTGTAGGTGTACGAGTACATACCTTTCGCCGCTAACCTCTGTAACAAGGATTGACAATGTCTTCATGCCCGTCTTACTCTGCCAAGCGAGGGATTAATTAGGCCGCAGAACAAGTACAAGGGCGTCGGGCTCTGCACAAGAGTGGCGCAGGCGCAGGCTGAACCCGTAAGCAGCATTCGGCCTGGGGTCGGGTGGTGGCCAGTCTTATTTGTCCGCAACCACATCTTACACGCCACATCGCTGGTGCGACGAGACGATGTGACAATGATCATTACCCTGCAGCGAAGATCCAGCTGATTTGATAAAACCTTTGCAGCATGCCATCGCAAAACACTCCCGTGGACATGCGGATGGCCGTAATTGTGGTGCCTAATAAGGGTGTGTGTCTGTGTGGTATCAGCTGGCGTTAGTGCTCTGGGCCACTGTTTGGTTGACGGGAAAATCCACCACAGCGTGGGGCCAGCTAGGGCCGCTGGGTGGCTTGGGCAGGGCCCCAGCCGGGACGGCAGGCGATCGTGAGAGGGGCTCCGACGCGAAGCAGACGATTGCGCCTCCGTTGCACTGGGATTTTTGTGTTCGCTGCCGTCTGTGTCCGCATTCCATTGGTCCCCCTGACACATCCTTGCGCTGGCGAGACGCTATTTTCTCACGCCAAACGTCCAAGAGGACACCTACAGAATCGACCACTGCCGCTGTGGTTCGTCTACTGGAGCCTTGGGGTTCATTGAGACCCAGCGGAAGCTCAGGCTCGTTCGCTACAAAGCACAAGTGAGGTGTTAACACCAGCACCCGTGTCATGTTTCACTGGGGACGGGCAAAACGCAATACCACCCTCCTGCCCCCAAAGCTGTTACGAGAAAGGCCCTAAGAGCCCAGCTGGCCCCGTTGTGATGCTAAGCTTCGCACCATCCGGTGTGTCGCACTGTGGCGGCGATTCCAAAAGCAGGATGCCTCTCGTAGATCGGCGTGCCGGCCGGTCCCCCCCCCCCAAAAGTGCCACCATCCCATCCGAACGATGCGCTTGTAAAATGAGATAAAGAATTGCCGGTGCGCCACCCATCACCCATAAGTTTCCGATCGTCTTTTCCCTGTGCAGAGTTGTAAGCTCCTCCAACATCACGTTTGTTTGTGAACTGCCGGGCCGTGAGAACGGCCTATACGATTCCGTCGACTCTGCGTGCCGTGATAGCCAACAATACTGCGACGACAAAACACATGCGCCGGCCGACTCGCAAACATGGACGACGTCAAGAAAGACTTGCCCGTGTCCATGATGATTGCCGCGTTCACGGGCATCTCGTGGTACATTGGGATTGAGATCAATGTCTCTCTCTTCCTGCTCTTCAAGCGCCGCAAAGGCGTCTACTTTTGGTCCTGCGCACTCGGCTCGTGGGGCATCATTCTGCAGCCTCTTTTCATAATCCTCGCAGACTTTGGGGTCTGGAAAGACCCCGTACCGTCAATAGTCATGATCTATCTGACCTGGCTGATCATGGTTGTGCCCCAAAGCTGGGTCCTGTACTCGCGGCTGCATCTGCTCATGGACAGGGAAAAGCTGCTGCAGACCATCAAGGTTATTCTGATTTTCAACTCGATTGTCTTTTCGATACCGACCATTGTGATTGGAACTATAGCTGTAAGTGCTTTCGTTCTTATTCTACTATACTAGAGAAGCACAAAAGCAGTCAAAGCGATGGCCACTGACACGGAACGCCTAACTAGCAAGCAACGACTATCAACCCGAAGCTCTCCTCCTTCAATATCGTCTGGGACCGCGTCCAACTCGTCGTTTTCTTCGTTCAAGAAACAACACTCAGCATCCTATACATTTTTCGGACGCGAAAATTCCTACAACGGCGGGCGCCGCTCCGGCAGAGAAGTTGGTCAATCCACTCGAACGCCAGTCGTCGAACGGGCCGCAGCCAATCAAACGACGAAAAGGACGTGCTATGGCACCTCTTATACGCGAATGCGATTATAATAGCTCTTGATATTGTGCTTCTCGGCATCCAATGCGCCGACTTTTTCCACCTACAAGGTGCCTTCAAGCCGTGTGTATACGGATTGAAGCTCAAGCTTGAATTCGTCATCCTGAATCGGTTGATTGAGACTGTTAAGCAGCAAAATAGCGGAGGAACATGCCCGAGTAATGGAAACGAGAGCAGTAGTGGCCCACGATATAGTACCAGCCAGTTTGGGAGGGATACTGGCCCGTGGGGCAGCCAGGCTGGTGTTGAGCTTACCGAAGAGAACGGAGCCGTGCAGCTGGTAGACTCGATCGATAGAAAAGGGCACAGGTCTCCAAGTGCTGAAAGTCAGGCTCCATTCCGTCATCGATGAATTTGAGTCGAATGGGTAGGCGAGAGGCGGAGGTTGTAGTGCTGAGAATAATGAATACTATCATGTCAATGAACCCCCATAAAGCCAGCCGGAGAGCACCGACACCGTCACATTTGCGTCCTCGGAGGCAACACTTCAAGAGACAAAGATGATCTTTCGTAATTGGGTGAGTATCTATATGCAGATGTCTATGATATTTCGTACAAGGCTATATACAGACAAGCACCTTACTTTGAAGCAGCCTTGCCGTCGTTGGGCTTCCACCCGGGCGGCGCAAGCTCATAACCGTCTGTGGTAAAGCCAGGTGCAACTATTCATAAACGTTAGTCGACTGCCACTCATTGGTCACGAACGGAATTTCAGCAGGAAAAGACTTACCAGTAGTGCCCACCAGCGTCCAGGCACCAAGAGAACGAGCGCTCTGCCACTGGTCCTTGGCAATGACGACCTGCGGCGCCTCGTTGTTGAAAATGTCCTGCCCGAGGACGTGCTTCTCGGTGGCGCTTCCGTTGTTGTAGGACAGCGAAAGAGTAAGAGGTGCGCCGGCGTAATAGTGCCAGACCTCGGCGGCATCGACGCGGTGCCAGACAGAGTCCCCGGAGCAACCCTCGAGCAAATAGTAGATGAGGGTGCTGACGGAGCGGTTGTTTACCTTGTCCGGGTCCTCAAACGTCTCGGCAAAGTAGCCCTTTTCAGGATTGGGCGCGAGGTTGAGCTGCTTGATGACTTCCCGGGCGCTGCGCTCGTTGATGGGCTTCTGCCCCAGAACGGCGCTGGGGAGCAGTGACACGGTCGCCAGCGTGGCGCAATGGAGGTGGCTTAGGAGCATGATGATTGGTTATGAAGCAGGTCAATTTTGCTGGCAGAAAGAGCGCCACTGAAGTAGATTGTGTTTAGTGTCACCGGCGACGCGAAATCGAGAGGTTGTGCGTGGTTAAATCACGGCTGCGACGATGAGATGCAAACAGAGTTGCATTGCGCGTGGGTAGGCGGGCGTCTGTCTCTGTGTCAACGCCGCTACCGTTGGCAAAAGTATACAATTAGCACCCACTAGCGTTAAGGCTCCGCTGATCGACTACAGCGACTACAAAACAGACGAGGCCAGTGGAGGAGGTGCAGGCTCCCTTCCCTGCAGCGATGTACTTATGTCTGCTATGCCGCACTCGGCCAACTCCAGTGGCGGCAAGGGGTGAAAAGCGGTGCTGTAATCGGGAATGACCGAAGTTCATCCTAGGCAGTGGCGCTGTGTCGTTGGTGGCCCCTGCTAAGGTCACCACGCCGGAACCACCGGCACCTAGGGGCTCTCAAGAGACCTGTATCCACTGACCGCCGTTGCGGTTTCCAATGTCATAACTTCAGCAGTGCCGCAAGAGTCACTCACCGGGCTTTACTACTGCGCGATTCTATGGCGCGAATACTGAATTGGCCAGAGGGGAGCCGACGTACATACATACTCGTAGTATATCATACCCCGACTTCACGAGACGGTGATGTTTCACCCATGACTATAAAATTAGAGCACAGCAAGTTGCTCCCACTTTTCATTTACCACGCCACGCAGTAACAGAGCCTCCTAGCCTCACTTACACCCACCCATGTCCGGCGTCATCGAGGCTAGCTTCGAGGCTGCCATCAAGGCCGGCAAGATCAACGGCGCCATCCTGTGTGCTGCTACAAATACCAACGGCGAATTCACCTACAACAAAAGCCTTTGGAGAAAGAGTTTTGCTCTCTGAGGAAATAAGAGCACAGCAGCTCGACGATGTTTTGTTCCTTGCCTCAGCCACGAAGCTGCTCGCGACAATCGCCGTGCTGAAGTGCGTCGAGGATGGCCTGCTCAGCCTGACTGGAGACATCTCCAACGTAGTCCCTGAGCTCATAGAGAAGCAAGTCATTACCGGCCTTGCCAAGGACGACGAGACGCCTATCCTCGAGCCGGCCGCCCGTCCAACCACGCTCGAGGTGCTTCTCACCCACAGCGCCGGGACAGCCGGTTACGACTTCTTGCACACGTTCGTAGGCAAATGGCGTGAAACAGTCACACCGCTTGAAGAAGGTGCGCGGAAGCCGGTAGAGGAGTTGTTCGCCTACCCGCTTGCTCACCAGCCAGGCGAGGGATGGATGACAGCAGCGGCCTCGACTGGGCTGGCAGGATCGTGGACCGTGTGAGCGCTTCGTCGACCTCAATCCAGATGATCCAGGGGGATATGGACGAGTTGTGGTGGGTGGTAGCGCCGGCGGCAACCTCAGCACCAAGTGAGAGTTTGGAGGCCCTGGACTGCTTGAGACGGGTGTAGATTATGTCAAAATTCTGCATCCGCTGCTAGCCAATGGCGGAAAGCTTCTGAAGCCAGCCACCGTAGATGACATGTTCAAGCACCATATGACCCCAGAGTTGACTGCCGCGCATCAGGCAGCGCTTGCCAGTCCCACTGGTATCTTCTTCCAGGGGGGCGTCGATCCTAAGACGACAATCGGGTTCGGATTTGGTGACCTGTTTGCTTTGGAGGACTCCGCGAACTGGTATGGCGAAAATACGCTTTCTTGAGGTGGTGGCATGACGCTTGTGTGGTTCATTGATCGGAAGAACGACCTCTTTGGTGTTGGGGCAGTCCAGGCTTCGATACCACCCAGTAGCGAGGCGGTGAATGAGATGAAAGACGTATTCCGGCATGGTATCTATAGCAAGTATTGCATGGAAGTTAAAGAAATAACCCTGCTGTGTCTAGTTCTTTAAGGACACTTAATGTGCCAGTGGCTCATCGACATTTATCGACAGAAGGAGATAGCCAGTGTGACAGGCACGTAATATTCTGAGCCGCCATGTGATAGGGCCTTGTTCTCAAACCTCCAATATTAGTTAGAAGAGACACAAGTTGCGACGTACAGAAGTGATTTGTCTCGTTCTGTACCAGTCCCGTGTGGAATCGCCGGCAGAACAGCCGGGCTCCCTTGAGCTAGAGAAACCACTGGTCTCGCTTCGGCATAAGCAGCAACAGTGCGTATGGCTAGAGTTCACACCTGTAGCGGTTGGGCCTGTTGCTAAACATACGGTCATATCGCCCAAGGCGCTGCTTGGATATCTCACAAGCGCAGGTCTGGAGCATGGTTAAAGAGGTAGAGCAAAAGGGGCCATTGGCCGTGAATTGCCTGCGTCGTTTTCGGCCGAAGCCCAACGCTGCCATATCCCTGTAGAGCAGCAATACATCCCGTTATCAAAATATCGAACTTGTGAACAGCGGCTAGTGGTAAGATGTTGATTTATAAATTGTGGTGTTTAAATGGCGAAACTGAGTATGCGCGACAGGGTCGACCCAAGTATGCTTTGCTCCAATACAATCTGCCCTTCAGCGTAAAGCTCGAAAATCCAATACTGTACGTCGCTTTTGGTTCGCAGATAACCGAGTCTTCGAATCCCTGACCCGGCGCGCGGCTTAATCGCCGTCGAGGGCCCTGTCCTTGCGTAGTCGCGTTCTCCTAGCCTGTTCCTCCGGAGCATATGCCCTCCCAATCGACCCGAACATTATCCCATTTAGCACTGGGGCTTCAACATCGCCGCGAATAGCTGTATTGACTAAGCTCACGGCCATTAGCGATTTGTTTGTAGTCAAGCGCACGAAAGCCTTAGCGTGCTTACTTGGTCGGCTTTCGACTTGAGCGCAAACCATGAGACTGACTACTAGGAGAAGTTGTAGTCGAATAATGCTTAGTAGCATTACGACGGTCACTAGTCAGCAGTGTTTCAACTGAAAGCCGCGGCTAAATCTTCTCAGCACGGGGTCGGCGGTCGTCCAAAGTTCTAGGTGTAATGATGATGGAGGAGGTCATTCCATGTGGCCATAACGGCGGGCACTGCGCTCCGTCTTTCCGGGCGGGCCTAGCCGGCCGACTCAACCTGGCTGGCGCGGTTTCGCCTTCCAAGGTTGTTCTGCCGGGCACCACACCACCTACGACATTGCGTTGAGCGGTGCACACAGCACCACTGTGCGCCGTTGAATCTCGTAGCTACGGATGTACAACGTGCTCATAGACGGATGCACCCCAGACATCCAAAGAACGGCACTGGATACGATCGGAGCTGGCATACGCCGCAAAGAACGCTCCGTTAGCAGCTCCTTTAGCAGCGCAAACAGTGCGCAGAAGCGGAATGCTTCAAGCTACCCCATATCGCGTTGCACTGACTGGGTCTGCCCATTGGCAACAGGCCGACACGGAACCTTTGTAGCGCGCTGCTGACCTACATATCTAGTCGATGGGGGCGGCGGACATGGCTTGCAGGCGCTCAGTGGATTGGGTGGCCTGGAAGCATAAACCCACCTAACTATCTGCAGGATTATGTGCCTCCCAAGTACTGGTACTGTACCGCCGCAGTGCTCCTGGGTCTTGCTTAATGATAGCTTACAGAGTATGGGGTACTCCGCACTGAGCGCGCCAGTGTTGACGCTACCAGTCATGCGACCACGTTTCTTGAGCCATCGCAACGATACCAATGAACAATACGCAATGTGTCATCGGGCCATAGTGCCGAAAATAGGTAGTACAATCATCTTCAGCCAATACACAATCCTGAGTGCATATGCGACTGTAATAGAGGAACTGTCGAAGTACGACTTCTAGAGCTACGCTGTATTGACGAGCTTCCAAGTTGGGGCCAACATAACCGCTTTCCATTTGTGTGGACTCGTAGTTGTGTATAGAAGGAGGCGTCGTGTTGGTACCGCTACTTGTGAGTACCTGGATGATATTTCAGGCCCTCCACAAGCGCTTCCGTTATCCTTATTACTTTCCAACTATAGGCACTTATTAGCCGTTCTAGGTCTAGTCGGTAGCCCCCAGACCAGTCCGTACCTACTTTGCCCCGCAGCCTTCTTACGGAGCCATCTGCTGTCCTAGATTTAGAGAGAGGGGAACTGTTGGTAGCTCGTTCCGCTACCTACGGCCATACCCTGATTAAGACTTGTTGGCCACTTAATAACTCTCACTTTTCACCACTCAAGCTTCGGCACGGAACGACCCCTTTGACTTTTTTTTTTTTTTTTTTTTTTTTTTTTTATAATTAACCTTCCCCCCTTCCTACCTCTCTTTTTTATCTTTCCGGCCTTCTGTTTCTTTTATTTTTTTTTTTTTTTTTTTTTTTTCCCCCCCCCCCCCCCCCCCCCCCCCCCTCCCTCTGGTTGGCCATCCCCTCTCCACACCCTTCCCCTCGGTTTCTTTCCTCCACCACCTGGTGAGACAA